>JAWWEW010000069.1:2827498-2855625 GCA_035583185.1 Anabacerthia variegaticeps
CTGCGGGACCCCCGGCACGGGCACCGCGACCCCCCCGGGGACCCGCAGCGCACCCACCGCATCCCTTCGCGAGCATCACCGGGGCCACCCCTTCCCCGCCACCCCCGGTGCCTCCCCCCGGTGCCGCCGCCGCCCCCCTGTGCCGCCGGGGCGGGCGCCGCCGAGCATGCGCAGTGGCCGTCCCTCCCCTCCGGGCTCCGCCGCTCCCTGCACCGCACCGGGGCGATCGCGGGGAGCGGAGCCATGGCCGAGGGCGAGGACCTGCAGACCTTCACCTCCATCATGGACGCGCTCGTCCGCATCAGCGTGAGCGCCCGCGGCGGCGGGGGGGGTGGGGATGGGGGCGGCGGGCAGGGGTCCCCCCGGACCGGGTCGCCGTGGCAACGGGGCCGGGAGGGGGAAGGGGGGGCGATGCCCTTGAGGAGGGGGCGGGCAGGGGATCCGCACCCTGGATCACCGCAGGGACCCCCGGAGGGTCGGAGGAGGCCCCCCCCCGACCCCGCACCGAGCCACGGTGGAGCCGGGAGCACCGGGAGCACCGGGAGCACCGGGGTGGGGGGAGCGGCCCTATCCTGGCCCCGATACTGGTGCCCAGCCCGGTCCTGGCGCTGGTCCCAGTGTCGGGCCCGATCCGGGCTCTGCTGCGGGTCCAGCCCGGATCGCATCCCCATCCCGGTCCCCAGCCCCGGATCCCATCCCCATCCCGGTCCCCAGCCCGGATCGCATCCCCATCCCGTTCCCCAGCCCCAGATCCCATCCCCATCCTGGTCCCCAGCCCCAGATCCCATCCCCATCCCAGTCCCCAGCCCTCAGCCCCATCCCATCCTCATCCCAGCCCCGGGCCCCATCACAGCACCCATCTCAGCCCTGGGCCCCATCCTGGCACTGGTCCCAGTGCTGGTCCTCGTCTCCATCCCAGCCCTGGTCTCCATCTCCATCCCAGCTCCAGTCTCCATCTCCAGTCTCCATCTCCATCCCAGCCCTGGGCCCCATCCTGGTGCTCATCCCAGTGTTGGTCTCCGTTCCCATTCCAATGCTGGTTGTGATACTGGCCTGATCCTGGCCCTGCTCTGGGCCCAGCCCCAGCTCCATCCCCAGCGCAGTCCTGGGTCCCATCCTGGCTCTGATCCCAGTGCTGATCCTTATCCTGACCATGCTGCTGATCCCAGGCTTGATTCTGGCTCTGATGCTTTCCCCAGTCCTCATCCCCAGCCCTGGTCTTGGCTCTGATGCTGTTCCCAGGCCTGATCCTTACCCTGCTGTGATCCCAGTCTTAGCTCCCAGCTCCATCCCAGTGCTGTTCCTGATCCTGACCATGCTGCTGGTTCCAGGCCTGATCCTGGCCATGATGCTGGTCCCGGCCCTGGTGCCAGTGGCAGCCCCAACCCTGGTCCTGATGTGGCCCCAGTTCCAGCCTTAGGCCACATCCTGACTGGATGTGCCAATCCTGATACTGGTCTTGATGCTAATCCTGACTGTGATGCTGGCCCCAGCCCTCATCCAGGGCCTGGTCCTGGCCCTGGTGCTGGTCCCAGCAGTGATGCTGGACCTGTCCCTGGTGCTGATCCTAACCCTAATCCTGCCCCTGATACTGATCCTAGGCCTGATTCTGATCCCAGCCTTGATCCTGGTGCTGGTCCTGACCCTGATCCCAGCCCTGATCCTTCCCCTGATACTGATTCTAGCCCTGATTCTGGTCGCAGCCCTGATCCTGGCCCTCACACTGGTTCTGGTCCTGATCCTGGCCCTAATGCCAATCCCGGCCCTTCTGCTGGTCCCAGCCCTGATGCCAATCCTGACCCTGATGCTGCTTCTGGCCCAGGTGCTGATCCCAGCCCTGGTCCCAGCCTGGCAGTGGGTGACGCTCCGCTCTCTCCGCAGACCAGCATGAAGAACATGGAGCGGGAGCTGGTGTGCCCAGTGTGCAAGGAGATGTACAAGCAGCCCCTGGCACTGCCCTGCACCCACAACGTGTGCCACGTGTGTGCCAGCGAGGTGCTGCTGCAGCACGGCCACCTGTGCTGCGACCCCACCTCCGAGCCCACCTCGCCTGCTGCCACCCCATCCACCCGCAGCCCCCGCCTGGGCCGCCGGTCTGTCCCCAAACCTGACCGCCTTGACCGCCTCCTCAAGTCAGGTGGGGCTGGAGGGGACAACAGAGGGGACAGGGGTGGCTGGAGGGCAGAGGAATGGCTGGAGAGGACCAGGACAGGGATGGCTGGAGAGGACAGAGGTGGCTGGAGGGGAGTGGAACAGCTGGAGAAGATGGGCGTAGTTGGAGGGGACAGAGACAGGGATGGCTGGAGGGAACTGGGGCAGCTGGAGGGGAGGGGGATGGCTGGAGAACATGGGCCATATCTGGAGGGGACAGGGACAGGGATGGCTGGAGTAGATGGGGATGGCAAAGTGGACAGGGCAGCAGAGGGGAAAGGGATGGCTGGAGGGCAGAGGAATGGCTGGAGAGAACCAGGACAGGGATGGCTGGAGAGGACAGAGGTGGCTGGAGGGGAATGGGACAGCTGGAGAAGATGGGCGTAGCTGGAGGGGACAGAGACAGAGATGGCTGGAGAGGACAGGGGCAGCTGGAGGTGATGGAGACAGCTGGAGGGGATGGCAGAGGAGGTAGGAATAACAGAGGGCACAGGGATGGCTGGAGAAGAGGGAAGTGGCAGAAGGGCATGAGGACAGCTGGAGGGAATGAGGACAAGGATGACTGGAGGGGATTGGGGAGGGGATGGGGGTGGCTGGAGGGGATTGGGGTGGCTGGAGAGGATGGGGGTGGCTGGAGGGGATGGAAGTGGCTGAAGAGGATGAGAGTGACTGAAGAGGATGGGTTCAGGGCTGGCTGGAAGGGTTGGGGATGGCGCTAAGCGGAAGGGATGGACAGGGACAGCGCCCTGAGTTACCCTTGAAAGGGCCCCCACTGACCCCTTCCTTTCCTCCCTCCCATAGGCTTTGGCACCTACCCGGGGCGCAAGCGGGGTGCCGTGCACCCCCAGACTGTCAGCTTCCCGTGCCCAGCCTGCCAGCGGGACGTGGACCTGGGCGAGCGGGGCCTGGGCAGCCTCTTCCGCAACCTGACCCTGGAGCGGGTGGTGGAGCGGTACCGGCAGACCATCAACATCAGCGCCGCCATCATGTGCCAGTTCTGCAAGCCTCCACAGCTGGAGGCCACCAAGGGCTGCACCGAGTGCAAGTCCAGCTTTTGCAATGAGTGCTTCAAGCTCTACCACCCCTGGGGCACCCAGAAAGCTCAGCACGAGCCCACGCCCCCCACCCTCACCTTCCGCCCCAAGGTATGGTCTCCCCATGGGTCCTCATAGGGGATTAAGGCTGAGAGAATTGGGGTTGTTCAGACTGGAGAAGGAAAGGCTTTAGAGTGACCTAATTTCAACCTTCCAGTACCTGAAGGGAAGTTACAGGAAAGATGGGGCAAAATTATTTACAAGAGTTTGGAGTGCCAGGACAAGGGGGACTGGGTTCAAATTGAAAGACGGTAGGTTTAGATTAGATATTAGGAAAAAATTCTTTACTGTGAAAGTGGTGAGGCTCTGGCACAAGTTGCCCAGGGAAGCTGTGGATGCCCCTTTCTTGGAAGTGTCCAAGGCTGGCTTGGACAGAGCTTGAAGAAATCTGGTCTAGTGGAAGGTGTCCCTGCCCATGGCAGGGGGTTGGAAGAAGGTGATCTTCAAGGTCCCCTTCTAACCCAAACCATCCTATGATTCTGTGATTCTGTGATTTTATGACTATGATTTGGGAGGTGCAGGGGTGGGATCCTGCAGGAAGGGGGGTGCGGGGCCCCTCTGAGCCCCACTGTGCCCATGCAGGGGCTGATGTGCCCGGAGCACAAGGAGGAGGTGACTCACTACTGCAAAACCTGCCAGCGGCTCGTGTGCCAGCTCTGCCGCGTGCGCCGCACCCACACCAGCCACAAGATCACCCCGGTGCTCAGCGCCTACCAGGCCCTCAGGGTAAGTGCTGCTGGGGCCAGGCTGGGCTCGGCGGGGAATCGGGGGCACCACAGAGCTCTGGTGCAGATGGGGGGTGCTGGGTGGGGGCGGGGGGCTGCTGGCACCTCACCTCATCACTTCTCTGCAGGAGAAGCTGACAAAGAGCCTCGCCTACATCCTGAGCAGCCAGGACACAGTGCAGACCCAGATTGCCGAGCTGGAGGAGACGGTGAAACACACGGAGGTGAGGGGGGAAGGTGCCCACCTGTCCCTGAGCTATCCCCAGGCAGGGGTGGCAGTGCCAGCCCCCTCAGTCCCAGGTTGTGCCACATGCTGACCCTGCCATGCCTGTGCCTGGCAGGTGAATGGCTCGCAGGCCAAGGAGGAGGTGTCACAGCTGATCCAGGGGCTCTGTGCCATGCTGGAGGAGAAGCGGGCCACCCTGCTGCAGGCCATCGAGGAGTGCCAGCAGGAGCGGCTGGCCAGCCTGCACAGCCAGATCCGGGAGCACCAGGCCATGCTGGAGAACTCAGGCATGGTGGGCTATGCCCAGGAGGTGCTGAAGGAGACTGACCATCCCTGCTTTGTCCAGGCTGCCAAGCAGCTGCACAACAGGTACCAGGCTGCAGACTCAGGGCTTGCAGGGCAGATCAGGACACTCAGGTGCCCAAGGTGCCCCCTAACATTCCCACTCTCTGGTGCTGCAGGATCCTCAGGGCCACCGACTCGCTGCAGAGCTTCCGTCCTGCAGCCACAGCCTCCTTCAGCCACTTCCAGCTGGACGTCAGCAGGGAGCTGAAGCTGCTCACCGACCTGGCCTTCATCCGAGGTAAAGGCAGTGGGACCCGGGCACCGGCTGTGCCCCATGTGGAGGTGCAGCCCCCGTGGGCAGAGCAGTTCCCTGCCCACCTTGGAGCCGCAGCTCAGCCGCGGCTGCTGCCCAGGGCTTGCCCTCGGGCAGGCGCTCGCGGATCTGCCGGTGCCCCCTCCCCGTCAGGGACAGCCCCCGCCCTAGCAGCCCCCAAAAAGATCCTTGCCCTGCCCTGTGCCAGGGCAGCCATGCCAGGGGCAGACAGGCAGGGCCATGGTGCCAGGCGAGGGCAGCAGGAGTGCCAGAGGGTGAGTACGGAGCTGCCCTGCTGCCGGGCAGGTGCTTCCCGCAGGGCAGGAGCCGCGTGGCCCTGCCGGACCCGCTGGCGACTCGTTTCAGACCTGCTTCTACCTCTCTTTGTTTATAGGCTGCGGCCGCTGCCGAGGCGTCACCGAAGTAACTGAGGCAAGTCACACCCCTGCCCCAGAGCCAACCCGCTCTCTCGTCCCATCCCTCCATCCCTTCATCCCGTTCCCACCCTAGCCCTGCTCCGCCACCATCCTCCATCCCTGTCCTGCCCGCAGGCCCTGGCAGCCGGTGGCTCTGCCTCCTCCATCTGCCACTGCTCCTCCTGCCCTCCCGCCCCCTCCTCGCCCCATTTCCATCCCCCTCCTCACCCCATTTCCAGCCCCATGCTCGCCCCATTTCTCTCTCACTCCTTGCTCCATTTCCTTCCCTTTCCTCACCCCATTTCTGCCCCATTGTTGCCCCATTTCTTCCCCTTCGTTGCACCTGCACTGTTTCTATCCCACTCTCAGCCCATTTGCATCCCACTCCTTGCTCCATTTCTGTCCTGTTCCTCATCCTGTTTCTGCCCCCTTGTTGCCCCATTTCCATCCCCCTCTTGCTCCATTTCTGTTTCCTCATGCCCTATTTCCATTCTCTTCCTCACCCCATTTCTGTCCCACTCTCACCCCACTTCTGTCCACGTCCTCACCCCACTTCTGTCCCATTCAGCACCCAGTTTTCTGTCCCCTCCTCATCCCATTTCCATTTCCCATTTGCCCCATTTCCATCCCCTCCTCATCTCATTTCTGCTGTCCCTTTCCCCACTGCCACCCCATCCTTTCCTTATTCCCCTCCTCCTCAACCCATTTCTGCCCCATCCTCACCCCATTCCAATTTCCTTCTTTGCCCTGTTTCCATCCTCACCCCATTTCCATTCCACCTCTTCCCATTTCCATCCCCATCCTTGTTCCACTTCCATCCCTCTCCTTGCCCCATTTCCACCCTGCCTCATCCTATTTCCTTCCTCACTTCTCCCATTTCCATCCCCTTCCTCTCCCTATTTCTGTTCTCCTGCGCCATTTCCACCCCATCCTTGCCCTATTCTGCCCCATCCTCATCCCATTTCCGTTACCCTCTCACTTCACTTTTGTTCTCTTCCTCACCGCATTTCTGTCCCTCTCTGTGCTCAGTTTCCACTCCCCTTCTCCTCCCATTTTCTTCCCCCTTCTTGCCCCATTCCCATCCCTTTCCACCCACCATCCCCTCATCTCCTTCCCATCCTGCCTCCTCTCCCGCAGGCACCTTCTACCGCCCGCCATCCCCATTCTCCTCCTCCTCCTCTCCTGCTGCCTCCATCCTCTTTTTCTCTCTCTCTCTCTCTCTCTCCTCCCTCCCGACTTGCACTCGGCCTATCTGGTCCCTGGAGCCCCACAGCAGCAGCTCCTCTGTCTCCCTGACTCTCGCTCTCCTCCGGTGCCGACACACGGTCTCCGCAGTCAGACCCCCCTTAGACTCTGCTGGTTGTGCGTCCGTCCGTCCGTCCGGAATGCCCCCGTCCCTGCGTCCGGCCGCCTCCCCGCCTGCGGGGTGGGGGGGATGCTGCCTGATGCCCGCCGGTGCCTCTCCCCGCAGCGCCCGAGGCCCCCGTCATCGACACACAGCGCACCTACACCTACGACCAGATCTTCCTGTGCTGGCGGCTGCCGCAGCACTCGCCGCCCGCCTGGCACTACACGGTGGAGTTCCGCAAGACCGACACCAAGGCCAAGGGGCTGAAGCTGTGGCAGCGGCGGGAGGAGGTGCGTGGCACCTGCGCCCTCGTCGAGTACCTGGACACCGACAGCGTCTACGTGCTGCGGGTGAAGGGCTACAACAAGGCGGGCTTCGGGGAGTACAGCGAGGACATCTACCTGCACACGCCGCCCGCCCCAGGTGAGGGGGGACAGGGGGCTCGGGGCACCCGTGGAGCACCCTGGTGTGTCATGCCACTCACTCTCCTCCTCCTGTCCTCCCTGCAGTGCTCAACTTCTTCCTGGACAACCGCTGGGGCTTCAACCGGGACCGGCTGGCCATCAGCAAGGACCAGCGCGCGGTGCGCAGCGTCCCCGGCATCCCCATGCTCTTCGCTGCCGAGCGCCTGATGACCAGCTGCCACCTCTCCATCGACCTGGTCATCGGCGACGTGGCCATCACCCAGGGCAAGAGCTACTGGGCCTGCTGCGTGGACCCCAGCTCCTACCTGGTGAAGGTGGGCGTGGGGCTGGAGAGCAAGCTGCAGGAGTGGTTCCAGGTGCCGCAGGATGTGGTGAGCCCCAGGTGAGTGGGGTGGTTCGGGGGGTCCTCTGCCCGTTCTCACCTCCACACAGGCACTGGGATGTGGGGAGCAGCTCCAGCCTGTCCCATGTGTGTTGGTGCCAGGACTCATCTGTCCTTTCTCCACAGGTACGACCCTGACAGCGGCCACGACAGTGGGGCAGAGGACACAACAGTGGAGGCACCTCCACCCTACGCCTTCCTCACCATCGGCATGGGCAAGATCCTGCTGTCGCATGGCTCGGCGCTCACCTCCCGCGACCCCAATGGCTGCACCGTGCCCCTGCCCCCCCGCATCGGCATCTGCCTGGACTACGAGCAGGGCAAGGTGAGCTTCTACGACGCCGTGTCCTTCCGCGAGCTCTGGGAATGCGGCGTGGACTGCTCGGGGCCCGTCTGCCCCGCCTTCTGCTTCATCGGAGGGGGGGCCCTGCACCTCCAGGAGCTGGTGGCCAACAAGCAGGAGCGGAAAGTGACCATCGGGGGCTTCCCCAAGCTGGACTGAGCCATGCTGGCTTTCCCCACGTGCCCCCTGGCTCTGCCACCCAATCGCCCCACGAGCTCCAGGGCTTGGGGGGACACAAGTGGGCACGGAGCAGAGCACAGGGTGGGCAGCCCCAGCCTTGCCGCTGCTGGGGACAGGCCAGGTGTTTGTTTTGTGGGATGAGGGGGGGACAGGGACAGCTTTGCCGTCCCCTCCTCGCCCTGTCCACCTGCCCCTTGCCACGGCTCAGCCCGAGGCTGCTCTGGGATGGGGCTGTGGGCAGAGCTGGCAGAGGGTCAGTCCTAGAGATGGGTCAAGGAGGGGGACGGGGCTGCACAGGGAGGGGGGAGGCAGGTGGCAGTGGGGGTGACAGTGGAGGGGAGAGGCTGGGTGCTGGCTGGGGTGAGGGAGGCTGCTGGGGTAGGGGAGAGGGTTGGGGGGGAGGCTGGGCTGGAACAAGGTGTGAAGACGTTTTGTAAAATGGCTCATTTTCAATGTGGCTCATCTGGCTGTGGCGCCCTGGGCCAGGCACAGCCCCCGGACACAGCCACCATGGGGTCCCTCCCGTGGGCTCCCAGTGCCCCCTCTCTGCCCTGTCCTTGGGCAGCCATGTGCCTGGCCAGCCCTGCCTGTGCCCTGCCTGCACGTGCTCTGAGGGCCGCGCTTGGCTCCTGTTACACCGCTCGGTGCCAAACCACACGCAGCCGGGACAGGCTGGGGCTGTGGGGTCGGGGCCCGACCCACCCAGGAGCCCCCTACACCATGGGGGCCATGCTGGCAGTTCCCATGCCGGGGTCTGTCTGAGCTGCTGTTGTTTCTCCTGGGTTCTGTTAAAACAATTGCTGTATTTTCATGGTTTCCTACAATAAACTGCAATGCCAGAGTCCTCAGGAGCCTCCCTGTCATAGAGGGCAGCTGCCCCCAGGGAGCACCAGGGGGCGGTGGGGCCTGGCAGTCCACAGGGTTGGGGTGTCCATGGGGTCAGGGGGCTGTGGGGCTGGGCTGTCTGTGGGGTCAAGGGGTGGTGGGGCTGGGCTGTCTGTGGGGTCAGGGGGCTGTGGGGCTGGGCTGACCATGGGCTTGGGGGGCTGTGGGGCCAAGCTGACCATGGGGTTGGGCTGACCGTGAGGTTGGAGTGCTGTGGGTCCGGCCTGTCCTTCAGGCTGTGCCCAACAGGGGCCAATCCTGCCCAGCCCAGGCAGTTGATTACATGTCAAGTCCTGCCACATGGTCACTGCCACCCTATCCTAGGGTGTCAGGGGTCTCCTGGACTGGCCATCTCCCTGCTGGGCCTAAACCAAACCCCTGCAGCATTACTGGGGGGTCCCAAAGGCAGCAGGTCCAGCTGGCGAGGCTGCTGGGTGCTGAGGCATCCTCCAAGAGCAGGTAATGGGGCTGGACCCCCCACACCCAGGTACACTGTGTGGCAGGTGGAGGGGCCACATGTGGGGCCGGGCACCTCAGGCTGGTGCCAGTCCCTGGGGACCCCACCCTCTGTGTTGGAAGCTGATGGGGCCGCAGGGTCAGGCTCCCTGCAAACAGGCAGCTCTTTGTAGGGCCCAGCCCTGGTGCCTGTTCTGATTCCTGGGGCCCTGCCCAGGGATCAGGGTGGGGCTGAAGGGGGCAGCAGTGGCCCCAGGCACTCCCCTGCCCTCCACAGGGTTCTGCCCCAGGCACATAGCCCATTCCCCAGCTGGCAGCATGGATTAGGGGGTGATGTTGGATTGTGCCAGAGCTCCCCATCAGTGCACCCCCCACCCCAGCCTTGGGGCACTGGGCAGCCTCTCTTGCTCCAGAGCCCCCCCAGCCCCTCGCCCTCACCCCAGCACAGCTCTGACATCTCCCAGCACATGCTGGGGTCCCTGGGCAGCTGGAACAGCCATGTCCCCCACCCAGAGCTGTAGCCAAGGTGTCCACCAGCCACTGGACTGGTCCCAGTGCTGTTCCTGGCCAAGCACTGGCACTGTGCCTGTGGCCACATGGGATTTCTTTGGGGAAGGTTTGGTTCCTTGTTTTTCTGTCTTTTCAGCCATTGCCAAAACCCTCCCAGTGCCCAAGATGAGCCCAGCCCAAACCGGGACTGCCAGGGGGCCACTACTGTGCTCCAGGCACAGCCTTCCCAAGGTTTGTTCCCCAGCTCCTGCTGGAGCCACCACGCTGCCCCTTAGCACATCCCACCTCCTGGGTGGTGCCCACCTTTTTCCAGAAGCCCCCAGAGCCTTTCTGGGGCTCACTCAGGGTTTGGAGGACCCCAAGCCTGGAGCAGCAAGGGGAGGGGAGAGGGACACACCACATGCACCCAGTGACACACATGCTGCCCGTGCAGCTGCACGGCCCCGTCGGCACCGTCACATTCCACCTGTGCAGCCGCGGGGAAATGGAACATGTCAAACGTCAAATGAGACACGTTGGATCGTGAACAGAAACCGAGAGTGCAGGAGCGATGAGAGGGATGGAGTACGGCCAGACACATCACACCCAGAGGGACGCAGGGACTGGGGACACAGTGACACCCCCGGCACCAACCCCAGGACTGCCTGGATTGGGAAGTGAGAGCGACTGCCCAAGCTGGGGTCCCGGGGATGGGTGACAGCCACGTCAGGGAAGTCACTGCCCAAGGGGAGCCCCCTCCCCATACACCACGGCACAGCCCTGGGGACACATGGCTGTCCCCAACCTTTTATTGTAACTGCGATAAATATACCCCAGCCAAGGAGGCCCCGCCAAGCCGAGCCCGGCACAGGCACACCCCAAAACAGATATATTTATATAAAATAACACCACAAAAAGAGCAATTGAATTCCCAGGGGTGAGTGCAGGGGGAGCATGAGCCCAGCCCCCTCCACCCCTGGCACGGAGCAGGGTTGCAAAGCCAAGCGGGGACCGTGGGGTGCGGGGGGACCCTCCCTCCCGACCCCAATCTTTGTTCATCCAGTTCTGTCATGTGCACGAATCCGGCTGCTCCAGAACCATCCGGCGCCCGCTGCCCGTGGCGAGGGGCCGAGCAGCACCGGGGGATGTGCCCGGGGCCGGTGCTGCTCCCCCAGGAGTGGGGGGCTGCAGCTGCCTCCTCCCCTCGGCACCCGCCCTCCGTCCCAGCGTGTCCCTCAGAGGTTGTCGGAGCCGGTGGAAGGGTTGGTGTAGGTGAAGGTGCCGGCCCTCGTGGTGCTGCTGCCCGCCACCTTGGGGGGAGGAAAGGCGAGGGGCTGTCAGGGCTGGGCTGAGCCCCCACCCGGAGGCGGCAGACGAACCCCCCACACCCTCTCCACGGCCACCATGGGCAGCCAAAAACTGCGTGGTGGGCAGGTGTCCCCAGCCACAGGCACTGTGGGCGGCCCGAGCCCCCCCGCCCCGTGCTCAGGAGGAGCTGCGCTGGCCCCGGTCGTGTTCTCACACGATAAGCCGGCCCGGCGAGCGCGAAGGTAAATATTTACCCAGGCCCCTGGTATTTGCACAGGGTGAGCTGCTCGCAGGGAGCCGAGCAGCTGGACACGGCCCCCGCCCGCAGCCCCGGCTGGGGGGAGCGCAGGGCACGGGCAGCGGGGGCTGGACGGGGCGGCTTCGCTGCCACCCGACGCCCAAAGGGAGCCCTTTGTGCCCGCGGGCAGTTCCCCACGCGGCACCTGCAGCTCCGTTTTCGGAGCCGCTGGTGCGGGATATGGGGTGCAGGGTATGGGAATCAGCCCCCCCGCCAGCCCTGCAGCGCCCCAACCCCGCTCCCCGCGCACGGCAGAGGATGCTGCAACACCAGGAGATCCGAGGGTCGGGTTGAGATGCGGCTGAGCAGGAGAAGGGGCAGCGCGGGCGGGCAGCGAGCCCCGCAATGCTGCCGGGTCTGGGCAGGGGGAGAAGCTGCCCAAGGTCGCGGGGAGCTCCCCGGAGCCGGGCCGGGTCTGCCCACGCCGGCCGCACACCCGCTCCCAACGCTGCTCCAGCCAGGCGTGAAAGTTACGCTCACCTCCCGGAGAGGCCGGCACGGGACGAGCTCCCTGGACACCTCTCCCTGCCCCGCCAGCTCCGTTAGCCATTAACCCAGAATCCGAGGGATGTACCACTGCTCTGCCTAGCCCTGAAGCAACTGGGACCACGGGGATGGGGCGTCTCGCTCTCACCTGGCTGTAGGGGTTGGGTTTGCTGTTGGGGGACACGTAGCGCCCATGGCTCTGGTACTGGAGGTACTCGGCCATGGGGTGGTAGGAATCCTTCTGGCTGAGCAGGTCCAGCTTCCCTCGGCTTTTCCGGTGGCAGGTGCAGGTGGACTGCAGGGGGAGAGAGAAGGGGTAGGGCCTGAGGTGTGGGGACAGGGAAAGGGGACTCACTGGCAGAATGCAGAGGAGGATGGGGATGGGGCCTCACCATCAGGAGGAGGCAGGTGAAGATGCTCAGCAGGAGCAGGATGCTGACCAGGACCAGCAGAGCAATGGCCCAGTCTGGGACCACGGCCACTGGTGCTGGGGAAATCATCTCTGTGGAGCCTGAAAGAAGCAGAGCTGTGTCTGTGCAACAGGCAGAGCCTGATGGAGCTGAGATACTCCGGGAATGGGACATCAAGGTCTGATCCCTCTTCCACAGAGTCCACTTGCTCTTCCCAGTGCTCCCTGCCATGGGCACTGGGAACCTGCATAGGCTCTGCCTGCTGCAAGTCCTGAGTTTGTCACAGCACCAAGCAACCACTCAGCCCCACCCAGGACAGGGCAGCATTTGCAGAGCCCGCTGACAGGGCTCCATCCACCCTCCCACCCCATCCCAGAGCCCCCACTCACTCTGGATGCTGTCCAGCTGCAGGCCCATGATGAAGCCATTCTGGTCCAGGCTCTTCCTCAGGCGCTGCTCAGCAGCATTGGGGGTGACAGTGTTGCTGGCATTCCCAAACATGAGGGTGGACTGCACCTCCACCGAGCCTGGGCTGCATGGGAGGAGGTGTCAGTGCCCGGATCACCTCCCTGAGAGCTCCACACCAGGGGGGATATATGTGACAGTTCGTGCTGGGACCACTGCTGCTCACCTGTACTGCAGCTCACTGCACCCCTGGTAGGTCTGTGTGCCCATGCAGCCCGCGCAGCTGAACACGTGTTCAAACTGGAATGAAGCATTGGTGTGACGGTCACCTCCCCACAGACACCCCATCCTTCCCATCCCCTTGCAGGACCACCTAGAGCTGCTGGCAGAGCAGATGCTCAGGGTGAAGCATCCCCAACACAGCACGGGGGGCTCTGCTGGTGTGGACAGAGCTGGGACTCACCATGGTCAGGATGGTGCGGCTCAGGCTCCGGTACTGCTCGGATGTGGGGTCATACAGGCTCTCATTGAAGCTCCTGTTGAGGATGCGGAAGGACAGTGGGACGCGGACAAGCAGCTGGACACCAGCGGGCAGCTGGTCTGTGGCTTTACTGGGGTTAGGACCCTTCTGGGTGGGGGTCTGCCTGTGAGCTGTGCTGCCCTCGCCTGTCACAGAGGTTGTCTGGGTGGGAGGAACCTGAGCACTGGTGCTCCCGTTGCCTTTGGCATGGGAGTTGCCGCTGTCCACGGTGGTGGGAGCGGCAGAGCTGCTGTTGGTGCCGAAGTGGGGAGCCCAGCTGCTGCTGTTTGAGGTGGCATTGGGGTGAGAGATGCCTGGGCTGCTGGGGACAGGCACTGCGGTGCCATTGGTCGTGGTGTTGCCCACAGAGTGGTTGTTGGACTGGAAGTCCGTGGTATTTGTGCCAGGGAACATGGTAGCATGGGGGAAGGTTTGGGACCCGCTACCCCCTGTGCTTTTGGGGAAGATAGGTGGAGCTGCAGTCAGGGTCCTGGTGGTGGTCTCCGTGGTCATCTCCATGGTGGTGTCAGTTGTTTCCATCTCCATGGTTGTCTCCATGAGCGTGGCACATGTACCTGGAGAAAACACCAGGAGTTGGCAGTTGCAGCCTCGATTTGGGAAGGTTTTGCCCAACACAGCTTCTCAGCTGGACACTGCAGGAAGCATTGTGATCCCTACAAGCCAACAGCGAGTGGCTCCTGCTGCCCACAAGGCCAACAAGACCTTCAGAAACACCGTGGCTGGTGCCGGGCACACGTGGCATCACAGAGGGTCCGGGCAGCCCTGCAGACCCCCAGATCCTGGGGTGACCCTGCCACACTGTGGGCCTCAGGCACCACTTCCGATAAAGCCTCCCTTGCTATAGGTGGCAGGGTGGGGTGCCCCGCTGTCCCCCGGACCTGCCTGGCCTGGCTGTGGGCCAGCACAGGCAGCTCCCGGGCAGGTTCCCAGCGGGTGCTGCAGGAGCCGGAGGCACTGGAGGAGAGCCCGGGGTCCGAGTGCTCACCGGGACACACCTGCATTCCAGCCTGTGAGCCCCGGGCACAGCCTGCTCCGGCTGGTCCCGGCACAGCCCAGCCCCGGCTGAGCCCTTCGGACACGGCAGAGAAGGGGACACAGTCTGAGCCCCCCGGTCCTGGCTTTGCTGGGGACAACAAACCCAGGGACGATGCACCCCAGGGCCAGACCAGGAGAGGTGACAAGATCCCGGCTGCCAAGATGCCACCGGCTCTGGTGTCCCCTGTTCCCCAGTCTGAAAGAGACCCCGCTCCGCTCCCCCTGCCCCGGTACCTCCCGACTTGCCCGGGTCCCAGCCTGGCTCCCTCTGGCTCGGGGTGCCCCAGCCCCTCACCTGTGCCCACCAGCAGCAGCAGCAGCAGCAGGGCAGCGAACGCCATGGCGCTCGTCCGGAGGGTCCCAGCGCCTCTGGGGCTGGGTTGTCGCTGCTCTCCCGTTAGCCGGCGGCGCACGCCTCAATCCAGGGATCCGGAACTGGCGGCTCGAGACCGTGGCCGGAGCTTTATAGAGCACCTGGAGCAGGTGGGGAGGCCCCACCCCGCCGCCCGCTTCAGGGAGGGGGGTTCCTCTGCCCACTTGGCACAGGGGTGCCACCACACCCGTGGGACCCCTGCAGCATGAAGCCCCCCAGGGTGAGTCCCCCATGCTCCCCCAGCTCGGGGGGACACTGTTGGCAGCGTTCCCGTGCCATGGATGGACACAGCCTCAGGTGGGGGCACAGGTACAGGTACAGTAGCTGGGAATCCAGAGGCAAGGGTGGGGGCAGCATCTGCCCAGCCCCATGGGCTGGGCCACGGCCCCCAGGACCTGGTGGGGGTACAGAGGGGACACAGAGCCCCCCAGCCCCTCGTGCAGGGGGGCCTCATCCTCTGGCTCAGTCCAGGGTTAATCATTACCGGCCGGCCATCGCCTCGCCCTACCCTCAAATAAACACTGGTGACACCACCGAATTGCTTACGCAGGTGGAGCCAAGGGCCCCACGACATCCCAGTACCTCCCAGTAACCTGCCTGCAGGTCCCAGGGCCCCCTCTAGCAGGCACAAACCCCTGTCCCCACTCAGGACACGGCCAGTGCCAGGTGCTGCGCTGTGTGCCAGTGCCCCACCCCAGAGGTAACGGGTGCCGCCCGTGTCAGGGCACAGAGCCCCCGTCCTCTGGGTGACACGTGCTCCTGGCACAGCCGGGCATCACCAGCCACTGTGGTCCCTCCCTGCCCCTGCCTTGAAGAGACCACTGATCCCTGGGATGGCCCTGATCCCTGGGAGAGCCCCAGTCCCTGGGGAGGACCCTGATTCCCAGGAGAGCCACAATTTCTGGGGAGGCCTTGGTGGCCTCCCACACCTGGCCCCTGCCCATCCTCATTTGGAGCAGAAATGCCATCCCAGCCATGCCAAAGGCTTCCAAGGTAATGCTGAGAAGGAGAGCAGAGATAGGGGGCGACCCTCCGTGCTGCAGTGACCCTGAGGTAAGAGATGGATGGCCTGGGTGGCAATGCAGGTGCAATGGGACCCAGTGTCACTCTGTCCCTCCCGAAGGCCACAGCCTTGGCAGCAGGCAGGGGAGCATGGGCAGGATGCAGGCAGGGCACAGGCAGGGTGCAGGCAGTGACTCTGGGTGATCTTGTCCTCCCCAAAAGGACTCACCGTGGGGACAGCAGCCCCCATGCGGTGACATTGATTCCCCAGTTCGTTCTACCCTCTGTGCCAGCACCAACACTCAGCCCCACTCAGCGCCAGGGGCTCTTCCCAGAGCTCCTCCATCACCCCCCAAAGCAGGGGACTGAGGTCTGCAGTGCCCTCCTGCACACACTCACAGAGGACACTCTGTGTGGGGGGCTGAGGGGCAGGCAGGTGTCCTGGGGACCCCAGCACCTCCCCTCTCATGGTAACCATCTCACACACCAGCCTCGGGCCAGGGGGCTGTGCAGCCACCTTGGCTGCGTCAGGTGGGTCCTGCACACCCACCCGTACCATGCTATGTGGGTCCCATGTGACCACTCTATCAGTGCTTGGTGGGTCCTGTGTGTCCACCCAATCCGTACTCAGTGGGTCCCATGTGTCCACCTGGTCCATGCCCAGGGGGTCCCATGTCCCCATCGTTCCCTGTGGGTCCCGTGTCCCCATCATGCCCGGTGGGTCCCATGTTCCTGCCATGCCCGGGAGGGTCCGTGTCCCCATCATGCACGGGGGGTCCTGTGTCCACCCGGCCCGTTCCCGGTGAGTCCTGTGTCCCTGTTGTGCCCGGGGGCGTCCCATGTCCCCGCCATGCTCAGGAGAGTCTCGTGTCCCCATCGTGCCTGGGGGGTCCCGTGTCCCCATCATGCCCAGGCAGTCATGTGTCCCTGTCGTGCCCGGGGAGGTCCCATGTCCCCGCCATGCCCAGGAGGGTCGGTGTCCCCATCATGCCTGGGAGGTCCCGTGTCCCCATCATGACCGGTGGGTCCCATGTCCCCGTCGTGCCCAATGGGTCCCGTGTCCCCATCATGCCCGGGGGGTCCCATGTTCCTGCCATTCCCGGTGGGTCCCAGGTTCCCGCCGTGCCCAGGGTGTCCTATGTCTCCATCGTTCCCGGGATGTCCTGTGTCCCTGTCGTGCCCGAGGGGTCCCATGTCCCCGCCATGCCCAGGAGGTCCCGTGTCCCCATCATGACCGATGGATCCCATGTCCCTGCCATGCCTGGGAGGGTCCGTGTCCCCATCATGCCCGGGGGGTCCCGTGTCCACCCGGTCCGTGGCCAGTGGGTCCTGTGTCCCTATCGTGCCCAAGAGGTCCCATGTCCCCGTCATGCCTGGGAGGTCCCGTGTCCCCACCGTGCCCGGTGGGTCCCATGTTCCTGCCATGCCCGGTGGGTCCCAGGTCCCCGCCGTGCCCAGGGTGTCCTGTGTCCCTGTCGTGCCCGGTGAGTCCCGTGTCCCCATCATGCCTGGGAGGTCCCGTGTCTCCATCATGACTGGTGGGTCCCATGTTCCTGCCATGCCCGCTGGGTCCCAGGTCCCCATCATGCCTGGGAGGTCCCGTGTCCCCATCATGACTGGTGGGTCCCATGTTCCTGCCATGCCCGGTGGGTCCCAGGTCCCCGCCGTGCCCGGTGAGTTCCGTGTCCCCATCATGCCCAGTGGGTCCCATGTCCCCATCATGACCGGTGGGTCCCATGTTCCTGCCACGCCCGGTGGGTCCCATGTCCCCTCCATGCCCGGGAGGGTCCGTGTCCCCATCGTTCCCTGTGGGTCCCGTGTCCCCATCATGCCCAGGGGGTCCCGTGTCCACTCTGTCCATGCCCGGGGGGTCCCGACCCGCCTCGTCCCCCCCCAACCCCAAGCGCTCCCGCCCCTGCCGGCGGCGCTGGGGCTGTGGCGCCCCCTGGCGGGAGCGGCCCCGCAGGACGGCACTGGGGCCGGGACCGGGGTCGAGATCGGGACCGCGACTGGAGCGGGAAAACGACTGGAACAAAACCCCAGACCGGGACCGAGAGCGGGACTGAAAGCAGGACTGCGACTGGGGCGAGACCGAAGTGGGAGACGGATTGGAGCGAGACAGACCGGTACCGGGAGCTGGAGCAAGACTGCGACTGGAGCGAGACCGGAGAGGGACCGGGAGCACAACTGGAGAGAGCCAAGAGCGGGAGCGGGACAAGAGCGAGACTGGAGGGGGAGAGGGACTGGGAGAGGTAACAGGAGCGGGAGGAGAAGCGGAGCGGGACCACAGCGTGAATGGAACCCGGACCGGGACAGCACCGGGATCCGAGAAGGAGCAAGAGAGAGAGGGACTAAAGCAGCAGCGGGCCCCGCGGTCGCTCCTCGCTGAGTGCGTGGGGACGAGGCGCTCGGTACCAAGCAGTGATGCCACCTGCCCCGGGACCCCCGGGCGGCGCCTCGGGCCGGGAACGGGCCCTGGTGGCGGCCCCAACCCCGACGGGCAGCCCCGCGTTGCCCTTTTAAGAGGGGCCCGGTGCCGCCGCGCCCATTGTCGCCGCCGCCGCCGCCGCGGGGCGGGGGGGGGGCCGGGCCGGTGCCGGGGCGAGCGGGGGGGGCGATGGGGGCACATTCCGCCGCGTTGCCGGGACAGCCGTCGCCGTGGCGACCTGTCCGTGCCGCCGATCCGCGGTGCGCGCCGCGCAGTTCCCACGGAGCGGCCCCGGCGGCGGCGGCGGCGGCGGCTCCGCTCCCTCCGGGGTGGCGGGAGGGCCGGGATGCGGTGCAGTGTTGTGCTCTCGCCCACCAATATTGCACTCGTCCCGGCCTCCCGCCGCCGCGGGCTGCGCCGGTGGGACCGGCGGGGCGCCGACCCGTCCCCGCGAACACCGGGAGGACGGCGCGGGACGGAGCCGGGAGCACGGGGAGGGCGCCCAGAGCCCTCCGGGGGAACCGGGACACCCCCCCGCTTTCCCCCCGGGGAGAGGGCGAGCAGGCTAGAAAACACTCAAAACTTTATGGCCAGGCGTGCGGCAGGGACCGGAGCGCCCGGGGCAGGCGCGGGGGGAGCCCCGGCACGGCGGGGCCCCGGTACCGGCAGTGCAAAGTCCGCGGGGGGGGCCGGGAGCGGGGGAGGCCCGGGCCGGGCGCGGTCACTCGCGTCCCTCCAGCAGGAACCGGCGGAAGGGCTCGAAGTCGGCGGGGATCGTGTCTGCGGGCGGCAGCGGGGGCGCGTCAGGGGCCGGCGGGCACGGCAAGCCCCGGTGAAGCCCCCCGGCCCGGGGGGCACGACCCGACCCCCGCCGCGAGGGTGAGGGAGGGGATGCTCGGCCGGAGCGGGGCGGGGCGGGGGTCCCGGGGAGCCCTGCTCACCGTTGCAGCGGTACTGCAGGTTGGACCAGATGATGTTCTCCTGGGAGAAGCAGAAGACCCCCAGCCGCCCCCCGCGCATCGTGGTGTCGATGATCACCCCGGAGTCGGCCACCAGCCGCGGGCCCTCGTACAGACGGACCCTGCGGGGGCAGCGGGACCCCACCGGGGTCAGCGTCGGGATCCCACCGAGACCCCACCCCGGCCAGCACCGGGACCCCGCCGGGACCCCACTGGGGCCCCTGCAGGACCAACATCGGTCCCTCCCGGGCATCCCGACCTAGGATGGCGGCACCGGGCTGGGGCCGGGCATCCCGCGAGGGGCCGGGTCGGGGGCACCGGGCCGGGCTGGACCCCCGGTCCGGGGCCCCCCGCCGTGGCCGGAGTGGAGCCCCCCGCGCCGCCCCCGGCCCGGCCCCGCCGCCTTTGTCGGGCACTTTGCATGTGAAAGGCGCCGGCGGGGTCGCCATGGCGACGGGACAATGGCCCCGGGGGCCCGGGGGGCGGAGGGCCCGGCGGCGGAGCCCCCCCCCGTCGCGGCCGCCCCGGCGGGAGCCTTAAAGGGGAAACGTGTCCGCGGCCCCACCGGCCAGGACCCCTCCCCACGGCCAGCATCCCCTCACTAGAGTGGTCCCATGGGGCTGAATCCCTCCCCATGGTCAGCATCTCCCCATTAGAGAGGTCCCATGGGGCTGGATCTCTCCCCCCGGCCAGCATCCCCTCACTAGGGTGGTCCCACGAGGCTGGATCCCTCCCCATGGCCAGCATCCCCTCATTAGAGAGGTCCCACGAGGCTGGATCCCTCCCCATGGCCAGCATCCCCTCACTGCGGTGATCCCACGGGGCTGGGTCCCTTCCCATGGGCAGCATCCCCTCACTGCGGTGGTCCCATGGGGCTGAGTCCCTCCCCATGGCCAGCATACCCTCACTAGAGTGGTCCCACCGGCCAGGACCCTTCCCCATGGCCAGCATACCCTCACTAGAATGGTTCCATGGGTCTGGATCGCTCCCCATGGCCAGCATACCCTCACTAGGGTGGTCCCATGGGGCTGAATCCCTCCCCATGGCCAGCATCACCCCACTGGTGTTGTCCCACAGGACAGAACCCTTCTCAATGATTATCATTAGCATCACCAGGGCTGGACCACACCAGGTTTGGTTTCCCCCCAGTGATCAGCATCCCTCCACTGGTGTGGTCCCACTAGGGCTGAACCCCACCCTGCCCCGTTGTGAGCACTGCCCTCACCTGAGCAGCCCCTGTGACCCCCCCCTACTCACCTGATGTAGCCCACCTGGGGCCTGTGTGCCAGCTGCCAGCGGTAGGATGTCTTGTCCCTCCAGCCAACATTCCTGGGATCCTTCCAGAGCAGGCGGACGTGGTCAGGAGTGTTGCCCGTGTGCCACAGCGCGTTCCTGAGGTGCTCCCCGGGGCCTGTCGAGGACTTCACTGCCTGCAGAAGCACAGGGGCGTCAGGAGGGACCTGGGTGGGGGGACCTGACCTGCTCTGTGGGTGAGACCAGCACCCACCTTGAGCTGCAGCCCTGGCTCGGCCACAGCACGGAAGGGGGTGGCCTGCCAGTACGTCTGCTCTGTCTGCTTCCACATCACCACGTAGAAGCTGGCGCTGTCCTGGTAGCTGAAGATGAAGCCGGCGTAGTCATCATCGGTGATGGTGTTGACGTGGAAGGTGCCCTCGAAGTCCACCCCGTTGAAGGCAGTGTAGCCTACAGGCAGGAAATGCTGTGGGCACTCCCCTCCCCTCATGGGACTCCCCAACCCACACACTCTTCACTTCTCTGTGGGGCAAAGAACTGGCCCTCACCCCCCCCCACAGAGGGGTAGGAGTAGGGGGGCTGGCTCAGGGGTCTATGGATGGGTGAATATCTCTTACCCACAGCCAAGCCTGGGTCACTGTTCATGGTCTGCACAATCTCCATGCCCTGTGTGAGAGAGCTGGGTGAGGTGCACCTCAGCACCCCCAGGGATCCCCCGACCCCCTCAGCTCCCACCATGCACCACAGCTCCCAGAAACACGGGGCACAGCACCCACACCTGGTTGAGGACGACCCAGTTGGGGTCGATCTGGGCATCTCCCTCAGGATCAAGGATGACGGTCTGGTAGGCGCGGAAGTCGGTCAGTGTCACCTCGGCGCTCTCAGGGCACACGTCCAGCTGGTCCACCACTGTGTCATTGTCAAAGTCCTCCTCGCAGACATCGCCCACGCCATTCCCTGTGGACACACACCCAGTCAGTGCCAGGCTAAGTCCACATGACTCTGCTTCTACTCACCCAACCCATGCTCACCGTCTGAGTCCTTCTGGTTGGGGTTGGGAATGAGGCGGCAGTTGTCCGGGCCGGGAGGCACATAGTCCGGGATGCCATCATTGTCATCATCATTGTCACAGTCATCCCCCAGCCCATCATTGTCTGAGTCCAGCTGGGAGCTGTTGGGGATCTCGGCACAATTGTCCTTGGTATCCTGATGCCCGTCCCCATCACTGGGAGCAAGAACAAGGTCAGAGCAGTGCCAGAACCAGGGACCTGGCACCACATCCCAGCATCCTTAAGACCCCATCATCCCCCCTGCCAGGTCATGAACCAGTTCTGCCCCTAAGGACAGGACAGGACACGACAGGATGGGGAGGTAACTTCACTGCAATGCTGTCCCCACCTGTCCTCATTGGTGTCACAGATATCTCCTACCAGGTCGCTGTCCATATCTGTCTGGAGGAGACCAGAGCCCTAGTTCAGTGGACACCCCAGGGCGAGAAGAAAAACCACCCCCTCCTTGCTGGGCCAGGCCCCACTTGCCTTGGGCCCCCTGCCCCAGCCTGGCCCTGGCCATACCTGAGTGGGATTGCTCATTTCAGGGCAACTGTCACAGGCATCCCCAACACCATCCTCGTCCCGGTCTGTCTGCAGAGGGTTAGGCACCTTGGGGCAGTTATCCAGCGTGTTGGGAATCCCTGCAAAGACAGCGCTGGGTGGTGGATGCTCTCCTCCAACCCATCAGGACAGCCCCCTTGGCACAGCCAGGCCACCCCAATAGCCACTCACCGTCCCCATCAATGTCATTATCACAAGCATCCCCCTCGCCATTGCTGTCCGTGTCCCGCTGGTCGTTGTTGGGCACGTTGGGGCAGTTGTCACAGGCATCCCCAAAGGAGTCGGTGTCTGAGTTCTGCTGGTCCTTGTTGGGGAAGAGCCGGCAGTTGTCCTGTGGGGAAAGAGGACAGGGATGCTGGCTCTGTGGTGGCTTGCAGACAAGAGGCCACAGTCCCATAGTGGTCAGGGCAGGAGGATGTGTCCAGTATGCTGAGACCATCCCCAAGCTGTCAGCCTGCTCCTCCCCAGGAGAAGCAACTTGAGGGACTCAGGATGGAGCCAAAAGGAGAAGCCCTCCCAGAGCCGCTGGCACGGCCACCCGCCCAGCACAGTCACCTCCACATTCTTGACACCATCGCCATCAGCATCATCATCACACTGGTCCCCAATGCCATCGTTGTCAGCATCCTCCTGCCCGGAATTGGGCGTCAGGCGGCAGTTGTCCTGGGGGTACAGCCAGCATTAGGGAAGGGGAGGAGATGAGGTCGGGGGCACAGCCCTATGTGGCCCCTGCACCCCACACCCCCTGTGCCCCCCCTCCAGGAACCCACCTGCTTGCAGTGCTTGTTGTTGTCGATGCAAGGCAGGGGCTCGTCTGGGTAACCGTCCAGATCTGTGTCTTGCCCACACACATTGCCATTGCCAGCCCAGCCCACGTTGCACTGAAGAAAGAAGAGATCAGGGGTTGGGAAGGGCCCTAGCAGGACCAATGCTGCCCATGCCATAACCCCTATGCCCCACTCCCTTCTCTGTCCCCTGCTCACAGCACAGGAGATCTCCCCGTTCCTCTCAAACAAGCAGAAGCCATTGATGTCGCAGGGGTTGGAGGTGGAAGTGCTGCAGGAGTTCTGCGGGACGCAGCCGGACGTTTGGTTCCCCACAAAGCCCGACTTGCAGGGACCACACTTGAAGGAGCCCTGGAGGAGAAAAGGCAGGGGCGGGATGAGGCGAATCAGGCAGCCCCAGGAGCCAGGGAGGGAGCGGGACAGCGCTGCTCACCAGCGTGTTGGTGCAGATGGAGTTGGGATCGCAGCCCCCGTTGTTCCCGTCATTGCATTCATCGATATCCGTGCAAACCTGAGAGCAGTGTGGAAGAAACCCTCACCTGAGGCCTTCCCCTGCCCATTTCTGCTCCCAGGAAGTTGCCCTCCTCACAGTCACTGCATCTAACACCCTGCCCCGCAGTTTGGAGCACCCACAGGGGCCTGGCTGAGTCCTGCAGTGCTGCACTCACCTGCTTGCTGGCCCTGGCATAGTCCACCCCCACGCCAGAGACGGTGTTGCCTCGATAGCCACGGGGACAGGGCTCACAGCGGAACCCAGGGGACGTGTTGATGCACTTGGAGCCAGGGAAGCAGGGGTTGGCATGGGCACACTGCAGCACCAGGAGAGAGACAGGCTTCAAGCTTGGGCACAGCATCCTGCACTGTGGGGTGGCTGCTGCCATCCCGGCAGGCCCTTTCCAAGAGGAAGCATCCTCTGCCTGCAGAGCCCCGGCAGTGCTGGGGATGCTGATCCCCCTGGAGTGTGCCCACCTCCTCGATGTCGGCACAGTGTGTGCCATTGCCCTCCAGCCCTGGTGGGCAGGGCCCGCAGCGGTACCCGGGGTACTCGTATGTCTCCATGCAGTCCACACCACTGAAGCAGGGGTTGGGGTTGCAGCGGGACCGCTGCTCGTGGAAGCCTGAGAGGAGGAGAGGCAAGAGAGACATGACACAAGGCGGCCCTTTGTTGCCCTGAGGTGTGGCCAGAGCCTCACCAGCACTCACCGCAGACCTGGCACTCCATGATGGTGTTGCGAATCAGAGACATCTCCTTCACCTGCAAGGCAGCAAAGCGTGGAGCATCAGGAGGGTGCTGGCACTGTGTTTTAGGGAAATCCAGCCCAGGGAAATCCCCAGAGTCCCACCTGGTCCCTAATGTCCTCCCGCAGCTCAGTCAGGACCCGGTTGAAGATGGTCAGCTGCGTGACCAGCGCTTTGGTCTGCTCACCTGCCAGCAGCAGAAAGGACAAGGTCAGTCCCAGAACAGACACAGCCTCCCAGGGCCATGAGCTGGGACTGCTTTGCCCCCCACACTGAGCTGGGAGGATGAGGCAATCTACAGCCTGTCTTTCTTCCCCCTGGTTCACACAGGATCCCTTTCCGCATAACCAGCACCCTTTGATGCACCCCATGTGGGACGCTGGGACAGACTGTGGAAAGGTTTCTGCTTCTGTGGATCCCCAAATGTCTCAGGCCAGGGAATGGGGGAAGCAGACCAGGGACTCACCCAGGATGGAGGCCAGTACACTCGTCACTGCAAGGAGAGAGATGACATGTTATCAAATACTGCCGTCACACCCCAGCAGAATCACTTCACATGGTCACTTCTGGTCAGCACGTGTGCAGTGTTGGAATTCCCCCTTGTATGGGCACCCCGGGCCAGGAGAGGCAGGAGCACCCCTCTGTGCTGTCATCCCCCACCTCCCTGTGCCACAGCATGCACAGGTGACCCCATAAGCCCCCCAAGCCATTACCTGCACTGTGAATTGATTCATCTCCTTGGAAAGGGCACTCGCTCAGGGCCCCCACGCGACTCATGGACCCCCCCAGGATCAGCTTCATGGACTCCACAAACCCCTGATGTATGCAGGGAGATGCAGTCAGTGTGGGTGGGCTCTGCCTATCCCCAAGGGCACAGTGGTGGTGGTCTCAGCCCCGCAGCGCTCACCTGCATCCTCTGGTAGGCCTTCTGCCCCGTGCGCACCTCGATGGACTCCACCTCGGCCAGGGGGATCTCAGAGAGCTCGGGCAGCCCCACGCTGGAGTCCATCTGCTTGCAGTCGACGTAGAGCTCCACGCTCAGCGTGTCCCTGCGCAGCCCGCTCAGGCGCACGATGACAGAGTGGCTCTGCCCGTCCGCCACGTGTGCGTGCTGCAGGTTGACCGAGTGCACCTTGTTGTCCTCCCGCAGGTACCGCACCAGGACTGCGGAGGAGCGGGGAGGGGCCGTCAGCTCCCCCCCAGCACCGGCAGCGCCCTGGGACCAGCATGTGCCCACTGCTCCTCCCCGTGAGCCCCTTGGACGGCAGGAGCTCAGTCCTGTTTCCGTCAGAGCACCGGGGCAAGAGCAGGGCAGCCTGTCCCCACTGGAGAACCCACCCACTCACCTTTGTTGATCTTCCCCACGACTGAGACCTCCAGCCACCGCGTGTTGTCCTTCTTGGAGTAGAGGCCGAAAAGTGTCCCCCCCTGCTTGGGGGGCAGGCGGAAGGTGGACAGGAGGTACACGTCGTTGACGGTCAGGAGCTCCATGCGGATCTTGTGGGCCACGGTGGCCATCTGCCGCGCCTCGCTCACCAGCAGCAGGTCAATGACTGCGGGAGCCGAGCACCGGGGTCGCCTCCGCACCGGCAGCCGCAGCTCCGGCCGGTGACCTCAGGGAATCCCGGTGCGGTCACACCGAGGCGGGGCGGGGATGTCCCTGGACTGCCGTTCCCCGGGGGGACCGGGGAAGCCCCGGGGGCTCCGGGGCCGCCCCCGCGCGGTGGCGCTCCAGGACCGGCTGCGCTGCCGAGAGGGACCCGCGGAGCCCCCGCACCGCCGGGACCGGCGGAGTCACAGCCCGGCGCCCGCCCCGCACCCGGGGCTCCCCCACATCCCACTCCGCGGAGCCCCCCGCGACAAGCGCCAGCGAGGAGCAGCCGAACCGGCAGACCCCGGAGACACGGCCGGGTCCCCGGTCCCAGCGCGGGGCGCTCGGGTGGGAGCGCGGACAGCCCAGTCCCGCAGCCGCACCGGGCAGACCGAGAGGAGCTGCGGCGCCGGGGCCAGCCCTCGCCGAGACACCCCCGCCGCCCCGACCCGGCATCGGAACCGGCAGCCGCCCTGCGCCCTGGGGATGACTGTCCCGGTATCCCCGCTGCCCGGCTCCCCCGGGGCGAGCGGAGCCGCTGTCAGCAGCCCCGGGACGGGGGCTGCTGCCGCCGCCGACCCCCGACTGCCGCCCGTCCCTCCGCCCCGTCGGGGCCGCCCCGCCGCCCCGCCGAGCCCCCCTCCGGTACCTTGCAGCCCCGGGCGCACCGCGGCCGCGGCGCCCAGCAGGAGCAGCGCCAGGAGCGCGGGGGCCCCCGGTGCCCCCATGGTGCCGCCGGTGCCGCCGGTGCGGAGCGGAGCGCGGCGGGGCGGGGTGGCGCACGGGGGAGGGGCCGGCGGGGCCGGCGAGGAGGAAACAAAGAGCCGTCAATCACCGGGCGCATCCCGGGGACACCGGCGGGATACCGGCCGCGGCCCCGGCGGTGGCGGGGGGATAGCGGTCCGGCGCGGCGCTCCGGGCCCGGGGCTGTGCGGACCCTCCGGGCACTGCCCGCCCCGGCAGCAGCCCCCGCTCGCAGCGCCGGTTCACCGGGAGGTCAGCCGGCCTGGGGCCGCCCCAGCAGCACCGGAGCATCCCGGCCCGAGAGAGCGGGACCGGCCGCGGGGCCGCTTGTCCGGGGTTGTGCCACGCCGCGGAGCCCCTCGGGCCGGCGGAGCCCCGCGGCCGGTCCGTACCGCCGGGGGATGCTCGGGCTGCCGAGCCGCTCCCGTGGAGCCCCGGCCAAGACGGCCGTGTTTACAGCTGTTTCCCCGGTGCCATAACAACGGGCCGAGCCCGGCCCCGGGGCCGCCCCAGCCCCGCGCCCCCGGTCCGGCCCCGCGCCAGCGGCCCCGCGTAACGCGGGGAGTGGGAGTGATGGAGGGGGGTGGTCCCGAGCCGCACGAGGGGCGTTTCCCCTCCGCCGCTGCCAGCGGGCTCCCGGCCCGGCTGCGGACCATGGAGACGTGTAGGGGATGCGGGGCTGTGTGGTGCGGGGCTTTGCGAGGTTGTGCGGGGCTCTCCGAGGTGGTGCGGGGCGCAGCAGGGCTGTGCAGTGCGGTGTGGTGGCGGGGCTAAGCAGGGTGAGCAGTGTGGAGCTCAGCTGAGCCGAGCCGAGCGGTGCGGGGCAACGCGGGGAGGTGCGGGGCTGAGCAGGACTGTCCCATGTGGTGCGGGCCAGAGCAGGGCTGTGCAGTGCGGAGCATTGCTGAGAGGTGCGGGGAGTTGCGGGGCCGAGCAGTGCGGGGCTGAGCAGGGTGGAGCGGTGCGGTGCGGGGAGTTGCGGGACCGGGTAGTGTGGAGCTGAGCTGAGAGGTGCGGGGAACTGCGGGGCTGAGCAGTGTGGATCTGAGCGGAGCGGGGCGGGGCTGAGCGGAGCGGTGCGAGACTGAGCGGGGCGATGCGGGACGCGGGTCTCTGGACCACCCCCGTCCTTGGACTCCGCTCTA
The DNA here is from genome assembly GCA_035583185.1 of Anabacerthia variegaticeps. Classification (NCBI taxonomy): domain Eukaryota; kingdom Metazoa; phylum Chordata; class Aves; order Passeriformes; family Furnariidae; genus Anabacerthia; species Anabacerthia variegaticeps. The sequence continues at coordinate 2,854,833 of JAWWEW010000069.1, forward strand.
TCGCGATGCCCCCAGATGCGGTACCCCCCAGATGTGACGCCCTCAGATGCGATGCCCCCCAGTGGGATGCCCCCATATGTGATGCCCCCAGATGCGATGCCCCCCGATGTGACGCCCCCCTACTATGCGATGCCCCCAGATGCGATGCCCCCCCATGTGCGATGCTCCCATGTGCGGTGCCCCCCAGATGAGATGCCCCCGGTACGATGCCCCCAGATGCAATGCCCCCAGATTCAATGCCCCTCAGTGCGATGTCCTCCAGATGTGGTGCCCCCATGTGTGCGGTGCCCCCTAGATGTGATGCCCCCAGATGTGATGCCCCAATGTGCGCTGCCCCCAAGTGCGGTGTCCCCCATGTGCTATGCCTCCATAAGCGATGCCCCCGGTACGATCCCCTCCAGATGCGATGCCCCCACGTGTGGTGCCCCCTAGATGCTATACCGCCTGGTATGATGCCCCCGGTATGATGCCCCCCATAAGCGCTGCCCCTATAAGTGATGCTCCTATAAGCGATACCCCCACGTGCGGTGCCCCCCATGTGCTATGCCCCCATAAGCGCTGCCCCCCCGGCACGATCCCCCCCAGATGTGATGCCCCTAGATGTGATGTCCCCCAAATAAGGCGCCCTCACGTGTGTGATGCCCCCCGTAAGCGATGCCCCTCAGATGTGAGGCCCCCAGATGTGATCCCTCCCAGATGTTATACCCCCAGATGTGATGCCCCCAGATGCGATGCCCCCACGTCCGCTGCCCCCCCGTGCAGTGCCCCCCGGTATGATGTCCCCATATGCGAT
>JAWWEW010000069.1:2856652-2887418 GCA_035583185.1 Anabacerthia variegaticeps
CCCCCTCCCGTCCCCCATTACACCCCCCTGCCCATCACTGACCTGTCACCCACATCCCGTTGCAACACCCCCATCCCAGTACTCATCACACAAGGTTTCCACTCCTCACTTGCATCCCTGTTCGCCCCACCCCACCTTACACAGACATCTCCCTCTGCCTCGTGCCCCTCACCTGGGCATGGGAGCCGTTCCCCTTGTCCCAGCCCCCCCGCCCCGGCCCCTGGCCCACTCAGGGTGGCCCCCAGGCACGGTGCCTTCAGTCCCCACTCCCCCTGCCCACAGGGCACCTGCCTGCGCTGAGGACACGGGACGAGGGCACCATCTCCAAAATGCAGCAGATCATAATGCACCTCAGGAAACAGGTATGGGACATGTAGAGCACCCCCTGCCCCAGGCTGGGGGGCACCGGAGCCCCTCGGGTAGGAGGGAGCTCTGTCGTGTCACAGATTCAGCAGGGCAGGATTCAGCAACGTGGTGTTTTCTCTGCAGAAGTACAACGCTGACTACGACCTGTCAGCCTCGCAGAACGCAGACACGCTGGCCTTCGTGTCCCTGCTGGAGGAGAAGCTGCTGCCGGTGCTGGTGAGGCTCGAGGAGGGGGCTGTGGGGAAGGGGAAGCTCACCAAGAGTGGGATCTGCTTCCTGGAGATGTGCCAGTGGGCTCAGCCGTGCTCCCACCTGCCTGCAGAGCCGTGGAGTGCTGCCGGCAGCAACCCCGGGGGCCTGGCATGGCAGGGATCAGGGGGTGGGGATGGCAGCGCTGGGTTGTGCAGCCAGGGCTGGGGTCTGCCCTGTACCACAATGCTCCCACAGCCCCTCGTGGTCTCTGGGGTGGCTGTGCTGGGCAGGGGCTCTGGTGTGCTGGCCACACTGGCTGCAGCCCCGCCGTGGCCGGGCCGCGGGTTGTTCTCCACCACAGATCCACACCTTCTGGGTGGATGCCAAGAACTACGTGGAGCACACGCGGAAGTGGTACGCGGAGACCATCCCCTTCCCCCTCAACTTCTTCTTGCCCAACTCCATGCACAAGCAGCACCTGGAGCGGCTGCAGCTGATGTGGGGGGATGACTACATGGAGGATGAGGAGAAACTGGAGAAGCAGGTGAGGGATGGGGTCTGGGCACAGCAGGGCCTCGGTGGTGCTCAGGGGACCCATGTGAGGCCAAAATCCAAACAGGGGTTTGGGATTTCCCCCTCCTATTCCCTTGAGCACTGTGGTGGTGCCTGGGTGGTTGACAACCCTCTGCTTCTCCTGCAGCTCTACCGGGAAGCCCGGGAATGCCTGACACTCCTCTCCCAACGCCTCGGCTCCCAGAAGTTTTTCTTTGGAGACTCGTAGGTGGCCAAAGGGGGAAAGGGAAAAGGGCCTGAGAGCCTCCCACACCCTGGCAGTGCTGAGCCCCCCCTGCTCTGCAGGGGAGCCACAGTCCTTGTGCATTGCTTTGGGGGTGGGACAGGCTCGCAGAGGACAAGGCTGTTCCAGGCAGCACAGAGTGAGGAATTCAGACTATGGGAGCGGTCTGGGATGGGATCATCCTGCTCCCCATCCTCACTTCAGGCTGGAGGCAGAGCACCCTCCCAAGAAGGGGGAGCTCTGTGCCATCCCCCAGGGTGCTGGGGGTGGCCAGTGGGTCTGGGTGGCTTTGGGTGGGGACGGTGGCCCAGCCCTGGCTCTCTGTGCCCCAGGCCAGCCTCCCTCGACGCCTTTGTCTTCAGCCGCCTGGCGCCGCTTCTGAAGGCGAAGCTGCCCAATGGGAAACTGCAGCAGCACCTGAAGTCCCTGCAGAACCTGTGCAACTACTGCACCTCCATCCTCAGCCTCTACTTCCCCTGGGATGGAGGTGAGAGCCACCTCCTACCTCAATCTGCGGGCTTGGAGTGACCTTTCCCCACAGGTGCATCCCCAGGCGGCGCCCCACGGGCTCGGGGTGACCTTTCCTCCCCTCATCCCTGCTCTGTTCCCACAGCTGATCCCTTGGCTGGTGCCCCACGGGCTGCGGGCACAGATGGCAGTGAGGGAGAGGAGGACCCCCACAAGCGGCGCAACCAGCTGCTGTCGGTGCTGGTGGGGCTGGTGGCCATGCTGGGCTACGCCTTCCTGAGCGGCATCGTGTCCATCCAGCGTGGCAGCGTGGGGCCGGCCGGCCGGCAGCCCATCACCATGGAGGAGGAGGAAGAGGAGGAGGAGGAGTGAGGGCGAGCTGTGTGACTGTTCCCCCCCAGTCCCTGGAACTGACTCTTTTTACACTGGGAGCCTGGCAGCATCGCTCCCCACAGGTGCTCCACTCTGTGTCCCACCAGGAACCTCATCCCTCTCTGCAGGAGCGGCCCTGCCATGCCAATAAACCTTCCTCTCGTCGTCTCAGCACGCTTGGGGTCCTTCCCAGTTTCCCCAGTTGCCCATACTGGAGTGCTGCAGCAGGCATCAACATGTTATGTCCCCATTTCTACCCTTTGCCCCAGGCCCAGGTCTCATTGGGGACAGGGCAGAGGGGGAGCCTAAAAGCATCTGTGGCATTTCTGCAGCATCCCCAGTCCCTTCTGCAGCTGTGTGGCTGAACCTCACGTCTCTCCTGCATCATTCCAATGTGGAATCCCTCTGGGCAGTGCAGAGAGCAGATTCTATGGACCCTGTCCCCTCCCTCCACACTGCTGCCAGCCCGGCTGGCCTGAGAGTGGCGGCACAGCCAGGGACGTGAAACCAGTGCCAAGGGCTGCCGGGGCTGCTCGTCAGGACACGTCCCCAGCCCGGGAGCACTCCCTGCTGCCGGCGGGACACCCGGAGCCCAGCTCCAGCAGCCGGCATCCCTCCGGCGCTGACATCTGTTTGCATTCCTCCACGCCTGCCAGCGCCGGGGAGCTCCCGCAGCTGGCACGGCCAGGAGCGCATCATGCGGTGAGCGTGGGCTGAGAGCGGGGTCGGGGGGCTGAGAGCGGGGTCAGGGGGCTCTGAGTGTCCTCCGTGTGTCCCCCGTGGTCCCCTGGGCCACCTGGCATGGGGCTGGCCCCGGTGCTGGCCGCGCTGCCGCCGTTCCCCGCCGGCTGCTGCTGGTTTATGAGTGCACAGATGGAAACAGCGGCGCAGGGCCAGGCCGGCACACAGCCCTCGCTTGTTTGGCCGCCGGCTGCCGCAGCCACCGGCATCCCTGCCCGGCTGCTGCGGTGGCTGGATGTCCCCGGGCTGAGCTCCGGGACACGCGCCCCACGTGCCCCCCAACCCGGCCCCGCTGGCCATGGGGGCCCCATTGCTGTGCGGGACCGGAGCTGCGGTGCTGGGCAGCTGCATTGGGCCGGCTGCGGAGCCTCCCCCATACTGGCCCAGTTCGAGGGGCCCCAGTGGGAGGGGGATGACTCAGAGCAGCATCCCCCACCCCCCCGAGCCCGCTCCCCCATAACGTCACTCAGGAAGTATGTGCCCCAAGCTCCCGGTTCCCATTAGCTGGAGGGGCTGGTGGCTGCTCCGGCAGGAGAAACCACAGCCGCCTGCTCTGGACGGGGAGAAACCTGAGCTGCCGACGCCAGGGCTCTGCACTGAATCCCGGCTGCGGGTCCTGGCTGCTGTTGGTCCCCGGGCCCTGCCCTGCCCTGGGGATGGTGCAGTGGCAGAAAGGAGGGAGATGCGACCCCTTGGGGTGACAATCCCCCGCATCCCTGCAGCACCAAACCTGCAGGATGTCCCCAGGGCAGGACAGGACCCCATGGGACTCAGGAGATACCATCAGCCCCAAACCTGCCTCCTCCATCCCTAGCACAGTGTGCCCACTGAGCTGGTACCAAGGGGGGTGGGGATGCAGGCAAGGTTGTAGAAAACCTGTTTATTTTATGAAAACATTAGAAAAGCGCAGGCGTCGCAGCCCTTGGATCAATCAGGCCCCATGGGGCATAGGGGGCTGCAGCCCCAGCCCCATGGGGGTCCCATCCCCAAGCCCCCACCAGCACCGTGCTCCCAGCGCCGGCACTTTCCTCCTCCAGTAGCTGTGCTAGGCTGGCTGCTTCCACAGGAACGTCTGGATAGAGTCACTGGGAGCTGTGGCTTCGATGAAGCCAACCCGGGGGTCAGAGATCCCAAAGGACACGTCCATGGGGGAGCTGAGGGTAATGAGAGAGGGGATGGAGCTCAGTGGGGGCAGTGGGGTCTCATGCTGGGGAGCAGGGCTGAGCCACTCACCGGTTCAGGACCACCAGGACAACAGCACCATCGGGGCGCAGGAAAGCCGAGTGCTCCAGGTCACACCGGCGGCACTTCTTGGAGACAGCCAATCCCACGCGCTGAGAGCCCTCAGGGATGAACTTGCTGTGGGGACAAGCAGGGTCTGAGCACAGAGCCTGGAACGGTGCTGGGGCCAGCAGAAGGAGCCAGCAGCCCCTGACTCACCTAAAGTGTCCCAGGTGGTAGAACATGGGCTGTTTGTAGAAGACATCCTTGCTGCTGTCCACAATGACAGGGCTGTCCACATAGTTCTTGCTCCAGTTGGGGCCCCCCTCCATGTCCAGGGCCAAGTTCCAGTCGGTCCAGCCTGTCACGTAGTTGTTGAGGTTCTGCAAGGCAGAGGATGGAGCTGAGTCCCAGTGCTGAGCTGCAAGGGGTGGCTGGGGGGGCTGGCACATCCCTGTCCCCCACTGAGCCCTACCGTGAGGATGCTGTGGCTGTACTTGCTCCCACGGTCCCAGCCACCCAGCACCACCCTTGGCTCCCAGAAGTAGGAGCCTGTGGAGGCCTCCGTGGAGAGGAGGAAATAGTCTGGGAAGAGGTGATGGGTGATGGAGAGCGTCAGGTCGATGGGTGCCAGGAAGTCCAGGTACCAGTGGATGCCAATGCCGCTGATGTAGCTGGCAGCCACAGGGTCTTTGAGAACCTGGCAGGAGAAAGGGATCACCAGTGCCCAGGGCTGGGAGAGCTGCTCTGGGACTGGGAGAACTGCTGTGGGGCTGGGAGTGCTGCCATGAGGACTCACCACCTGGGCCCAATAGGGCAGCATCACCCTCTGGTCATCCAGGATGATGAGCTGGACATGGCGGTGGGAGCTGTTGGCCAGTGCTGGGCCCAGGTCCTGGGCGATGAAGTCCCGCTGGTGCTCAGGGGAAAAGCCCAGGCACTGGAAGGGGTAGAAGACGATCTCGCCAGCCGTGGGCTCGTTCCCTGCTGTCACTGCCCAGAAGGTCAGGTTGTGCTTGGCATATTCATCCAGGAACCTGGTGTGGGGCAGATGGTGAACAGCCCCGTTGCACCTGTGCCAGCCCCAGCTTTGGGTGTGGCATCCCCAGCACCCACCATGCTCCCATGGTCCCTCACCGGATGAAATACTTGGCCCAGGCCTTGTGGTACTTGTCCCCAGGGTTGCCCTTCAGCGTCCCCCTCCCTGTCATCGCACCGTTTGTCTTCATCCAGACTGGGGAGGTCCAGGGGCTGGCGTACAGTGACAGCGGCCGCTTGGCCACCTCCTGGGCTGCTTGAAGGATGGGGATCTGGGGACAAGTGGGATGGCAGAGAGCTCTCCAGATCTGCCCCAGCACTGGCAGTGCAGGCAGCAGGAGTCCTCTCTCTCCCCCAAGACAGGAAGGTGCTCCTCTTCCTCATCCCAATCCATTCAATTCCACTCCATTCCATTCTATTCCATTTCAACTCACTCAGGTGGCAGGACAAGTCCTCTCCCTCCCCATTGGCAGGAAGGTATTTCCCTTCTACTTTCCCTTTGTTTTCCCTTCCCCTTCATTTTCCCTTCCCCTTCCCTTTCCCTTCCTTTCCCCTTCCCTTCCCAAACCTTCCCTTCCCAAACCTTCCCTTCCCATTTTGTCCCATCCCATTCTGTCCCACCCTGTCTCCCACCCAGATAGAAAGATGAGACCTCTCTTTTCTCTTCAGTGGGAAGGTACTTCCCTTTCCCATCCCATCCCACCCAGATGGAAGAATGAGTACCTTTCCACCATCAAGAAGGTAACTCCCCTTCCTCAGCCCATCCTGTCCTAACCCAATCCTATTCCATCTAAAACCAATCTTATCCCATTCCATTCCATCCCATTCCATCCTGTCGCATCCCACCCAGATGGAAGAATGAGTCCTATCCCTCCCCATCAGCTGGAAGGTACTGTCCTTTCCCAGCACATCTTGTCCCAACCCAATCCCATCCCGTCTCAACCCAGTCTTACCCTCTTCCATCCCATCCCGTCCCACCCAGGTGGCAGCCCCAGTCCCTCAGGCTCTTCTTGTGGGACTTACTTTCATTCGTGTATCCTCCTCCGTCAGGTTGAAGTGTTTCAGCTCGAAGTCACCCTCAGCATCAGCATAGGTGTACAGGCGGACAGAGAAGTCAGTGCTGGCCATGGGCACACGCACAAGGTTGTACTCGATGCCTGAGGACAGGGTGGGTGGTGATGGGCACTCTGGGGTGTATTTGGGAGGTGCAGCCCCCCCAGCCCCTTGGCACAAGTCTCACAAGCCAGAGCCCAGCATGTCACCCAGCAGTGCTGCCCTGTCCTTGGCTTACCTTCCTCAGAGAAGTAGGAGCGGAGCAGGTGGTTCTGGGCAGCCTTGGACAGGGACTGGATGTTGATGGCGGCAGCATCGGTGATGGAGCCACCGAACCCCTTCACCTTCTGGTACCGCTGTGCCGTGTCCAGGGTGAGGTGGAAATCTGTGGGGGACACAGAGTGTCACTGCCACCGTGGGGGATGGACTGTCCCCAGGTGAGCAGCAGGTCCTGGCAGTACCTGGGGTCTTGGTGTTGTGCTGGAATCTCCCCTCACTCCGCTCCAGCCTCTTGCCAGCCTTGCTGCTCTCGTACTTGACGTAGGAGCCTGGGGCTGGCAGGACCAGAGGGTCCAGAGTGTCACAGTATGTGGCACTGCAGGCACACACCAGCGAGCCATGCCCAAAGTCCTTGGCATCGCAGGGACGGCCGCCTGCAGCAGAGGAGAGACTGGGTAGGCACCAAGGGCTGAGGCAGGAGCCCAGCTCACCCCTTCAACCCACCATGGACCCCAAACCCCACCACCCTGCACAGCCCAGGGACATGTACCTGTGGCCAGCTGGGCTGCCTGTGCCAGCAGGAGCCAGCCCAGGATGCTGGCACAGCCTGGTCCCATTGCACCTCTGCTGCAGTGGCTTGGATGACACCGATGAACACGCCGGGGCTGGGAGCACAGCAAGGTGTCAGCAGCCAACTCCTCTTACCCTGACCCAGCCCTGCAGAGTGGGACAGAGATCCAGGGCAGGGAGAGCCCCAGCATCATCCCCCTACCTGGGGGCTTTGGGGACCCCCATCCACCCCCTGCCAGGGTTGAGCCTCCCCTGCCCTGCCCAATCCCCACTGCTCCAGTCCAGCACTTGCCTTCTCTCCCACCCCTCCAGTGCCCACCATGTCCTGCCAGGGGTGCAGTCCCCACAGGTGTATGCAGCCCTCAGGTGTTTGCAGCCCCCAGCTTTGTGCAGCCCCCAGGTGTGAGCTGCCCCACCATCCTGATGTTTCCAGCCACCCACACCAGCTTCACCCTGCACCTGCAGACTGGTTCACTCCCATTGTCTCCCTCCTACTCCTTCTCCCTCGCTCATTCTACAGCTGTGCCATGCCATGATGTGCCATGATGTGTCATGCCATGCCATGCCATGATGTGTCATGCCATGCCATGCCATGCCATGCCATGCCATGCCAACTCATGTGTCCCCGGTGCCTTCAAAGCCATGGCTTTGGAAAGTAAACTGGTCCACCCTCCCAACCCCAAACACATGGCAGCCAAGATTTTCCCAGCCAGAGCACTTTGGGGCTCAAGCCCCCAGCTCAGAGGGTCCCACATTCCCTTGCTCCATGCAAGTGCTCACACCCTGTCCTGTCCTTTCCCTACTACTCTCAGCAAGGGCATGGGAGAAGCCACCTCTGAACCTCTTGAGCTGGTGCCAGGTTGAGAACACCTCAAGACCCTAGGCAGAGGGAGACCAGAGTGGCATGGTGCTAGCTTGTTACTCCACAAGATCATGTGGAATAGAGAGTTAGGCCAGGTGACTGTTCCTCTCTCACTGCCTCCCACTCCCTGCCTGGGAATGATGCCCAGCACCACAGCCATGGCCTCTGTGTGGTCCTGCTGCCCAAGGCTATTCCCATCCCCATTCCCATTCCCACCTGCTGACAAAGATGCCCCGGACCCAGGGGACTCACCTGCTGCTAATCCGCCTCTTGCTGCGTCTCTGGGGCAGCGGCAGCAGGACCTGCGTCCTGACTGTGCCTGGTGGGAGGTGACGCGTCTGGCGGAGCAGGAAAGGTAAGTTCGGGATGGGACAGCTCATGGGACTCTCCGTTTGAAGAGGAGCCTGGGGATGATTTTGCAACCTGGCTCTAATGAGCTTTCAACACACCACAGCATTTTCAAAGCTCTCCTGGAACCTGTCTCAGTGGCCAGAGGGAAGCTGGGGTAGGACGATGCCCACCAGCACCTCAAAGTGCTTCTCCATCACCTCAGACACAACCTGCTACAGCTACCCCCACCCACTGCAGTGCTCCCCTTGGAAAAAGTCCCAAGGGAGCAGTCTTGTGTCCCCTGGGACAGCTTGGGCAGGGTAGGGCCAGCCATGCCCACCCAGCATTCCTGCTCATCCCACCCTGCAGTGGGTTGGCTTTGCTGTGGTCAGTGCCACCACCACAACCTGTGTCCCTCTTGTGGCTGCTCCACCACTTTCCCTGGTGTGGGCAGAGGTGCTGCTGGAGCCATGGAGGTCACCTGCCAGCAGCCAGCCACGGCAGGTACCCCCAAACCTCACTGATGGCTCTGCAGGTGATGTGCACAGTGGGGGCATCAGGGGCTGCCTGCCGGGTCCCCTCACCCCCGTGCCCCCCACCCTGGAGCCCCGAGCCACAGCAGGCTGGGTGGAGCTGGCTGCAGCAGTTTCTCATTTGCAAAACAAGTCTGGGCTCCACACCTTCTAATTTGGGAACCTTCCTAATTGCAGGCATCTGCCTGGCAGGAGAAACAGGACCGGGGCAGAGCCATGGTAGGGGCGGTGTCTGTGCTGTGGTTCCCTTGGGGTAGCTAGTGCAGGTGGCCAGGGGACAGCCCCCCACCCAGGGACAGCAGCCCCTCCCTGGGGACCACAGCCCCCCATCCAGGGACAGCAGCCCCTCCCTGGGGACCACAGCCCCCCACCCAGGGACAGCAGCTCCTCCCTGGGGACCACAGCACCTCACTGGGGACCACAGCTCCCCATCCAGGGACTGCAGCCTTTCTCTCAGGGAGGCAGTCCCTCACCCAGGGACTGCAACCCCTCACCCAGGAATTATAGCCCTTCCCTGGGGACCACAGTCCCTCACCCCCAGGGCCCTGCTCCTCCTGCTGTGGCCAGAGAAGGGACCTCCCAGCACACAGCGTGGCCCGTGGGGATGATGGGGGTAACTCCTCCAGCCTCAGCCTGGCCCCTCACACCCACTGCTGGGGATGTTGCATCCTGCAGTTTCCCAGTTGGATTTCTGGCAGGGAGACAAGGTACCGGCCCCGAGGCAGCTGTGGTTCCAGATGGGCAGGAGCAGGGAGTCAGCCTGGAGGGGCTGTGCTGGAGCATCTCCTAGACGTCCCTTGGCACTGCCAAACCCCTGGGGTGGGGGCTCTGTATGTGCCATCCCTGCCTGGCAGAGCTCTGATGTCCCTTGGGAAATGTGGCATCAGGAATAGTGTAGCCAGAAGGACAAGGGCAGTGACCCTGTGCTGGGCACTGGTGAGGTGACAACTCAAATCCTGGGGTCACTTCCTGGCCCCTCATGACAAGAAAGACATTGAAGGGCTGGAGCATGTCCGGAGAAGAGACTGGAGCTGGGGAAATGTCTGGAGCACAAGGAGTGGCTGAGGGATCTGAGGATGCTCAGCCTGGAGAAAAGGAGGCTCAGGGGGGACCTTCTTTCTCTCTACAACTCCCTGACAAGAGAGAGTCAGGCTCTGCTTCCATGGAACAAGCAACAGGATAAGAGGGGATGGCCTCAAGGAGGGGAGGTTTAGGCTGGGTATTAGGGAAAATTTCTTCATGGAAATGATTGTCAAGCCCTAGCAGAGGATGCCCAGGGCAGTGGTGGAGTCACCATCCCTGGAGGAATTTCACAGGCATGTGGATGGAGCCCCTGGGGAAAAGGTTTATTGGTGGTCTTGGCAGTGCTGAGAGAACAGTTGGACTTGACGATCTTGGAGGCCTTTTCCAACCTCAACAATTCCATGATTCTGTTCTATGATTCTAAGCAGAGGCAGCCCAGCCCGGCTGCTGTTGGGGCCAGCACTCCCCAGGAACATGGATAAAAACTTGGGATGGGCCGATGTGCTCCCTGAACAAGGCTGGGACAGAGCCCGGTGCCACCTTCATGCCACACTCCAATAAAACAGCTGTTAAACCTCTGGATTTTTCGTTTTCCCTGACCTCAGCAGCTCTGAGCCTCTCACAGAGGGGCCTTTGCCAAGGGAGCGCTCTGGCTTTCTCATTTCTGGACTTCAAAGATGCTGGTAAAGTTCCCAAAGGCACAGGGAATACTGTAACTGGTATTTAGGGAAAGCAAACAGGACGGGGAGGTCATTGCGGGCTGCGGCCGGTGTTGGCCATGGCCGGAATAGAGGGGACTCTGTCCGGAGGCCACCCCAGCGCTGGGTGGGTGGATGTGGCCAGCAGTGAGAGCTCTGGGAGAGATGGCACCTCTAATTTTCCCATGAGGTTCAGTGGACGGGGGGACACTGATATCTTTTACTCGACCTTTCTGACATTTGGATTTTAAAAAATCCACCGCCCTCCCTCCACCCCAAAAAAAAAGTGGGCTGGGGAAAACCAACGGCACATATGGAACGAATCAAGGTCTGGCAGCAGCGGAGGCTCCAGCTGCAGGGATAAACAAGGAGCCACCCGTGGGCCACGAGGCCGGAGCCCCCGGGGCACCCCTGGCCTCGAGCCGCCTCGCCGAGGAAAACCGAGCGATTTCCGAGCGCGTAGAGGAAACACTGACGGGAACGGCGCATTCCGGAGGGAGCACGTCATGGCTTTACTTGGCGCCCGAGACACACGCGAAGGTTTCAAGGGAGCCACGTGTGGAAGTGTGGTCCAGGAGAGGCGCGGAGGGAGCTTCCAGGGGGATGGGGGATGCCGGGAGGAACGGGGGGCTGGGAAGCAGCAGCCCTTGCATCAGGAGCACACAGAGCCCCTTGCACAGTGGATGGACCCCCTTGTCCCTCATGCACCCCCAGCACTGGGTCATCACACACTTCCACCACTGAGGGGTGCTGGAAAGTGTGGGGGAAGAGTTGACGCCTGGGGCCCTCCAGCACTGCCCTGGCCATCAGTGCTGGCGCCACAAGTAGGTCTGGATGGAGTGGGCTGGAGCCACAGTCTTGATGAACCCAACAGCAGGGTCCCGGATCCCAAATGGCACATCCCGGCCAAACCTGGGGAGCGAGAGGGCCTGAGCAGGTCGGCACAGCCAGGGCTGAGCATCCCCCATTGTCTGTCTGCCCAGGCTGACCTGTTGAGGACCACCAGGACGAGGGCACCGTCGGGGCGCAGGACGGCCACGTGCTCCAGCTTGCAGAGGAGGCAGCGGCGGCTGCTGTGCAGCCCCACGCGCCGGGAGCCCTCAGGGATGAACTTGCTGTGGGGAGAGGATCAGAAAAGGGGTTGTGCCCCTGGTCTGGGGCTGGCAGCAGCACCTGAGGTACCCCCAACCCACCTGAAGTGCCCCAAGTGGTAGAACATGGGCTGCTTGTAGAAGATGTCCTTGCTGCCATCCACGATAATGGGGCTGTCCACAAAGTTCTTGACCCAGTTGGGCCCTCCTTCCAGATCCAGGACGAGGTTCCAGTCAGTCCAGCCAGCCACAAAGTGGTTCAGGACCTGGGAGGGCAGGGAAGGGGCTGAGCAGGGCTGAGCACCCCTAGCCCCAGAGGGGTAGTGAGGGGGGCCGTACCGTCAGGATGCTGTGGCTGTACTGGTCCCCTCGCTCCCAGCAGCCCAGGGACACGGCGAAGCGGAAGGTGAAGAAGCCACTGCAGGCCTCCGTGTAGAGGAGGAAATGGTCAGGGAAGAGCTTGTGGGTGGCCTCCAGGCTGCAGCCGGGCGGGACGATGGGGTCCAGGTACCAGTGGACTGCTAGGCCAGCCACGTAACGGGCAGCTGTGGCATTGCCCAGCACCTGGGGGAGCAAAGGAGATGCCTCACACTGAGACCACCCGTGCCCTGAGCCCGTGGGGATGGACTCACAGATCCCACGTGCCACTGGGGTCTCCCATGAACGCTACAGCCTCCCCTGCCTGCAGCCCCCTCCCTGCAGCACTGCATCCCCCTGAGCAGCATCCCAGCATGGATCTGGCCCCCCAAGGCATGCTTTTGGCACCCTGCTCGGTGCAGGGTGAAGGGTTTGGGGATGCCCTTCAGTGGTTCTGCTGCTGCCTGGCCCTCACTCCACATCCCCCCAGGCTGGTCCGACCCCAGCCGTGGCATGGCTGGCAGTGAGGGAGGGACATGCTGATCCCATGGCTCCTGCCGGGGCAGGGACATGTATTACTTTCTTTCCTCCTAGTTTAAGGTGATTTCCCCAAACAGCCCTGTAGCACTGTGGGGGGAAGCTGAATCAGCTGAAACTCTGCCCAGAGAAGGTGCCGGTGTCCAGCAGCGCTGCCGGGATCTGGGGTGTGGGTGCCACCTTCTGTCCCCACTCCCACCAGGCACAAGCGGAGGCGGCTGCTCCCGAAGGAGCTGGCTCTGGCTCTTGCTCCGGCAGACCCGGTTTGCTCCCGGTCTCTAGGGCTGGGAGAGGCTGCTGGCTCCATTTCCACTAAACCCTGGGGCTGGGGTGGGAGGCAGAGAGGGAGGAAGGGGCTCTGTTCTTCACCACTTTGGCCCAGTGCGGGAGGTGGATGCGCTGGTCATCGAGGATGAGGAGCTGCGTGCGGTGGGGGCTGCGGGCCAGCGCGGGGCCCAGGTCTCGCAGGATAAAGTCCCTCTGCTGTGCAGCTGTGAAGGCGATGGTGGGGAACTGGGGGGGTGTGAAGAGCCCCGCTAGTGGCTCGTTCTGCGCCGTCACCGCCCAGAAGGTCACGTTGTGTTTGGCGTATTCATCCAGAAACCTGGGGCAGAGGAGGGGGAGCAGCGTCAGCCATGCCTGTCCCCCACAACCCACCTCCCAGCCCCACTCTGCTGTCCATCCCATGGTATTGCCCTGGGGACAGTACTTGATGAAGTAGTTGGCCCAGGTCTGGTGGTATTTGTCCCCCGCCTGCCCCTTCAGCGTCCCCTTCCCACGGACGTCCCCGTTACTCCTCATCCATCCCGGGGCAGTCCAGGGGCTGGCAAACAGCGACAGCGGCCGCTTGCTCATGGCCAAGGCTCGGTGCAGGACAGGGATCTGCAGGAGGGAGCGAAGGGACTGGCTCAGCTCCAGCTGCAGCCCCCTCCAAACCACAGGACCCAGCACCGGATTAAGGGGACCACTCAAGGGACCTCAGCCAGGACCAGCAGCCGGCAAGCACCACCCCATGGCACAGCGCCCTGGCTCCTCATCCTGCTAGTGCCAGCCAGGATGTGCCGGGATGTGCCCTGGAGAAGGTGCCAGCTCCCACAGGCTGTCCCCACACACCCTGCCACTGTGTGCGGGGCTTGGCAGCACCTGGTCATGGGGGTCCCAGCACACGCAGGAGCTCCAGCGGGACAGGGAACAAGGAGCTGATGGCAGCGGTTTCAGCCTCCCACCTTCATCTTCACGTCCTCATCCACCAGCCTGAAGTGCTTCAGCTCATAGTCATGGGGGACATCGTCGTAGCTGTAGGGGCGCACCGAGAAGTCGCTGCAAGCCATGGGGAGCCGGATGAGGTTGTACTCAATCCCTGAGGAGCAGGAAAAGCATCAAGTGGCACCGGAGCGGGTGGCCCAGGTGACGGGTGTCCCTGCAGTGGGGACAGGCACAGCCACCTCCGGTGACCCCACAAGCCGCCCACGCTACCGTGCCCTCACCGCTCACCGCACTCGGAGAAGTAGGAGCGCAGCAGGTTGTCCTGGGCCGGCCGTGACAGCCGCAGGATGTTCATGGCAGCTGCATCCGAGAGGGACCCGCCGAAGCCCTTCATGCGCTGGTACAGCGTGGTGATGTTGAGGGTCAGCAGCAGCCCTGAGGGGACAGCCCGGCTAAGCCCGCGGGGCGGCACCGCCGCCCACCTTTCCGACCGCGGCGGTACCTGGGGTGTGCAGGCTGTGCTGGAACCTCCCCTCGCTCCTCTCCAGCCTCTTGCCGGCCTTGCTGCTCTCGTACTTGACGTAGGAGCCCGGGGCCGGCAGGACCAGGGGGTCCAGCGTGTCGCAGTACGTGGCGTTGCAGACACAGACCAGCGACCCATGGCCAAAATCCCTGGGAATGCAGGGCCGGGCACCTGGGGGGCACGGGAGGGTGAGGGTGTCACGGGAGGGTGGGGGCAGCTGCCGGCTTGGGGACACGTCCCTGCCAGCTCTCCCACCTGCCCTGAGGTGATGCCGCTTCCCCTGTGCCTTGCACACCTCCACCTCCCCGGCACCCAGCTCCGTCCTGTCCCCAGGCTCCTGCCTCTGTCCCCGCGACGTCCCGGCGCCCAAGCTCCGCTGCCACCCCCACGACGTCCCCGTGCTCACCTGCCGCCCGGGGCACCGGCACCAGCAGCAGAAGCAGCAGCAGCAGCCAGCCCAGGATGCTGAGAGCCCCCATGGCCCCTCCACGTCCCCTCAGCTCCAGCAGGTCCCAGGGAGCAGCACCTGCAAGCGGGGGAACCCTCAGCCAAGGCAGGGGGATGGAGGGACAGGCTGTGCTTGCCGCTGGATCAGCCCCATCTCCCCAGCCCCTGTTCTCCCTCTGCAGCCAGAGAGCTCCTGCCACACGCCCCGTCCCCCCCCCAAAACACCCTCGTCTTTCAGGTGGGTGAGGTGGGTCCATCCCTCCCCGGAGCCCGCAGTCCACCCGCCTTCACCCCGACTGCTCCCGACCTGTGCTGCTGCCAGCCCTCCTCCTCCTCAGCAGCTCCAGCCTCCCCACCTCGCCTTTACGGGGAGCTGCTCCGAGACCTCCCTCCGCAGCACACCCTCTCCCACCCCCACAGCTCCTCCTTGCTCTCCTCCCGGCCCGTGCCTGCCCCGGGGCTGGGACCGCCGCTCATCTACCCGCCGTGGGGCTGGGGAGCAGCGGATCCCCCCACCCCGTGCCAGGGAGGGACAGCGACAGGGTGCTGGCAGCTCTGCCTGAGGGAAAGGCCCCACCAGCACAGGGGGATGTCATGGGGGCAGCTCTGAGACTCCACTGCAACACCTGAAGGAAGAGCCGATTGCTTTGTTTGGTCAGGCAGGGGCTGGATGAGCCTCTGGGAGCCTGGCAGAGACCAGGGCAGATTTGTGACAGCTACCTGTCCTGCTGGGGACCTCCAACAGCACCCTGGACCACCCACTTACCCCTATCCACCACCCCACTGCCCCCACTGTCCTCCAGGAGCTGCCATGGGTTTGTGCCCAGCATGGGGAGGGTCCAGGACCCCCAGGTGATGCCAATAGACATGGCTGCACAGCCCAGGGCAGCAGAAGGGCCCAGTAAGCTTGGCCACACAGGAGCTGGGACCACTGCCATTCCCTGGACAAGCCTTTGACATTGCTCTCCTCACCTCAGCACATGCTGGGAAAGGCAGCAGCAGTGGCAGCAGTGACAGCAAGTGGGCAATGCCCCAGCTCCCACACAAGCAGGGCTGTGCTCTGAACCCTGGCCACAGAAGCTGGACCCACAAACAGCTGCCCTCACACCAGCCATGACAAGAGCAGAGCCCATCTCTGGTGCCCAACCACTCCAGGAGTGCTCCCTGCTCCTCTGAGCGGGACCCTCCAGCCCAGGACAGGGCTGAACTGGACCAGCTCACTTGGGAACACAGATCCCACCTGATCTAGGTCCCATCAGCCAGGATGTGCCTGCTGCCATGAACACACACCCATCACTGCAGGGACACCCTTGGCATGTCCCCACAGGGGTGGCCCAGGGACAGATAGTGGCCAGATCCCAGCCACAGCTCCCAGCCACAGCTCCTCTGGCTTGAAGCATCAATTATCAGGTCAGAGCTCCCCTCCATAGGGTTAAACCGCTCCGTTAGCTCTCCCTGCCCGGGTGGAGCAGCACTTCATGACTAATTTGCTCCTTTTCTGGCATATCAGATGCAGCTCTGGGGCAAGTCAATTTATCAAAGTTCCTCCTACCCCCAGCACTGCCCTGCCATGGGCCCTGCCACGGTCTCACACCTCTGCTGGGAGCCGAGCCACAGGACACCTGGCCCAGCTGCCACTGGGGCTGGGGCAGATATGGGGCCAGGCAGCCCCTTGGTTATATCTCACAGGACAAACAGGTGCTCTGGAAGGGAGCTCCCGGCCCAGTCCCGCTGTGCTGTGTATCTCCCACCCCCAAGCATGATTAAGGTGTCACGAGACTGCTACACCCAGGCTAATGAGCCTCAATTTTGGGGAGGGGTTAATAGGTCCTATGGCCATCAGCCACCTCCCAGCCTACTTCCAGCCACCCGGGATGTCCCACTCACCTTTTCCCGTCCTGAGGTCCTGCTCTTCCTGCCCTCCATCCGGCCAGAGCCCCCCAGCTGGCTCAGGTCCCTGCAGCTCCTGGAAACAAAAACACTGCGGAGGCTGCTGGAGCTCATCCCTATCAACACTGGCTGATAAGAGCGTCCTGCTGAGCAGGAAAAGTGAGACCCAGGGGATGGGCAACGCCTCGCACGGAGCCACTGGCACGGGAGATGTTGGGCAGCCCCACCAAACCCCCAAAGCCGCTTCTTGCAGCCGCTCCCCACTCGCAGGGAGCCCGTGGGGGTCGCAGGGGCCTCGTGGCATCGTGTGACCACACTTTGCAGCACACAGGTGGGTTCATTCCGTGCCGGGGCCAAGGACGAGGGGTCAGAGGAGCTGGCGGAGGAGCCGGTGGGTGAATTTTGTCCCTAAGCCAGGAGGGTGCGGATGGGACCCTGGGGATGCTGAGATGGGCTGAGCCACCTTTATGGGCATCGTGACTCCACAAACATCGAGGCCAAAGAGCCTCAGTGTGGCATCACGGCAACTCCTTCCCCACAGCGGGACCCCAGCCTGGAGCACATGGGGACACGGGCCTTAGAGTGACCACTGGTCCCAGGCCAGCTGCTGGGTGGCCCCAGCAGCCCCCAGCCACTGTGACCCCCAAGCAAGTCAAGGCTTTGAACAAGAATTAATGAGCCAAGCCCAGAGACGTCGGAAGGTTCGTCCCCACTCCGTTTATCCCAGAGCTGGTCTGTCCTTCAATGTTGAGCCGAGCATAGGGACGAGGACACGTGAACCAGGGTGATTCAGCATCTGGCCACCAGCTGTTGGTACCAGGGCAGGTAAGTAAGAAACAGGTGAAGGAGCAGCCCTGCACCGGGAGCGGGATGCTGGGAGTGGGGCTCGCTCTAGTTGTGATCCTGGAGAAATATTTCCCTCTTGTGGACAAACATAAACAGCCTCGGGGCAGGAGCAGGGTGCTCTCCCCAGGACTCAGGCTGGATTTGCAGGGTCCCAGGGCTCCCACCCCAGAGCAGTGTTCCTGTGGCACCACAGTGTGGGACATGCCAGTGTCCCAGGGTGACCTTGTCACGCACAGACCCCGCCTGGGCTGTGCCCAGCCCACGCAGCATCATCGGGGCTGTCAGTCCTGACAGCACCTCTGGGCACATCCCGCCCCCGCGGATCAGCCCAGGGGCCCAGCCACCCTCCTCGCCCTGCAATTGTGACCTCCCTGCCCTAATCCCCTGCTCCCACACCCTGCCAGCTCCTTCCCTTCTTCCTGGGTGCGCCCACACTCAGCACCCACTCCTGGCCCTGGGCCCACTCGCTCAAGCTGGCCCATCTCTGTGGTGGGTGCTGAGCCCCTGGTGCATCCCCACACTCCTTGTCACAGTGGGGACTCCTCTGCCCAGTCCCCACAGGGGCACAGCACATACTCCAAGCAGGGTTGCTGCAGCCTGGCCAGCATTCCTATCCTGGCAAAGCCCCAGGAGCAGCTGACAATGCCCTGACTTCAGGCAGAGCCAGCTGGGACCCTGAGCCCTCATGCCACGATGCTTCTGGAGCTTGGTCTGCCTGCAGCCCCAACCTTGGGGAGCACCCTGGGCTGGGAGAGGTGTGATCCACACACCCCCTGGCCCGGCATTGGTCTGCAAGTGGCTCCAGCTTGGACTGCTGAACCCTGACTGCAATCTGCCCAGACCTTCCATGGGGGGGGCTATCCAGGTGTTTTGTTCCTGCTCCTGCTGCACCATCTGTGTGTGAGGTGAATCCTGAGCCATCTGCCAGGTCCTAAAACCTGTCCCCAAAGGCAGCGGAGGAGCACCCAGGTTCTGCTCAGCCCCTGCCAGGCACCACGTGCTTGGAACTGGGAGCAGACTGATGCCCAGAGCAACCCCTGGCACGGTGAGCTCCACGGGGAGCTGTGGTGCACAGAGGGGCAGGAGGTGGGCAGGGAGAGGGGTTTTCCCATGGGTTTCCAGGTGCTCTGTGCTGCTCTCCAGACTCCCGTGGGCTCCATGCCCAGGTGGCACCCAGCCACAGTGCCCAGGAGGAGGGGAGGGACCCGGACGTTTCTCTTCCAGCCGCAGACACTGAGGCAGCTTCAGCGTTTAATGTGAGAAGAGCAGAAAACAGCGCTCACAACCCTGTGGGGGTCTCCACCCTGAGGGGCACCGGTGCCCCCGACCCTCCTGCCACACCACGGCGTTCCCGGCCCGAGTGCTCAGCTCCAGGGAAGCGCTCGCCCCACACATCCCGGCCCGAGCCCGCGGGCAGCTGGGGCAGCACGTCCAGCCTGGCTGTGTCCATCCCCTGGCCAGCCATGGGCGTCCCAGCCCCGTCACTGCCGCTGCCACACGTAGGTCTGGATGGAGTTGGCCGGAGCCACGGCAGAGATGAGGCCCACAGTGTCAGCCAGCCCGAAGGTGATGTCCTGTGGGGACCTGGGGGCAGTGAGAGCAGGGGGAGTGAGAGATGCAGCACCCACTGGTGCACAGGACCCAGCAGGATGGGGTCCCACACGTGAGGGGGCTGGGCTGTGCCACTCACCGGTTCAGAACCACCACCACCACGGCACCGTCGGGGCGCAGGAAAGCTGTGTACTCCAGGTCTGTCTTCTTGGACTCTCTGGAGGCAACGAGCCCCACGCGCTGGGAGCCCTCAGGAATGAACTTACTGCATGGACAGAAGTAAGAAGCAACCTCAGCGAGGCAGTCAGAGCCCAGGAGAGCTCCTCTCCCACCAAACCTGCCCTGCTCTTCTCCTAACAAGCTGCTGCTGCAATGATGGATTGAAAGCCCAGGCAGGTGGATGTGTGTCATGGGCCCCAACTCACCTGAAGTGCCCCATGTGGTAGAACATGGGCTGTTTGTAGAAGATCCCTTCGCTGCTGTCCACAATGATGGGGCTGTCCACGTAGTTCTTGACCCAGTTGGGTCCCCCCTCCAGGTCCAGGGCTAGGTTCCAGTCAGTCCAGCCAGCCACATAGTGGTTCAGATTCTGCAATGGGACAACCCAGACATCTGCCCAAGGAGCGAGGTGCTAAGGGGAGAGGGAGCCCACCAGCAGCCCTTCCTGGGGCCCATTACACATGGTGAGGCAGGGGTCTCACCGTCAGGATGCTGTGGCTGTACTGGTTCCCCCGATCCCAGCAGCCCAGGATCACGTCTCGCTCCCAGAAATGGGCTCCAATGCACGCCTCTGTGGCCAGGATGAAGTAGTCAGGGAAGAGCTCATGAGTGGGCAACACTGTGTCCTGTATGGGACCGATGAAGTCCAGGTACCAGTGGATGCCAATGCCATGGATGTAGCGAGCTGCCTGTTCATCCTCCAGGACCTGGGAGGGAGAAGAATTGGTCATGTGGGGCAGAGTCAGTGCCCCAGCCTTTGCACAGCAGGATGAGGGGCAGGGATGAGGGGCAGGGATGGGGGCTTTGCCCTGGCTGTCCGTGCCAGCCCATCCCCACTCACCACTTTGGCCCAGTGCGGGAGGTGGAGCCGGTTGTCGTCCAGGATGATGAGCTGGACGTGGCGGTGGGAGCTGTTGGCCAGCGCCGGGCCCAGGTCCCGGGCAATGAAGTCCCGCTGCTGCTCGGCCGTGAAGCCCAGGCACTGGAAGGGGTAGTTGTTGATCAGCCCAGCCGTGGGCTCATTCTCCGCCGTCACTGCCCAGAAGGTCAGGTTGTGCTTGGCGTATTCATCCAGGAACCTGGCACGGAGGGCACAGGGGTGAGCTATGGGGGGTCCTTAGTGCCACCACTGAGGGTCCCCTGGGTATCACCCCTGTATCCTCACCGTATGAAGTAGTTGGCCCAGGTCTTGTGGTACCTGTCCCCTGCCTGTCCCTTCAGCGTCCCCTTCCCCACATAGGACTCGCTGGTCTTCATCCAGGTGGGGGAGGTCCAGGGGCTGGCGTACAGTGACAGCGGCCGCTTGCTCATGGCCATGGCTCGGTGCAGGACGGGGATCTGCAGGAGGGGGTGGAGGGACTGGCTCAGCTGAGCCCCCTGCAATCCCCCATCCCACCCTGCTCCCTCCCACCACTCGCCTTCAGCTTTGTGTCCTCATCTCGCAGGCTGAAGTGGGTCAGCTCGTAGTCATAAGGGACGTCATCGTAGGTGTAGGCGTGGAGGGAGAAGTCGCAGCTGGCCATGGGGAGCCGCACGAGGTTGTACTCCAGCCCTGCCAGGCACAGCGGGGCAGTGGGACATGAGGTCTGCAAATCCTGCCAGCACCCAGGCTCCCTGTCAGCATCCCACCTGTCTCCCTGTGTGTTCTCACCTTCCTCGGAGAAGTACGAGCGCAGCAGGTGATCCTGTGCCTTTTCCGGCAGGGAAAGGATGTTGATGGCGGCCGCGTCGGTGATGGAGCCACCAAAACCCTTCACCCTCTGGAACCGCTGCGTTGTGTCCAGGGTGAGGACGACGTCTGCAGGGAAGGGAGCCCAGTGTGACAGTGGGTTGCAGTGGGGTCCACCCCATCCCTGCCACCTGCGGCGGTACCTGGGGCGCAGAGCCTGCGCTGGAACCTCCCCTCGCTCCGCTCCAGCCTCTTGCCGGCCTTGCTGCTCTCATACTTGATGTAGGAGCCGAGGGGTGGCAGGACCAGGGGGTCCACCGTGTCACAGTACGTGGTGTTGCAGACACAGACCATGGCATCACGGCCAAAGTACTTGGGACTGCAGGGCCGGGCACCTGGAGGGGGCACGGGAGGGTGGTGGGGGCAGCCTCGGGGACGTGCCTCTGCCAGCTCTCCCATCTGCTCCGGGGTGATGCTGCGTCCGGATCCCTGACACTCCTGAGCATCCCCGGACACTCCGGGTATTCCCTCCCCTCCCCATCCCACTCCGGTCCACCGGGCAACCCCCAGCCCACTGGGCATCGCCAGCCCACCCGGGCACCCTTTTCCCCTCCACCCACCAGGCATGCCCAGTCCCTCCCGGCTCACCTGCGGCCCGGTGCACGGCCAGCAGCACCAGCAGCAGCCGCGGCCAGCACAGCGCACCGGCGGCCCGCATGGCCCCGCCGCTCCCGGTGCGCTCCGAGCCGGCCCCGCAGCACCGGGCCCGCCGTCGGTCTCGCCTTTAAGGGCGCCCGGGCCGCCCGTCCCGCCCACACCCGGGGCGCCGGTGCAGGAGCGGCACCGGCTCTGGGCGGGTCCCTTCCCCGCACCGGGACCGGGACCGGGACGGCGGACCGGGGGAAGCGCACGGGCGCGGGGCCGCTCCACCCCCGGCGGGGCGCAGGCGGTCGGGGCCGGGGTCGCAGTCCCTGTCCCAGCCCCAGTCCCGGTCCCAGTTCCAATCCCAGCCCCAGTCCCGGACCCGGTCCCGGTCGCGGTGCCGGTCCCGTTCCCCGCCCCGCCGGCCCCGTCCGCCCCGTCCCGCGGAGCCGCCACCGGGAAACCGGCACCCCGTGACCGATCAGCTGATCGCCCGCTCCGCCCCGTCCCGTCCCGTGACACCGGCCCCACGGCCACGGGGGTGGCGGCGACCACCTTTTATTCGGTCTCTAGCGAGGGGCAGCGGCCGCGGGACCGGCCCCGCAGCGCGGCCCGGGCGCAGCCGGGCGGGGATGGGGGAGACGGGCACGGCCAGCGCGGGGCACCGGCACCGGCACCGGGAGGGGTGGAGAGGGGACGGGCACGGCCACAGGGGACAGGGCAAGGGACGGGCATGGCAGTGCCAGGGTACGGGCACGGCTGGCACAGGGGACCGGGGACCAGGCCAGCACAAGGGATGGGTCAGGGGACAGGCAAGGTCATCCTGGGGTACAGGCACGACTGGCACAAGGGACCGGGGATCAAGCCAGCATGGCCAGCACAAGAGATAGGGCAGGGGACAGGCATGGCCAGTGCAGGGGACAGGGCAGGGGACAGATGTGACTGTCCCAGGGCACAGGCACGGCTGGCACAAGGGATAAGGCAGGGGGCAGGCATGGCCAGCACAGAGGACGGACATGGCCATGCCAGGGTAGTACAGGCACGGCTGGCACAGGCAACAGGGTACGGCCGGTGTGTGGGACAGGCACAGCCAGAACAGGGGACAAGGCAGGGGACAGGCATGGCCATCCCAGGGAATAGGCACAGCTGGCACAGGGGACAGGGCAGGGGGACAGGCATGGCCAGACAGGGAACAGGGCAGGGAACAGGCATAGCCATCCCAGGAGGCAGGAACTGGGGACAGGGCAGGGGACAGGCACGGCTGTCTCGGCCCCCCAGCAGGCATCCCAGGGGACCAGCCCCTCGCCCCGGCCCCGCCTGGGGAAGGGGCCCAGCAGAGTCCCAGGGGCCACGGCGCAGGGCCAAGCCCCACTGGGGCAGCAGCAATGTCCGAGCAATGTCCAGGGCCGGGCCCAGAGCGGGACCCCCCTCTCCACGCCAGGGACACCGGGGGTCTCCGCGGGGGCTGCGCCCTCAGAGCGCGCTCTCCTTGCAGACCCCGCTGAGGCTCCGGGGGCGGCTGCGCTCCAGCCGGCGTGCGGACAGGAGCCGGCGCAGGGACGAGGTGGAGCTCAGGTCCCCGCAGCTCTGCAGGTGGATTCCTTCGTGGGGCCGCTCTGCGCCTGGCCAGGCACTCCAGGGAACCTGCAACCCATGGGGACGGGCTGGAGCCATGGGACCAACACCCCTGTCCTGGACACCCCCCATGCTCACACCCCCCATGCCCCGGTTAAGCCGGGCAGCACACGGGGCAGGAGGGCAGAGGTGACAGCGATGGCAGAGGTGTGTATCACGCGCCCACGCTGGCATTTGGGACAGGCTGGTTCCTGTCAGGGCCTCTCCGGTGTCCCGTAAGCTGAGCTGCCAGGACGTCCCAGCAACTGCCCCCGGGTGCAGTGACTCAGGGGCAAAGACAAAGCTGTTGTGACAGGCACGATTTTCCCACTCGTGAGTCTGGTGGGGACAAAGGGGAATGAGCTGCGTCCCCAGGAAGGGCTGGGAAAGGGCAGTGCCACGGGAAGAAGGCTCTGCCCACAGCCGAGGTGCTGACACCATGAGTACGTGGCAGGGGAAAGGGGAACCACGGAAAGGAAGCCAGGGTGGAGGTGCTGGTGGGGACCAGAGGGAGGGGAAGGGTGTGGATGGGGCTTCTCTAGGAAGGAGGAGTTGCCCCTAGCATGTGTGGCTCTCAGAACCCACCTGCTTGTGCCCCTGGAAGCTGTGCCCAGGCACCTCCACACCAGCTGCTGGGCTGCGCTTGGGTCTCTGCAGGAACCTGGCCACCAGCCCGCGGGTGCCCCGGCAGCCCTTGAGGTCCCCCAGGGAGCGGGTTGTTGTCTTTGACAGCTGCTGTGTCACCTTCTTGCAGGGTGACAGCTTGGTCTTGCCCACCGAGCTGGCCCGGAGCAGTGGTGGGGAGTCACAGTGGGAACGGCGGAGCAGGCAGGCCTCGGAACACAGCCCTGTGGGGACACCACTGTCAGAGCCAGGACACTGCTCCTGATAGACCCATCCCTGTCCTCAGACCCTGGGACACTGCTCCTGACAGACCCATCCCTGTCCTGAGAGCCAGGACACTGCTCCTGATGGACTCATCCCTGTCCTCAGACCCTGGGCACTGATCTGACAGACCTGTCTCTGCTGTCAGAGCCAGGACACTGCTCCTGGCAGACCCATCCCTGCAGTCCCCGGGGTCCTGCTGTCTCCCCTCTGCAGCCAGTGGGAACAGTTCCACCATGGGTCATCATTGTTCCAGCCCCAGCGGGGTGAGCCCAATCCCCAAAGAGCTACAGAAACACTCTCCCCACCAGTGTGTCTATCCCAGTACATCCCAATGCCCTGACCTGTATCGGTGGAGGAGTCAGACACGGTGTCCTCCAGTGCTTTGGTATAAAGTACTTCCCTGAAATCTGCTGGGAGTAGAGAGAACTCTCAGGCTTTGGTAGCTGCACAGACC
The DNA here is from genome assembly GCA_035583185.1 of Anabacerthia variegaticeps. Lineage (NCBI taxonomy): Eukaryota > Metazoa > Chordata > Aves > Passeriformes > Furnariidae > Anabacerthia > Anabacerthia variegaticeps. The sequence continues at coordinate 2,881,069 of JAWWEW010000069.1, forward strand.
CCAAGAAACATGACCCCCCTCTCCAAGCACCCTCCTGCTGCCCCCATTGCTCCCCACCCACCTCATCCTGGCTCTAACCCCACGTGGCCATAGAGAGACCCTGTGGCACATCCCGGCTGCACCAGACAGGCCCTGCCATGCAACACGTCCCTTCCCAGTGGTCATTGTCACCTACCAGCATGGCCGGCCAGAGGGACGCCGGGGTCACTGTGTGACCTCAGGAGCGGGCGCGGGGCCAGCCCCGGGGCCGGGGACGAGGGGCAGGAGGTCTCGCTGTTGCGCCGGGGGTGGCCAAGACGGCCGGCGCCGGGGTCCGTGGGGTGGCCGCCCCCACGCCCCTGCAGCGAGCCCTTGTCCTTGAGCCGCACCTCGGGGAAGCAGGGCCCGGCACAGCGCGCCAGCCCTGCCAGCCGGTTGCAGCTGTGAGTCACGGCTGCCCCCACCAAGATGCCGTCGTGGCCGGGCTCCGCCGTGGAGCAGGAGTAGGAGCGCTCGCCCCGCACGCGGGGCTGCGGCGTCTCCTCGAAGGGGCCCTGCAGGGCCAGCGTGGGGCTGCGGGCGTGGTGGCTGCACTGAACACAGTCCACGCTCAGGCAGTAATCGGCGCGGCTGCGCTGGATGGAGCGGAACAGGACGTAGTCGACGGAGCGCATGGAGCCCTGCAGCTCCAGCAGGCACGAGTCCTCCGAGGGGCTGCTGTCCCCGGGGATGTCCATGATCTCGGACATGATCAGGGAGCCGCTGTCCATGGACACTGCAAGGAGTGGATGGGCGCCAGTGAAGAGCTGCAGGGAAGGGTCGGTCCCCCCACGGCCCCCTCCTGCCCCCCGAGCCAGTGGGGAACACTCACCTTCTCCGCTGAGCACGATGGAGGGGACACGGTCGCAGGTGCAGGCGTGTGAACCATCTGTGAGCTGTGAGTCGTACAGGGTGGCCTGTGGGACAGCACTCTCAGGGTTTGGCCAAGCAGCAGCCCACCCTGCCTGGCCTGCCCTGCCCACAGCCCCCCAGCCCCCACCTGGCTGTCTCCCCGCAGCCCCATCACGGTCTCATAGGATGGGGGGAAGTCAGTCGGGTAGAGGGGCACGGGGCTGTCCATGGAGCCGTTGTAAGTGATGCTGCAGAGGCAAGAGCAGCAAAGACATATTGGGTGGGACAAGCCCTGCCTGGGGGCACACAGACCCCCGCTCCACCAGCCTCGCTCCCAGGTGGTACCTCTGAGCATCTGTCTCAGAGCTGCAGGTGTACTCGGGGGGGTAGTAGGGGGGTGGTGGCACGGGGGGCACGAACTCCTCGAAGTCCATCATGCTCTGCAGAAAGGTGTCAGGGGGGGATGTGCATTCCAGTGTCACAGAGCTGGAGCGCTGCGGGACCAGCTGCAGGGAGAAGAGAGAGCTGAGACCCGCCTGGCCACAGATCCAGCAAGGCATGCACATCATGGGCTTCAATCTGCACCTATCCAGGGCCAAATTCTGTTCTGGCACTCTGGGGGACACCCAGCCTGGGAGTGCTGCTCCCCAAGCCCTGTCTGTTCCTGGGCCAGGGCTGGGACTCACCACATGGACGATGTCAAGGGAGAAGATCTGGATGCAGCATACGACAGCAGAGAGCGTGCAGATGATGGTGGAGAAGATGGTCAGGCCGCAGACACTGAAGAGGAGGTCCTGGGGAGCAGTGGGGTGAGCTGCAGAGCCCACAGAGCACGGTGGGGTGCACAGCCGCTCCCCAGGGAGCCCTTGTCCCTCCCGGTCCCCCCACCTTGAGCGCCACGCGGATGCTCCGGCAGTTGGGGTTGGGGAACATGGTCAGCATCTCGCTCTGTTGGCTGCAGGAGGCGGGCGGGGGCTCCGAGCGGGCCTGGCAGCAGACACACGAGTCCCTCTCCTGGGGACAAGGAACACCATGAGGGTCCCCTGATTGCCACCGGCACATCCCGCCGCCAGACCTCGGCTCTGCAGCTCCCCCTGCCCCCGGAGCCCTGCGGGAAGGGACGAGCTGAGCACTCGGGGGGGCACTGGGGCTGTCCCAGCTCAGCCTCACCCTCTCGCAGGCCTCCAGGGACTTCACCAGCTGCGCATTCTGGCAGGACAGGATGGAGCCGGCGAGGCTCAGCATGACGCCCAGGACGGACAGCAGCGTGAAGAAGGCGATCTGCAGCGGGAGGAGAGGGGCTGCCGGCCGCGCAGGGCTGCGGAGCAGGGAGCCGACACACACGGCTGCGCGTCCGAGGGGCTGCTCGGCCTCCTCATCCTGGACCTCCCCACCTGCGGGGGGCTGTCCCCCCGACACCTACCACCAGGGTGAACGGCCGCTTCCAGGAGACGATGCCGACGAGCCCGGACAGCGCCAGCTGCAGACGGAGAAGCCCGCGGGTGAGGATGGGGAGGGGGCTCTGCCAGGCAGTGGGGGCCCTGAGAAGCCCCTGCCCACGGGCAGAGCCCCCCGATCCCTGTGGGCCCGTAGCCAGCCCCGGAGCAGCAGGGCCGTAGGGGCAGCCCTGGCGCCACAAGCTGGGAGAAACTGCTGATTCAGGGCCTGGGGACTGCGGGCAGCTCCGAACCGGGCAGCAAACCCAGGCCGGGATGCCGTGCTGCAGGGTCAGCGCGGGGGACCCCCGTCCTGCCTCCCCCCAGAACACAGCAGGTGGAGCAGAGCCCCCGGCGCTGCCCGGTCCCTGCTCTGTCCCCACTGTGGTGCCCCTCCCTGCCCGTGGCTGCAAACCTCAGCCCATACCCTGAGAGCCCCCGCCCCGCTCGGGGGTCCCCATCGCTCACAGAGTCACCCTGGGGGAGACCTTGGGATTCTCCCACAATGCACCGCGGCAGCCACGGGCAGAGGGTGGGGGAGCAGCGAGGCCGCTCTCCCCTGGGACCGACGGCAAGCTCGGCCCCCGGGGAGCCGTGCGGCCCCCTCCCCGCACCGCCCCGGCTCCGCACTCACCGAGAAGCCGGCCCAGGACGGGCAGGAGTGCCGGATCTTGGTGGAGGGCGTGATGGTGGCCGCCACCAGGCTGAAGGTGACGATGAGGACGCCCAGGATGGCTTGGATGAGGCCCAGGACCAGCAGGACCTGCAGCCAGGTGCGCTGGAGCCGGAGGTGGGTGAGGCTGCGGGAGCTGCGGCCGGTCAGCGAGCGGCTGGAGTCGGTAGGGGAGGGCATGGCCGCGGCGGGGCCGGCCCCGGAGCCCCGGGGCAAGCGGCGGCACGGCGCCAGGGCCGCGGGGAGCGGGAGCGGCCGCTCTGCGGGAACGGGCCGGGCTCCACCTTTCGCCTCCCGGAGGATGCTGACGGCGGCTCTTCCCTGCCCCCGCGGGGGGGCTCGGGCAGCGCCCACGGCCACGCGCGGAGAACAGAACCGGCCTCACCGCTCCCTGCGCACCCCCGGCCGCGGCCGCCCTAGAGCCGCCGGCCGGAGCCAGAGCGCGGCCCCGGGGCCGCCGCCGCCGCCTCCTCCTCCTCCCTGACCGTCGGTGGAGCGGCGGGCCCCCGCCGGGGGATCATCCCGCCCCGCGGGGGCCGAGAGCCGCCGCCCGGGACGCGGCCGTCGGGGCAGCGCCAGCACCGGGAGCCGCGGTCCGGACCGGAGCATCCTTCGCGGGCGGCGGGCGCAGAGCCGCGTCCCGCTGCCGGTACCGGCGGGCGGCTACCGGCAGGCTGACCGCCCCGCGCCCCGCAGCCCCGGCACCGCACGGAGCGGTCGGCGGGGACGCCGGGCCGGCGGGAGGCTGCGGCCGAGCATCACCCCCTCCGCGGTGCCCGGGGCCGCGGCTGCGGAGCGCCGGGAGCTGCGGGGACGGTCCCGCACCCTGGCAGATGCTTGGCCGTGCCCGCCCCCGGGGCCGCCCCTGCGTGGCACGACGGGAGATGTAGTTCGTCCACACACACCCCCCCTCCGCTGGCACCACCGGGAGCTGCGACACCGGCACCGGCCCCCGCTGCTCCCCAACCCCGGTCAGCGCACGGAGAGGAAGGAGGCACAGAGTGAAACTTCATTTATTCCTTAAATAAACCCGGAGGCGGTCGGGGACAGCACACAGGGTGGAGGGGGCAGCAGGGCAAGGGGACCCCCACGGGACCCCCACCACAGTGGGACGGGGCCGAGCCACGGGCACCGGCCCCCACAGCTGAAGGCACGAAGCCTCTCGCCAGCCCCGGAGCTGCAGGGACAAACCGGGAGCATCCGAGAGGAGATGGGGCGAAGCAGAATGCATGAGACCCATCCCGGGGATTCCCAGGGACAGGGGACAGAGGGCAAGTAAGGGGGACAGAGGGCAAGCAAGGGGGACACAGGGCTCAGCCCCCGAGCAGGGTGAAGGCCTTGGGTGAAGGGTGCTGGAAGGAGTGAGGGGTCAGTCCCTGGGCTGGATGGGGAGGGGGGCGGGAGGAGCTGTTCACCCCTCCCTGGAGGTGAGGGTGGAGCCACAGTAACACCAGGGCCACTCCTCACCACCCAGCCTTGTTTTTGGGCCCACATGGGGCACCACGGGCTAAAGGCAGGAGCCATGCCCAAGCACTGCCTGTCCCAGCCCTGCTCTCCTCATCCCTGTGCCTGGAGAGAGACTGGGAAAGGGAGAAGACAAAAGGAACAGGACACCCTGGGGACAGCGCCAGCTCCATCCCACCGGAGCAAGCCCTGGGGGGAAAAGGAAGATGGTGTTCTTGGCAGAGTACAGGGGTCCCACATCACAGGGCAAGGCAGGCAAAGGGAAGAGCCCCAGAACTGGGCACATGGCAGGGGGGTCCTCCACGCCCCAGGGCACACAAGTGTCATCACCAGGTGGGGAAACTGGAGAGCCCGGGGAAGGCAAGTGGCCCTTCCAGTCCCTGTCACACACCTGGAGGAGGCTCCTACCCCAGCACCTCGTGCTGGAAGGGAGGGCGACGGCAGGCACAGAACCTCCCACCCCACTCCCCCGAGTCCACTGAGGGGAGAGGGACCAGCACAAACCAGAACAGCCTTCTGTCCGTGAAGGAAAGGGGGTTAAGAGCAGCAGACGATTCAGGCACCAGCACTTCCAAGCTGGGATGAGGCAGCCTCTGACAGCCAATGCAGGCGCACGCACAGGGAATCCAGTGAAAAGTGCAGCTCGGAGTTCCTCTTCCCCAGGAAGAGCCGAGGGGGCAGGGTGGGTGCCCGCCCAGCTACGGCGCGCGGAAGGCGCTGGTGGCGGCGCCGGCGGCAGCGTTGGCCGCGGCCGTGCGCACGGCCTGGTTGGAGAACACCCCGGCTGCAAACTCCTCCTGAGCCTTCTGGAAGCTGGCGCCCGTCCGGCGGTACAGGGAATGGATCTGGAAGGGTCAGGGGGTCAGGGTTGTGGGGCTTCAGGCCCCTCGTGAGCTGTGACAGCCCCAAACCCGCCCTCCTCCCCACACAGAGCGGGGGGTCTGGTTTGGAGCTTTGGTCCAAACTCACCTTTTTCAGCATAATGATGCCCAGCACAGCCACTGCCGTGAAGGACAAGGACACCAGGATCATCATCACGGCCACGGCCGGGTTTTTCCGCAGTGCTATCAGGCTCAGGATCCAGCCACTGCAAAACAAGAGTTTGCCCCCAGGTTCCCTCTTTCCCACCCGCCTCCCACCTTTCCAGGGTCCTGGGCCTGCCCGGGGTCAGCATGTGGCGCACCTGAATCCCCAGTTTGGGATGCCAATGGCCTCTAGCACGTACATCACATTCTGGGCAAAGAAGACGAAGAAGAAGACAAAGAAGTTGAAGGAACTGTCGCTCCTGGGAGGAAGAGACAGGTGAGGTTAGGCCACAGGGAAGAGCTCTCAAACCTCCCTTAAAGCAGAGGCAAACGGGGGGAACAGCGTGGAAACACCACATCCCGCAGAGCCAGAGGCCCCAAGGAACTGGAGCAGGTCCACCCAGCTCAGGTACACACCTGAAAGCTTTGTACATGGGCCGATACCAGCAGACAAAGGAACAGGGTGTGTAGAGCAGAGCCCAGAGGATGGAGAGGCCAAACCCAGACCCGTACGAGGGATCCACGCAGAACCAGGCCAGCGAGGCCAGGAAGTTCAGGAAGAGAGTAATGGTGCTGGCTGGGGGAGAGGAAAGTGCTCAGGAGCCCGGGCTGGGCTCCTCCCATCCACCCCACACCAGGGCACCTCCTGTTCATCCCAATTTCCCCCAGAGCCGGCTCCATCCAGACATCCCAGCAGGGACTCACCCATCCAGAGGTAGTACATGGTTGAAACCGTCTTCTGGAAGTCAGCAGGGATCTCCACGGGGATGTCCTGGTAGAAGCAGGGCTTCACGGGGCAGAAGGATGGCAGCGGGGGCCAGTTGTTGAGCCTCGCTGTGGGGGCAAGGGGGGTGAGGAGGGGGTCCAGGGGGCCTGCAGCCC
>JAWWEW010000069.1:2889518-2916417 GCA_035583185.1 Anabacerthia variegaticeps
CAAGTTCCTGCACAGTCCCCCCAGGCATCCCTCAAGTAGTGGAGCAGCTGTGACTGAGCCCACTGAGTCAGCCTGGCAGGCCTCCTGTGAGTCTGGACAGCCTGGGAGGGACCCACGGCACGAGGAGCACTTGGGGAATTTCTCTTGTGTCTCCTGGACCTGGTTATTTATAGGAATCTCCAATTCCATCAGCTCCAGCTGCCCATGGACAGGACAGCGACCACCTGCCCAACTGGGATTCCTCAGCATCCTGGGAGAAGGACACCCATCTGTTCCTGCCCCCAGTCCCCTCCCAGGCCTCAGTGCTCAGCAGATCCTGCTAAAAATGTTCTTTAGCCTCTGAACAGACTTCAGAGTGGCACATGAATCCCACAGGTGAGCTCCCACCTGTGAAGCAGCCACAGCAATTCCCAGGGAACAGTCCAAGCCAAGGCCCCAGCCTCACTGCAGAGCTAGGAGGAGCCCAAAGGGCACAGACAGCCCTGGGGTGGCTGTTGCACAGCCCAAGGTGGGCTCCTGACACCACCTTTCCAACAGCCACCACCAGCAGCCAGTGTTTCACCCCAACCAGGCCCGAGAGGCTTCTTCAGGTAAAACACCTGACTGAGGGCCCCACTGTCCTTTTTCTGCCTCCCACCCCAACACTGACCTCAGGGCATGAGGAAGGGGCCAGCCCCTGGTTTGCTGACCCCACACCAGCAGCTGCTCAGGTCCCAAGGGCCAAAAGCAGCTCTGACAGGCTTGGGAGTGGTGCAGGTAGAGCTGGTTTTCTGGACAACAAAGTTCCTTCCATCCCTGTCCTTCCCCTCACAGGGCACAGCAGAACAGCCCCAGGAGCAGCAGCTGCCGGGCCAAACCCCAGACCATGTGCTTTTATTCACTTCATATTTATTTTTCACAAAGACTGTACAAAATTCTTATAAAACTCTGGTGTGGGGATGGGCTATGACATTGATCCAAAAAATAATTCCCATGCAGTCCCACCAGTTCCATAACTTACAAGGGAACAGATAAGCTACAGAGAGCTGCGAGTCCTGGAGTATTTACACTGAGGGAGGGCAGGAACAGGAGACAAAGCAACACATGACGAGAGAGGTATTTACAGCACGGACACACAGGCCCCCCCTCACCTCACCAGAACAGCAGCAGCAACAGCAGGTCGGGCCCGTGGTGCCCCGAGGCCGACAGAGAATCCGGGCTATTTACAGTATCTCACATATTAACAGCTTTACAAAGGGAGTTCTCATGTATATAAAAAAAAAAAAAAAGCACCAAGTGTCTTGAATAAGAAATCACAGGGGCCTCCACGGGGGCTAGAATCCGAGGGCTGGCTGGCACCTGCGGCGTCACCGGCTGATGTCCCGGCTCGAGTCCCACATTTTTGTGCTCGGCTCCATCCCCAGCAGGTCAAAGAAGGGGTGCTTGAGGGCCTCAGCCAGGGTGACCCGCTTGGACGGCTCGTACTCCAGCATGCTCTCGATGAGGTCGAACAGGCGGTGGTGGTCCTCGGCCTCCGACGTCAGGTACCGCTGTGGGGCAGGAGGAGAGCTCAGGCCTGGCCTGGGACATCCCCTGGGCTAAGCTGGTTTGTTCAGGCCACTGCTCAGCCCGGATCTGAACTCTGGGCTCCTCCATCCACGACAGAACTGCATTTTCACCTACCCTCACTTTCCCAGGCACTTCCTGAACTCTGTGCACTCCTCCTCTGATGCCTTAAAGTTCATAAGATTTTAATGCAACTTTTAGCACTTTTCTTTAGCAATTTTAGGATAGAGTGCTAACTACTTCTGTACCAAATTCCAAAATGTTGCCTGTATTTCCTGGTTTCATAAGAGATTTTTTAGCAAGCTAAGAGACATCTAGTCTGAAGAGAGTGTACTGAACAAGATATATCAAACATTCCTTGATATAACTCTAGTCAAAGCTATTCAGAAGGCCCAGAATCCTTGGATTTGCTCCAAGCAGGACAGAAGACTTGAGGAAGATGAAGGTGGGAGGAAAAGAGAGTCATGGGACCTGCCCACCCAGTTCAGGGAAGTTGGTCTAAGGTGGCCCCAAGGGAGGTTCTGGAGATGGACACATTTTGGTAGGGGTGTATCTCATTAGATATAATTAGCTAGTATTATAAAATTGTAAAAAAGCTATTCTCTGTGTGTGCTAATGTATATCGTGCACCTTAAAGCGCTTTAATTAAGACCTGCTCTCTAACTTAATTCTATTAAAATTGTCCAGACAATTTTTCTTTGATTTCAGGCAACACCTCCTCCTCCACTTCAGACCTCCTAGCTTATTCCTTGGCCAGCTCTCAGGAAGACACCAGTCTGAGCCTTTTGCTGGCCTGAGGGAGCATCTCCAGGGCAGGCTGTGCACTGAGGAGGGCCTGCTGCCCACACTCCTTACCCGCAGAGGTTTGCAGTTCTCCCGGACGTAGCGTCCAGCCGAGGTGTTCTCATCCCAGTCCAGGCGCCCGTGGTAGAAATACTTCTGTTTCCTGTTGGAGAAACAAGAGGGAGCAGGTCACACCTGAGCACAACACACCTTTCAGCAACAGCAATGTGGCAGCACATGGCCTGGGTTACCAGCAGGCAGCTCCAAGGTGGGATCCCTCAGGGAGAACCACTGCCTGAGAAGCAGGAGAGGCTGTCACACCTGCAGGGCCCGTCACACCTGGTTTTGCTCACCTTGTCTTCCGGACCATCCGAGAAGGAATTGGCCCCAGGATCCTCTCCATCATGGCTAAGTGCTCCCGGTTATCGTGTGTCTGAGAGAGAGAGAAATGTAAAAGGAAGGCATGGGACAAATTCCAGTGGTTCTGCCTCCAGCCCTGGCTATCCTCCCCACCCAGAACCCCTTCCTGGCCAACACCTGGGCTGTGTCTAAAAGACAGCAGTGATGGAGGGAGCCCCATCAGTCCAAGGGGCTCTGGGCTGTGCTGGGAATCCACCAGAATCCTCTCTCACCATTTGGGAACTAGCCACACAACACAGAGTTCTCACCTGGAACAGGGTGAAACCCACATAATACTCAAAGATGATGCAGCCAATGCTCCACACATCACAGGGTTGGCTCCAGCCAAGCTCTGAAAAACAGTGTTGTTTAAATAAAAGATCCAGTTATGGCCCAAGATTTCAAATCTCTCTCCCTTTTAAAAACAATCATTTGGAAAAACACTTCCCACCCCAGCCAGGCTTCTGGTGCCCAGCTGGCAATGTACTGCAATGTCAAAACACCAACTGATAATCATGGAATCATTAAGGTTGGAAAACACCTCCAGGATCATCAAGTTCAACCTTTGACCCATCACCACGTTGTCACCCAGCCCAGAGCACTGAGTGCCATATCCAGACTTTTCCTGAACACCTCCAGGGATGGAGACTCCACCACCTCCCTTGGCAGCCCCTTCCAATGCCTGACAACATTTTCTGTGAAGAAATTCTGATGTCCAACCTGAACCTTTCCTGGCACAGCCTGAGGCTGTTTCCTCTCTTCCCGTCCCTTGTTCTCTGGGAGCAGAGCCCAACCCTCACCTGGCTCCACCCTCCTGTCAGGGAGTTGGAGAGATCGAGAAAGTCCCTCCTGAGCCTCCTCTTCTCCAGACTGAAAAACCCCAGAATAATGACATTGCTATAATGATGACCTTCCCATAAAACAACACTGTAGAGCTCCTAAATAAAGCTTTTCCCATCTCCCAGGGCAAACCCAGGACAGCTCCTGAATGATGTGGAGGCCCCAACACTCCCCAACCCAGCAGGCAGCACCTCCAAGGACACACCTGCCTCGGCAGGTACCTACCCAGGATGACTTCAGGGGCCCGGTAGTGCCTGGTGGAGACAATGGTGCTGTGATGCTCGTGGTCAAACGTGGCACTGCCAAAGTCCACTACCCTGATGGCCGTGCTCTTCACACTCCGTTCGTCCCGCTTCTGCACAGAGAAGAACGGGATCCGTGATCCATGAGCTCTGGGACACAGCCTTGGCCCCCTCCTTACACAGCTGAGGGCACCATGGGAGGGGAAAGCTTTGGGGGACCTACAGCTCAGCCCCAAACAAGCTCCAACCACCAGCCAGCTACACCTGGGGTCACTTATTGCACCTGCACACAGGCAGCTCATGCCAAACACAGGCCTTGATGGAGTGCAGAGAGCCCATGTCACCTGGGGCACATCCCAACTCCTGCCCCCATCAGCCTGTGTCACCTGGGGCCGTGCCCAACTCCTCTGATAGGGTCAGGAACACCAAGAAGCCCAGAGCAGACCTGACCCGAGGCAGTGTGTTACCTTTTCCAGGTTGTAAGACAGCTCGTAGTCTGAGTTCACAAAGAGGATGTTCTCCGGCTTGAGGTCGGTGTGGGTGAGTTTATTGTCGTGCAGAACTGAGGAAGAAAAGAGAGTTGGGGTGATGGGACAGAAACAGAGCAAGGCTGCACCCACAAAAAGCCATCACTGGTTCAGTTGGCTCATAGTGGTACTGCTTTAGCCCACATTTAGCACTGGGTGTCAACAGCCAGGCGGGCCCAGGCCAAGACGCTTCATCAGAAGCACAAAGATTTATCATATTGATCGCCACAAGGTGAGGGGGTTGGATGCTGGAGTGCCCTGAACTACTGCCAGCCCACAAGCCTCAGAAAACAAACATTCCCAGAGGGGCAGGAAGACTCAGGCTCAGAAACACAGCAAAAACTTGCTGCTCTGGGCCACCAGCTGCAGAAGTGTCCCCCATCCCTGAGAGCTGCAGAGCTCTCCAGGTCAGCCTAATGCAGTGGGGAGAGGAGCAGGGAACACTTACACTTCACAGCCTGGCACACCTGGAAGGCCATGTGCCGTACTTGGTGGATGGGGTAAGGCAGGTAGTTGTTGTCCTTCAGGAAGTCGAAGGTGCTGAGCCCCAGCAGCTCAAAGGAGATGCACATGTGGCCATGGTAGTCAAACCAGTCAAACATCCTGACACAAAGACTGACAGAAACATCCCAGTTGGGAGCAGCTCTGCAATGCCATCCCTGTGCCAGGCTCCTCCTTCTGCCACTCAGTCTGTATTCCGCGCCAAGACACGATGCCTCCAGAACTAGCCAGGATCACATTCAGCCACACAGCACCAAGCACTTCTTCCATTCCACCCCTGGAACCAGCCCTTCCTGTTCAGCACCAAGAGCACACTCACTTTGTGTTCTCGGGATCCTTCTCGTTGATTTTCTCCAGCACGTTGATTTCCAGCCGAGCAGCCTCCTTGTATTTCTCTACGTTTTTGATGATTTTGAGAGCAACACGTGCACCACCCCTGAGGGAGAAACCACAAGGTGAGCCATGAGGGGGTCAAAAGGGCTGTGTCCTGTGAAAAGAACCTTCTGACCAGCCTCCCCTGTGCAGCACAGCCTCCACCACCCTAGCTTGAGCAGGTGGCTGTTTTTAAGGGGTGTCCATCAAAGCTGTGCCTTTTCCCTCCCTACAAAAGCCCCAAGGCTTCCCCCAGCACACAGGTGACCCAAGAGGGCAAGTCCTCAGACCAGCAGAGGATACAGGAAGCCAACAAACTGATTTTCACCTCCAGGCTCCCACATTATGCCCAAAACACTCCACTGCCAGCTGTGGTCTCCCCTTTTCCCACATACCTCCGGTGATCCATGCACTGCACCACTCTGCCGAACGTGCCTTCCCCCAGCGTGCTGATAATCTCATCTGGGAGGGAGAGAAGGAGAGGGAAGGAGCTGAGAGAGGGAGCAGGACCTGGCTGCAGCGATACACAGGGCAGAGGAGAATGCATTGCAACACCTAACCTGCACACAGCTGGAGAGACCGGAGCAGCGGAAGGCTGACACCGGCTGCACAAGGCAGCTGCCCTAATTCCCTGGCACTTCAGTAACAATACACAATATAAACGTAGCTTTTAACAAAAGGGGAAGGAAAAGGAGAGGGTTTCTCTTTAATAAACAATGAAAATAAAATGAAACAGAAAGATAAGACAGATCTGCGACTGCGATGGGAGCTTAACTAGAGAGCTAAATTATGTTACGATTTGGCTGTACATCTTTCTTGTAGCCAGTCGCCGACGCGATAGATCAGATGCCCCTCGTCGTCGTCCTCCACACTCTTGGCCCTTCTGCTGCTCTGTCGACTCCGCTGCTGGCCCAGGCAGACAGGGAATTCATCATTCACCAATCAGATTTTCAAACCAGCGCAGCAGCCAGCGTCACGCATTGGTTGGTTTGGAAATTCACATGGTTGTTTGAGGAGGGGTTGCAGGAGGAGATTCCCAGCCAATTCATACGGCACAGAGGAATATATAACGATAGGGATATTGCAAGGGAACATGTCAAGATACAACACACTAGCTCAGAAAAGAAAAAAACAGTTCGCTTTTCGTTGTAGCAAAAAAAAAAAAAAGGAAAAAAAAAGAAAAAAAAAGGTAAAAAAAAAATAAGAAAAAAAAGAACCTACAAACAGCCCCACCCGAACCAGTGTGAGAGCAGAGCTGTCGGAGCGCGGGAGCCGAGGGGCATGGAAGGGGAAGGCTGCTCTTGCTCCCGTGGGGGCATGGAGAGGAACAGCACCAGCCTTCGGGTCCTGGGGACTGCCTGAGCGTGCCAGAGGCCACAGGGAGGGGGTCCTGGCAGCCCCATGGCCACCATGGAGGAAGGGCAGCAGGAGGCAGGTGCTGGGAGGTCCTGCACAAGCCCAGGCTGCCCTCACAGGCACCCCTATCCCACTCCAACAACCGCCCATGCAGCTTCCCCCAGCCCCGACACTCAGGGAAAGATGAATTCAGAGATTCCAGAAGCAGCCCTAGGTACAACAATCCATCCATAAACCTAGTTTACAGTGACTGCCTAGGGAAAGACGGACACTTCTTCCTAGACCCTCCCTTGAAGAAGCTGATCCTGGAAGGACTAACTTCCAGGAGAGAAGCAGAACCCAACAGGGACAGCCTGGGATGAGGCAGATAAGAGGTTTATGCCAGAGAAGAGAAAATTCCTGCCTTCGGTTCCTCAGCTAAGTATCCCCACACCTGGGAGCAACTGGCCCAGCAGACTTGGGACCTGAATCCAGCCCCTAATCCCCTCCCTGGACACACAGCCAGAAGACCAGACAACACTGAGAGCTCCACACACAGAGCAGAAACCATGTCTGGCGTCTAACAGAAGTGCAAGGTGAACAGCAGAACAGACAAGAAGAGAAAGCCAGGGACACTGCCAGGAAGAGCCTGGGATGGTTGGTGCCTCCACCTGACCTGAGTGGTCCAAAAGCTCTGCTCCTCCGCAAAGCCCCTCGCACGACACCCCACGTCAGCTGGGCCCACCCAGGAGGATCCTGGAAGCCCCTCAGAGCCAGTGGCTTCCTGCCACAGCCCAAAGCAGGGACCATGGGGACAAGCCCCCTGTCACAGGCTCTCTGGGACTGGGACCAGCTGAGCGCTGGCTGTTTGAGCCTCACACAAACCCTGCCTGGCTGGGGCTCCTGCACAGCTCTCCATGAGCATCACCAAGCAGGTGGAGCTGCAGCACCACCCCAGGGACACACCAGGCCTCATGGGGCATGCCTGGCCTCCCACCGGAGCGGGCAACACTAAGAGAGGCATGTGAGCCACCCGTGCCCAGCTGGCACAGGGCAGCCCCAGCCGCGGCGCAGCGGGACGTGGGCAGGAATGCTCTGCACCGAAAACTTTTCTCTACACACACACACTTCAAGCCGAGTCTGAGAGAGTGTTTAGAAAGTGAGTTTTTTACTTACCGAGCTCGGCACCTGGGGGAGAAAGGTTACAGGGGAGGCCCAGCACAGCAGGATACTCACCGATGAGGAGCGGCTAAAGGACCGGCTGCGGCGCCGCCTCCGCCTGTGCTTACGCCGGCTGCTTTTGCAGCTCCGGTAGCTGCCCTCGCGGTCCCGGGAGCGCCGGTACTCGTAGGAATGTCGGTACTCGGGCTCGTAGTAGGCGTCCCCGCCCCGCTCGCGGCTGTAGTCGTTGCGCCGGTAGCTGTCACAGTAACGCCGGTGGTCGTAGGCCCGCCGGTCTGCGGAGTGGTCGTCGTAGCTGGGCAGGCGGATGAGGACGGACACAATCAGACTGGGTTGGAATGGACCTCAAGGATCTTCTAGTCCCAACCCTTCTGCCATAGGGACAGTTGCCACTAGGCTAGGTTGCTCCAAGCCCGGTCCAACCTTGGACACTTCCAGGGTTCACAGGGGCACTCACAACCTCTCTGGTAGGGCCTCACCACCCTCACAGTAAAGAATTTCTTCTTAACATCCAACCTAAATTTCCCCTCTCTCAATATGCACCCACTCCCCTTGTCCTGTCACTCCAGTTCCTGATGGAGAGTCCCCCTCTGGCTTCCCTGTAGCCCCTTTCAGATCCTGGAAGGTGCTGTGGAGTCTCCACACAACCTTCTCCTCTACAGGCTGAACAGCCCCGACTCAGTCCGTCTCCAGAGGGGAGGGGCTCCAGTCCCCTTATCAACTTTGTTGCCTTCTCTGGACTTGCTCCAACAGTTCCATATCCTTCTGATGCCAGGAACACTATATGCAGTGCTCCAGGTGTCTCACAAGAGCAGAGCAGAGTGAGAGAATCCCCTCCTTTGATACACTCAGGGCCAGCAGCTCGGGTGCAGCAGCAGTGGGAGTTCTGGCAGGCTGGAACCCCAGGCAAGAGCCTCTGAACTACCAACCCATTGCATAACTAAGGGCACGTGGACCTGTGTCCCAGCCAGGTGAGGGACATTCAGGGACATGGCAGCAGTCCACAATCCTGAGACCTTCCTGCACTGAGACTCTGAGGGGATAAAAGCCCTGGGGGTCCTTTGTTTTGGGTCCCTCCCCAGAGGTACCAGCTCCAGCTGTTATTCTGTTACTGCATCAAGACTATTTCAAGGCTCCAGACATCTGGGACTCTGCTATGGGAAACCTGGGGCTGAGCTGGTGAGGAAACTGGTCAGACCGGGAGTCAAACAGGTTACCCATCAGGTCACTGGAGCCACCGCTGTGAAGGGGCCTCAGTCCCAGCTCAAGTGGTGGAGTGGGATTGCTGGAGTGACTCCTGGATGGTCAGACAGGGAAGTTTCCCCAAGAGGGGAGCAAGGTGAGGGTGTTTGGTCACGAGCACAGTCCTGACTGTGACAGTTCAGAGCAGAGCCCAGGCCACGCAGGAGCTGGGTGGCCACGGCTGACCAGGTCCAGCTGGAGAAACAAAGATGATGAAGGGACTGGAGCATCTCTCTTATGAGGAGAAACTGTGGGAGCTGGGCCTGGTTATTCTGGAGACGAGAGGACTGAGAGGGGATGCCCTTAATGCATGTAAGTATCTCCAAGGCAGCGGTCAGGATGCTCAGGTGCCAGGCTGCTCAGTGGTGCCCAGTGAGAGGATGAAAAGCAATGGCCATAAACTAAAATCCAAGAAGGTCCACCTCAACGTGAGGAAGAACCCTGTGATCAGCTCAGTTGGTTAGAGCATGGTGTTAATGGTTCTATGAGTTCAATCCCTGTAGGAGCCATCCACTTAAGACTGGACTTGAAAGCCCTTGTGGGTCAGAATATTCCACGGTTCTGTGAAGAACGAGGGTGGCAGAGCACTGGAACACCCACCCAGGGAGGGTGTGGAGTCTCCCTTTCTGGACTCACCCCAAACCCAAACCCACCTGGACAGGTTTCTTTGTATCCCCCGCTCTGGGCGACCCTGCCTTGGCTCTCCAGAGGTCCCTCCCAACCCGACCACAGCAAGAGAGGGCAGGTGTGGGCCCGGCTCACCTCCGGGATCGGACGTGGTAGCTGTCCTCCCGCCGGTGCCGCCGGTCCCGCTCGCTGCTGCTCGACCGCGACCGCGTCCGCCGCCGCTTGTGCTTGCGGCTCCGGTAGCGCTCGTGGTAACTCCCGCGGCTGCTGCGCTCCGACGAGCGGTACCTTCGGGAGTGAGGCATCTGTGGGGACAGCAGGGACCCCGTGAGGCACCCGTGGGGGTAGCAGGGACCCCATAAGGCACCCGTGGGGACAGGTGACAGCGGGAGTGACTGCGCGGGAGAGACTGGCACAGAGCAGCATGAAGCATGTCTGAGTGTTCAAGTTCTGAGAGGGAGGGGAGAAACTTCTCAGAGGTCCCAAAGCCCCTCTAGGACAGGAGGGGACCACCCACAGGGGCTGTGCTTGCTGTGTTATGTGAGAGATTTGGTAACGGGAAAACACCATCTCTCAATTCTGTAGACTTTAAAAGGTCTAACTGAAATATCTATTTCAAGAAATACTCCTCCTGTATTTTTTTTTTTGACTTTTACATGTTTCAGAAGTCAAAAAATCCCCATCTTGTCAATGCTCAGGGTAATGCTGTTAAGTGCTACTACACTTAAGTGGCATGAGAAGTCCAGAACTGTGTATTAGTCAAATCTGACTGAAATGTCTATTTCAATAAATACTCCTCCTGTATGTTTGACTTTTACATGTGTCAGAAGCCAAAAAACACCATCTTGTCGATGCTTAGGGAAATGCTGCTAGGTGCTATATAACACTTAAGTGCCATGAGAAGATTAGATTTAGTTCTGTGTATTAATCAAATCCAATTGAAATACCTATTTCAATAAATACTCCTCCTGTACTTTTTATTTTGGCTTTTACATGTTTCAGAAGCCAAAACAAGACACTATCTTGTCATAGTCAGGGAAATGCTGCTACACTTAAGTGGCATGAGAAGACTGAAACTAGAGCTGTGTATTAAATCTTTTTCAGGTTACTTCCCCCTCTTTGCACCCATCTCTACTGTCCATACCTCCAGTTGACCTCCAGAGCTTCCACCTTCTCCCTTTAAGCTCCTGTGCTCCCCAGGAAGGAGGGAAGCACCCCCAAGGAGAACTGAAGGAAGGTGAAATGAAACCTTGGATATCACCAAAGTCCCTGTGCACCAATAATGGAAACACCTACAAGGGGCAGCTCCCTAAGAGAGGCCTCTGGCTTGCTGCCAAGCAAGTGACATCCACACTGGGGGGGACATGAGAGTGGGGAAGGGTCTGGAGAGACCACAGGAGGAGTGGCTGAGGGCATTTGGCCTGTTCAGCCTGGAGAAGACTGAAAGGAGATCTCAGGGATCTGCAGCTTCCTCAGCAGGAAGAGCTCCGATCTCTGCTCTGTGTGAGCAGGGACAGCACCTGAGGGAATGGCTGGAGCTGTGTCAGGGCACGGTTAGGTTGGAAATCGGGGAAATTCTTCCCCCAGAGGGTGGTGGGCACTGACCACGCTCCCCAGGGCAGTGGGCACGGCCCCAAGGCTGCCAGAGCTCCAGGAGGGTTTGGACAGCACTCTGAGGGATAGGGTGGGATTTTGGGGTGTCTGTGCAGGGCCAGGAGTCGAACTGGATGATCTTTGGGGGTCCCTTCCAGCTCAGGATATTCCATGGCACAATCCCCTGTGCTGCAGGAACTGCCCAGGAGCAAACCCACTCTCAGACATTCCCCACACGTATTTCAGCGCCCAGGCACGAGCAGCTCCACCTGCCTCGGCTCCACAGCCACAAATTATGGAATCATGGAATGCTGAGGGCTGGGAGGGCCCTCAGAGCTCGCCCAGTCCCACCCCCTGCCGCGGGCAGGGACACCTTCCACCGGCCCAGGTCGCTCCAAGTCCTGTCCCACCTGGCCTTGGGCACTTCCAAAGGACCCAGGAGCAGCCGCGGCCTCTGTGGGCACCCTGTGCCAGGGCCGGAACAGGCCGAGCTCTCTTTGCCCACAGGCGATTTCCCCTCCCCCACAAACTGCCTCCCCCTCCCCCGCCCTGCGCTGACATCACCGGCCCGGCTCGGACAGGCAGAACCGGCCCCGGGGCCGGGGGTGCCCGGGGCTGACCGGGAGGGCAGTGCTCGGTACCCCGGGCACAGGGGGGCTTAGCGGGGCGGCCCCAGGTTCCCCCCCAGGCCTCGCCGCTGGCCGAAGGGAGAGCGAAGGCGGCTCTGGCGGCCCGCCAAGGCAGGCCCCGGCGGGACGAGCACCGGAGCCGGTCCGGGCACGGCGATGGCGGCAGCGCCGGGCGGGGCCTGCCCCGTGCGGGGCCGGAAGCACCGGGGACACCGGCACAGACGGCGCCGGGGGACGGGGCGGTCACCCCGGGCCATCCCACCCCGCCGCTCCTTCCCTTCCCCCACAGAAACACCCACCGGGACCCACCGGCCGGGCCTTCCCCGCCCGAGGCCTAACCTGCCCCACCCCGGCCCTCACACCCCCACCAAACCCCGCGGCCCCCCCCGCGCGGCCGCGCACCGTCCTCGCAGCCAGCCCGGTGCGCTTGTCCCACAGGAAATCCGTGATGGCGGCCGAGGGCCCGCGGGCCCCGCTCCAGCTCCTCCTCCTCCTCCTCCCGCCGCCGCCGCCGCCGATCCGGGTCCTGCCGCCCGCGGGGACGCGCACGCACGCACAAACGCACGCACGTACGGCCGCGCGCGCGCCGCTGCGTCACGCCGGGCGGGGCCCGACTGAGGGGGGCGTGGTTAGAGTCGGGAAGGGGGCGTGGCCTAGCGCGCAGTCACGCCCCCTCATCGCCCCTTGTCCATCCGAGGGGCGGGGCTACAGCGGAGGGCCGTGAAGCCACGCCCACTTCGCCGAAGCCACGCCCCTCCCCACTGAGGGCAGATGGGCGTGGTTATGATCGAAGGGGTGGGGCTTATTCGGATAACCCCGCCCACCGCCTGCTGGAGCTCCACCCCCAGGGTTACAATTTAAAGGCGGGGTCTATCCCTTGTCGCCCCGCCCACATAGTCCCCAGTCCCGCCCCTGGGCGGGGTTAAGTGGGAGGGGTGTGGTCCCGCCCACCTCCCTTCCAAAGCCTCGCCCCCTCCTATCTGGCAGCGACGGGGGCGGTGCCAAGCGTGGGTGATCACGCCCCCTCAAGCAGAAGCCACGCCCTTTTCGTTTGATCTCTCATGTATACGGGCGTGGCTATCTCAGAGGGGGCGTGGCTACCTCCCGAGAGGGCTTGGTCATCCCGAAGCCCCGCCCACCGCGGGGTCCCGGCGCCGCCGCTCCCGGTGGTGCCGCCCGGGCCTCGCCACTCCCTCCCTCCATCCCTCCATCCCTCCCTCCCCGCCGCTCCCTCCGGTCCCTCCGCCGCCGGCAGCGCTTCCCCCGCTGCCCCGCCGCGCCCGCGCCGCGCGCAACAGGCGGGCATTCCCTCCCGGTGACCGAGAGCGGCCGCCCGCCCCGGGGCCGGGCATGTGCGGCGGGGCGGCGGCGGGCAGGGCGCCCGGGCAAGGGCGTTTGAAGGAAACGTGAGGCGCGGCGGCGGCGGCGGCGGCACCGGCGGGATGGAGGCAGCGCCGCGGCGGAGCCCCGAGCCGCCGGAGAAGCCGCCGGAGAAGCAGCGGGAGAAGCCCCGGGAGAAGCCGCGGGAGAAGCAGCGGGAGAAGCCGCCGGTGCTGGACGGGGAGGCGGCGGGGGCGGCGGGCGCGGCCCCGGCGGCGGCGGCGGCGGAGCAGATCGTGGCGGAGGGCGAGGCGGCGGCGGCGGGAGGCACGTTCGTGCAGCGGCAGCTCGGGGCGATGCTGCAGCCCGCCGTGAACAAGTTCTCGCTGCGCATGTTCGGCAGCCACCGGGCCGTGGAGATCGAGCGGCAGCGAGTGAAGTCGGCGGGCACCTGGATCATCCATCCCTACAGCGACTTCAGGTGGGAACACCCCCACCCCGGGGTCCCGGGATCCCGCGACCTCGGGACACCGCGACCCCCCCGGCCACCGGCACCGACATCCTCCCCCAAGGCACCGGCACCGACCCCGGATACCGGTACCGACCCCCTCAAGGCACCGGCGCCGAACCCCCCAAGGCATCGGTACCGGCATCGACACCCCCCAGGGCACCGGCACCGGTACCGATCCCTCCCCGGGCACCGGCACCGACCCCGGGTACCGGTACCGACCCCTCCTAGGGCACCGGCACCGACCCCCTCCCCGCCCGGTGCCCGCCCCGGCCTCGCCGCCCCTCCCGGTGCTGTCCGTGGTGCTGAGCGCGGCCCCGCCGCCGTCGGGGCAACAAGTGCCGGTACCCGCGGCTCCGCACCGGCCCCGGGGAGGCGGCTGCCCATGGCCGGAGCGGCGGGAGCAGCGATGCCCTGGCCTTTTCGCCGTCCCTGGGTTATCCAGCCCGCACGGGCACCTCCGTTCTGCTTCATCCTCCCCTTCTGCATCGCGGTGCCCCGGGGGCAGCGCAGCCCCACCGAGCCCGGGGACCTCCGCTGACCCAGCGCCGGGGGCTGCAGGGGCTGCCCGGCTGTGGCTCCCCCCGTCCCCCGACAGCTCCCCCCGCGCTTCCCGGTGCTGGATTTAATTTGGCGAGCAGCCGCCATCTCCCCCTGGGGACGCGGGTCCCCGGGGCTGGAGAAGGGCTGGGCAGCCGGCGGAGGAGCCGGGCCTGGCTCACGGTGTCACCGGGATCACAGCGAGAGCTCGGGGATGGATGATGTGGGAGGAACTGGGTGTCACGGGGATGTTGAGTCATACAGGGTGGGCTTTCTCCACGGGGGATGAGGCTGCCAGGCAGTCATCTCCCGCAGCAGGCTGTGACACGGCTGATGTCCCCAGCCTCGGGAGCACCTCGGAGCGGGGCTGGCACCCACCGCGGGTCCCTGGCACCTGTCGCCATCTCCCCTCGCCACCGGGGCCCAGCCACATGCCCCCTTGCCCTGCACTGCCCCAGCTGCCAGCCCTGAGAGCCCTCTCCCCAGGAAAGCCATCCCAAAGTTCGTGAGCCTGAGCTTCTCCAGGAGCTGCTTGTGCAACCGGTGCCCCGAAGGGAGCTGGCAGGTGGACAAGCCAGGGGGATTATGGTGTTTATCACATTATGGGGATACATAAAGGCCATGGAGATCAGGGCCCTGCACGCTCGGCCTGACACCGAGTGAAGGACAGGGCCTGTCCTAAAGAGCTTAAGCCTAAATCTGAGAGCTCTGGGCAGGTTTGGACACAGAGGGGACAGTTTCCCTGCTCAGGACAAGGTGTTTCTTGAGGCAGAGCATGGAGGGGAGGAGGCAGTGGCTCTCTCAGGTCAGGCACCTTCTGCCTTGGCTGGTGTCTCCTCACCTGACCCAGCAGACCTTGGTCACTGGCAAGAAGGTGTTAATTTGTGAGAGGCTCCTGATCCTGGGATGGCTCCTGATCTTGGGGTGGGCTCCTCAACCCTGGGGGCTGCTCCTGACCTTGGGGTGACTCCTGGCCCTGGGGTCACTCCTGACCCTTGGGTGGCTCCCAGCCCTGGCGTGTCCCCCCTCCCTGACAGATTCTGGTGCTCTCTTGCTGAAGGAGTCTCTCATGGCATCACGACTTCCCCTCCCTTCCCTCACCTGCAGGGATCCTGATACCTCTGTCTCACCATGGGCACAGGGTGGGAAACACCCGGAGACTTCCATCCCCTGTCAAGGCTGGGTTGAATCCACCAGCACTAAGACTTGTCCTGAGGTCACCTTTGGAGATTTGGGTCTAAACCCACAACCAGGGCTGGGGCTAATGGGGGCACCCGAAGATGGGAGTGAGACTTGCTTTCCCAGGAGCTCGTGAAGGCTCTGAGCAGGGATCCCAGGAATCACGAGCCTGGTGGAGGAAGGCGTTATGTGTCTGCGTGGAGAATGAAAACATCCCAGGGGCATTTGCATGTGAACGGGGATGCTGGATGTCCTGACATAACCAGCTGCTCCTAGAATCTCTTGGCTTTTCCTCCAAAGCCTCTGAGCTCATCCACTCACAGCCAAAGGAGGTGGATGAGGGGTGCTGCAGGCCCAGCGCTGTGCAGCCCCTGTCCAGTGTGCACTGGCAGCTCTTTTGGAGTTAGATATTCCTCCCACCTTCCCCTGGTATTGGCATTGTCTGCCCTTGCTTGGCTGCTGCCTGGCTCACCACAACAGCCTCGCCGACCCCCAAGTCCCTCGGCAGCCCCAGGAGCTTGGCTCAGTTTGCATAACCAGCAAAGCTTATCCCAAATCCTGCTAAGCCAGCCTGGGTGGTGGAGGGGAGCTGGCAGATGACAGGAAGCTCCAGGGAGCTCCAGGGAGCAAAGCCCTTGTTCTCCCTGAGTTCTCCATGGGGCACATGTCAAGTTTGGGGTGGGGGCATATATGTACATGCACTGTCATGCCATGATAAGAGGGAGAGTGACAGGCAAGCCCCTTGAGCTACAGCCCCACATTCCCACACACGCAGGAGGTGACGTTTGTACCCCTGGCCTGGTGCTGAATTTTTCCTCTCCACACACATTTACTCACATCTGTCCCAGACAAGCAGCAAGGTCTTAGTCATGTGTGTGGGCAGGCACATGTGTCCTCAGCACCTTCCTCTCCGTGCTCTGCTGGACTCCAACTCTGAGCCTGGTTTTGCTGTCTAACCACCTGTGTCCTGCCTCTCCCCACTCCATTCCTGCCCCGCTCCATCCCCCACGTCCCTGCCCTGCAGGTTTTACTGGGACCTCATCATGCTGCTCCTGATGGTGGGGAACTTGATCATCCTGCCTGTGGGCATCACCTTCTTCAAGGATGAGAACACCCCTCCCTGGATCGTTTTCAACGTGCTCTCGGACACTTTCTTCTTGGCTGACCTGGTGCTGAACTTCCGGACAGGCATTGTGGTGGAGGACAACACGGAGATCATCCTCGACCCTCACACCATCAAAATGAAGTACTTGAAGAGCTGGTTCCTGGTCGACTTCATTTCCTCCATCCCTGTTGACTACATCTTCCTCATCGTTGACCTGGAGACCCAGGTGGATTCTGATGTGTACAAGACAGCCCGGGCCCTGCGCATCGTCCGCTTCACCAAGATCCTGAGCCTCCTGCGCCTGCTGCGCCTCTCGCGCCTCATCCGCTACATCCACCAGTGGGAGGAGGTGAGAACCCCTTGGGCGTCCCCTGGTCAGGGTCTCAGGCCACGTCATACTGTGGGGTATGGCTGGCTGGAGGGCAGAGGGCTCCAAGGACTATACTAGGAGAGGAGTTTCCCTGCAGCTCTGCTCCTGCCTGTTCCCCAGATCTTCCACATGACGTATGACCTGGCCAGCGCCGTGGTGAGGATCTTCAACCTCATTGGCATGATGCTGCTGCTGTGCCACTGGGATGGCTGCCTCCAGTTCCTGGTGCCCATGCTGCAGGACTTCCCCGAGGACTGCTGGGTCTCCAAGAACCACATGGTGGTGAGTGCCTGGGCAGGGGTGATTCCGGGTGGGATCTGCCATGCTGGGCAGAGGATTTGGTTACACATCTGCTCCAAGGCTGGAGCTGCCTGGACCCACCGTCGAGCAGCATCTCTCTGGTCACAGCAGTGAGAGGGGGCAAAGGGAATCTCTGCATCACCTTCCCAGCTCAGCCCACCTTGCTGGAGTCAGGGAATCCCTGAGGAAGGGGATAGGGCAGTGAGGCTCCTACCTCCTCCCCTGGTGCCAGCTCAGGGCTTCACACAGTCCTGGTGCCTCCTCCTGGAACAGAGCTCAGCCCTTTGGTCTTGGACATATCAGCAACCCTTTTCTCGCTGTGGCTCTGAACTCCCCAGCTTAGGGAGGGGGGGCTGGGGGATTGAACCCCAGCAGCTCCTTCCAACAGCCCCCCCAGCACTGCTGTCCCTCGTCTGCAGAACGACTCGTGGGGGAAGCAGTACTCACACGCCTTGTTCAAGGCCATGAGCCACATGCTCTGCATCGGCTACGGGCAGCAGGCACCTGAGGGCATGACTGACGTCTGGCTCACCATGCTCAGCATGATCGTGGGGGCCACCTGCTATGCCATGTTCATCGGCCACGCCACCGCCCTCATCCAGTCCCTGGACTCCTCCCGGCGCCAGTACCAGGAGAAGGTCAGTGGGGTTGTTGGAGTGAGGACCTGAGCACTGGGGGAAGAGTCCTGGCATGAGAGGGTCTGGCTCCAGAAGCAGCTCAGCACAGCTGCTTTGCCCTGCTGGTTCCAGAAATTGGGATCTCTGGGTAGTTCCCCACTCACCCTGGGAGTGTGGGGAGGGATCTCAGGAGGGCCACTGGGATAGAGATGCCCTGGTCATCATGTTGGGGTTCACCCTAACACAGTGAGACCCCCCATCCTGTCCCCTGCCCTAGGGCCCCCGCATCCTGAGTGCACGGGGGTCCTGTCCTCTGCCCCCATGACAGCCTTTGGGACCCTGGAGCAGGGGTGATCCCTCACTTCTCACCACCGAGGAGAGTGTCCACGTTGTCCAGCCATGCTGTTGGTCCCAACTCAGCCCCGTGGGGCTCCCCTTGTCCCCACAGTACAAGCAAGTGGAGCAGTACATGTCCTTCCACAAGCTGCCCGGGGACACACGCCAGCGGATCCACGAGTACTACGAGCACCGCTACCAGGGCAAGATGTTTGACGAGGAGAACATCCTGGGGGAGCTCAGCGAGCCACTCAAGGAGGTGCGGGCGGGCACCCCAGAGTGGGTGACCCGGGGAAGAGGGGCCAGTGCTTGCTGGGGCCAGGCTGGATGACCACCCTGCTCCTCAACCCCACAGGAGATCATCAACTTCAACTGTCGCAACCTGGTGGCCAACATGCCCCTGTTTGCCAACGCTGACCCCAACTTTGTGACTGCCATGCTGACCAAGCTGCGCTTCGAGGTCTTCCAGCCCGGGGACTTCATCATCCGTGAGGGCACCGTGGGCAAGAAGATGTACTTCATCCAGCACGGGGTGGTCAGCATCCTCACCAAGGGCAACAAGGAGACAAAGCTGTCTGATGGCTCCTACTTTGGGGGTGAGGCTGGGCCAGGGTGCCTGGAGAGCAGAGTGGGGTGAGACCTGCTGGGGGGAAGAAACTGGGGCATTCCTGATGTTTCTGCCTCCCCATCCCCCCTTGCCCAGTGTCAAAGGCTTGGCATCCACCTCACCCCAGGGTCTAGGGCACAGAAGGACTAAGGTACTTTGCTCAGCAGGTGGGATCGGAGGGGCAGCTGGAGTCCTGAGGTCTGAGGGGCAGAGTGGTATCCACCACCCCA
This sequence comes from Anabacerthia variegaticeps, assembly GCA_035583185.1. Lineage (NCBI taxonomy): Eukaryota > Metazoa > Chordata > Aves > Passeriformes > Furnariidae > Anabacerthia > Anabacerthia variegaticeps. Next base: position 2,908,448 of record JAWWEW010000069.1, read on the forward strand.
CCACCAGCTGGGAAGGAGCAGGGGTTTGGAGCAGAACATCTGAGCCAGTTTATAGGCTGCAGGCACAAGCCTGGGAGGAAAACAGGCCAGGCCATCACAGCAGCTATTCCTGCGTGTGTCTCCATGGCCTGGGGAGGGAGGAGAAGGCTGTGCTTTGCCAAGGTCATGGCTGTGGCTGTGCAGGCTCCCCAGTCTGTCCCTCCTCCTGAGCTGTGCTCTGCTCTGGGCATGGTTCTGGGGTGCTGGGCAGGGTGTCGGGGTGCTTGGCAGCCCTGTTCCCACTCTGCCTGCTAGGGAGGGGATGGATGGCAGCCTGACCCTGACCCCCAGCCCCATGTCCCTGCAGAGATCTGCCTGCTGACACGTGGCAGGCGCACAGCCAGCGTGAGAGCCGACACCTACTGCCGCCTCTACTCCCTGTCCGTGGACAACTTCAACGAGGTGCTGGAGGAGTACCCCATGATGCGCAGGGCCTTCGAGACGGTGGCCATGGACCGGCTGGACCGCATAGGTGAGGACTGACCCCCTGTGCCCAGAGGACTGACCTCTGTGCCCGCTCCCAGGGGCCACAGCACCCTGGTACCACAGATGACAGCATCATGGACCCTGTGGATCACAGCACTCAGCCCCATGAGTGGCCAGCAATGAGGATGAGGGGAGCACTGGGAAGGAGCCTGCCACCAGGATCCCTCTTTCCTCTCCCAAAGAGAGTGTTATAGGACAGGCTTCCCAGGGAAACTGTAACCCCCACATACCTGCACTGTCTGCCACTGGCCAGCTGCTTGTTATTGATACCTCCTCTTGCCTGTGGACGACAAGCAGAACCCCAATCCCCATTCTGGACCCTTTGGAGACAGGACTTCCATGTTCTGTGTTTTGTCCCTGATGCTTCCTCTGCCCCAGCCCCAACTTCCCCAGGGTCTTGCTTCCCCTGGCACACTGGTGAGGTTTTAGTGTCCCTTCCCTGCTGCCACCCTGCCCTCTGCAGTGTCCCCGAGAGCAAGGTTGGTGACACTTCTGCCTCCCATCCAGGGAAAAAGAACTCCATCCTGCTCCGCAAGCGAGCCGAGCACAGCTCGGGGCCCTTGAACAACGAGATGATCCAGCAGATCGTGAAGCACGACCAGGACATGGCCCACAACATCCAGGACCTGCAGCAGATGGCGATGGGCCGGGAGCTGAGCGGGAAGCCGGTGATCTGGGAGCCGCTGGTGCACGCACCGCTGCAGACGGCCGCGGCCACCACCAACGTGGCCATCGCCCTGACCCACCAGCACAGCCTGCAGGCTCACATCTTCCTGCCGCCCTCCTCCATCTCCAGCCCGCTCTCGCCCGACACCACCCTGCTCACCAAGCCCGTGCGCCGGTCCCAGCCCAGCCTGGGGGGCTCCCGGCCCTCCTCCGTGAGCTCCCCATCCGGGGCGCCATCCCACCTGCAGACACCTGCAGCCGGTTCTCCTTCCTCCCCCATGGTCCAGTCCCAGGCGCCGCTGGAGAGCGGGGCCCAGAGACCAAGCCATGGGGCGCAGCCCCTGCCACGAGCAGCGCAGAGGGGGGAGATGCCAGCGGGGGCCAAGCAGCCCCCGGGCGGCCCCCAGCCCCAGCTCTCCAGGTCCCGCGGCGCCTCGGTCTCCACCTCGCTGCTGCAGCAGGCGGCGGGGGCCGCGTCCCCCAGCTCGGAGCAGGCGCTGCCGCCGGGGAGAACGCTCCACTACAGCCTGTCCCGAGCCACCGGCTCCCACATCTCCCTGCTGATGCAGCCCCAGCAGCTGGTGAAGCACAGGAGCATCCAGGGGCTGCCGGTGGGGCGCCTCACCCAGGATGTCCGGCTGCTCTCCGCCTCCCAGCCCTCCCTCCCCAACAAAGTGGCCCAGCAAGCCGACGGGAGCTCCTTGAAGCAAGGCAGGAAGTCTGCGGGGAACCTGGCCCGCAGGTCCTCTCCCTCGGTGGCCGGACTCCTCGCCAAGCCGTGTCCGGGGGTCCCAGCCCAGCCCTCACACCCGCAGCAGATGCCTTCAGGATCGCTGGCCCAGCCCGGCCGCTCCACGCCCGGAGCGTCCACCCCGCAGTCCCCGGTCTCCACGTCCAGGCAGGCAGCAGGTCCCTCCCGCAAGGGCTCTGTGGCCTTCAGCCCCGAGGTGGAAACGGGGAAGCCCAAACTCCCGTCCAACATGTGAGTCCGGGCGGGACCTGCATGCAGGCAGGAGAGACCCGGGCTCCCCGGCGGCGCGGGCGGCAGGAGAAGCTGAGCACCAGCCCTGCCGTGCCCGGGGCAAGGAGAGGTGAGAGGCAGCACCCGGCGCCGTGGACGGGCTGTTCCAGGCACGGGGGCACGACAGGGATGGGCATGGGGCAGCGTCAGAGCTGGCCCAGCCGGATGAGGAGGGGGCTCTGCTGACTGCCCCAAGGGGGGACCCTGTCCGGGCTCTCCCCTTCACCATCTGCCCAGATCCTGCCCTCCTCCCGGAGGCACAGGACAGGTCAGAGCCCTTGCCCCAGCTCTGGCCTCTCTGGGGAGCTCAGCTCTCCACAGCTGCCCCTTGGGGGCCGGGCCCCCCACGCTCTGCCCACGCATCCCACGGCCTGTCCTCGGGGCAGGGCTGGCGCTGGCAGCTCCTCCAGCTTGTCCTCTGTCACGGCAGTGGCAACCTCACACTCACCTCGATCCCCAGAGAGCTCTGCCCAGCTCCTTTGCTTTATGGGGGAGGAGGGAGAGGCAGCCACCCAGGTCCACTGCTGGGGTGGACGGAGGGGGCCGGAGCCCATGGCAAGGGCTCCCCGGGCAGGCAGAATGTGGGGGTGCAGGGCCAGCAGGGGTCTGGGGACAGGTGCCAGGAGCTGGGGGTCCCAGGCAGGGCTCCCCTGGTGTGCCAAGTGGAAAAGCTGGGGGCAGAGGGGTCTCCAATGAACAGCCCCTCCAGTCCTCCCGGGAGGAGCATTTTGCCTCAGAGGTGCTGAGATCCTGCAAGGTTGGGATGTGCCACCAAACAGGGCTCTGCCCCACACCCAGGCACTGTGGCCTGGACCTTGGCATGGGGGCAGCCTGAGGGGACCCCACTGCCTCTGGCTCCAGGAGGATGTTCAGAGGATCAGTCTGGGGCAGCCCCGCTGCGGTTCCAAGAGGATGCTCAGCGGGTCACTGGGGAAGACCCCTCCGTGGCTCCAGGAGGATGCTCAGCCCGGGCCCTGCTCCCCCTGCCCTGCCCTGCGGTCCCGTTTCCAGGTTGCCTGGAGATGTCAGTCACCAGCACCGCAGCGAGTGAAAGGCTGTCGCCAAGAGATGCCAGCCCCGGGCAGCGCCCGGGGACACGGGGGGGGGCTGTGGGATCACCCCCCTCGGACAGGGACCTGGGGTCCCGCAGCCGCCCCACACCGCCCCTCCAGAGCCAGTAGTCTGCAATGTGTGTTCGAGTCGTGGCTCTGCCGAGCAGCCGAGCTCTGCTTACAGTGTCGCTTTGGGCCAAACCGTGTTCAGTCCTGGTTAGAGTAGTGTCCCCTCCGACCCTGCCACGCTGTGCGAGCTGCTTCCCACTCCCGGAGTCAGGAGCCACGGCTTGTGTCGTGCTCTGGGGCTCGGCTGGCTCCGGGCGGGGCCCGCCGGACCCCCGGCACAGCAGGCGAGGTCATGTTCCCTGTGGTACTTATCCAAGTGAGGTGTTCAGTTCTCCCCCCTCGTGTTTTGGGATGCCGGGAGCAGTCCAGAGCGCAGGGCTGCTCCAGGAGCCCACCCTGCGGGGCGCAGCAGCCCCCCAGGAATCCCGGCACAGCCAGAGGGGATATCCAGCACTGCCTTTTTTCCATGGACTTCAACTCCCCTTCCCTGCCCACCCCCACGTCCCACTCCATCCCCGTGGTCGGTGTCTCCCGGGCAGCCCCTCGGGCAGGGGTCTGCAGCTGGGCCGTGTGTCCGCTGTCCCCGGGCTGTGTCCACACTGCGTGATGTAGATGTCTTAGCGGCCATCCCGGTGTCCCCGCAGAGCACACGGGCCGGCCCCGATGGCGCTGGGCACGGCTCTGCTCCCTCCAGCCACTGGTGCACCCTCCCCACGCCACAGCCCCGTGCTGGGAGACAGAGCCACCCTGTGCTCCTGTCACCGTGTCACCTGCCCGGCGCTCATCCCGGTGGGGAGGCACAAAGGGGCGGCTGGAGGGGTCCGGGGGGGCCCGGCCGTGCGCGAGTTTAGCCACCAAAGACCATGATCCTCCACTCTTGCACTCGCGGCAGTCGATGTACAGAGCTTGTAGTTTTCATATCGCAGAGAATTTAAAAGCGTTTTTTTATTTTTGGTCGTTGTACATAATGGATTTAAATAATAAAGAGAGATTCTGAGCTGGTCTGTGGGAGCCTCCTCCACTGCCTGTGGTCCCCCGGCGCCCTGCCCGGGCATGGGATGGGACAGCGGGGATGCTGCATCCCCCAGCCCTCTGAAGAGCCCGGAGCAGCCAGGACATCCTCGGGAGCCCATCGAGGGGCCTCCCTCTGGCCCCACAGACCCGGGAGGCACAGCAGGAGCCCAAAGGCAACAGGTCCCCTCCTGCCCACCCCGCTCACTTTCGGCCCCAGGGAGATTAATGTTTAATCTTTGGTTATTTTCCCCTTCCATCTCCCTTCCCTTTATTAACGGGGGGAGGGGCAGGTTTGATTGCAGAGCAGACTCGAGGCATTAGCGCGATTAAATGAAGGTCACACAGTGCGAGGTGGGCTGGGGAGCCTCGGCCACTGCGGTGTTTGCTCTGCCACTCACCTGGCACGGCTCTCGGGGCATAGGTGTGCTCTGGCTACACCCTTCTCACGGCAGCACCCGCCGCAGCACCCTCAGCATGGCACAGGCAGGGGGCAGGCAGGATGTGGGGGCAGGCAGGACACAGGATGCAGATCCGGGGAGGACATGGGCACAGACAGGATACAGGTGCAGGCAGGACACAGGCACAGGCAGGACGCAGCCAAGGCGCTGGTGCAGGCAGGACACAGCTGCAGGTGCAGGCAGGATGCAGGCAAGACGCTGGTGCAGGCAGGACACGGGCACAGGCAGGACATGGGCACAGGCGGGACACAGGTGCGGGCAGGATGTTTGTGAAGGCTGGAAGTGGGTGCAGGCAGGAGGCAATGACGGGCAGGACTCAGGCAGGGCACAGGAGGACCATGGGCGCAGGCAGGGCTCAGGTGCAGGCTGGACACAGGCAGGATGCAGGCAAGGCGCAGGTGCAGGCAGAGCAAAGGTACAGGCAGGATGTGGGTGCAGGCAGCACACAAGCACAGGCAGAAGCCGGGCAGGGCACAGGCAGGATCTGGGCGCAGGGATAACACAGTCCCAGGCAGACATGGGTGCCGGCAGCCACCCCGCTCTGCCCCACCGACTCCCCCCACGGCAGCCCCACATCCCCGGGGCAGCCCCTGCCCACAGGGCACTGCTGACAGCCCCCCTATGCCCCCCGCAGCAATTAGTCTCCGTGACACACGATGAGCTCAGCGCTGATTAGCGGTTTCTCTCTAATTTGATTATTTCAGATTACACTGCAGCCAGCCTGATTAAGGGGGCGCGGGGGCTGCCCGGCCCCGAGCGGCTCTGCGGCCGAAGGAGCATTCCTTGGGAATGAATTCCAGCCAGCATCCCGTGTCCTGTTCCTATTCCAGTGCTGCTCCATCCTGCCTGTGTTCCACACCCCACCGGCGGGGCTGCGCTCGGGCGGCTGAGGCAGCGGGACAAGGGCCCGGCCGGCGCCCACCGCATCCCGGGGCACGGCGGAGCCCCCGCTGCTCGGCCGGGGTTAGGGCAGAGCCCCGAGGGTGCGGACAAAGCCCGGAGAGTGTGGACAGAGCCCCGGGGTGCGGGGACCCCGCAGAGCTCCGGGTGTGAGGGCAGAGCTCCGGGGGTGAGGGCAGAGCTCCGGGGGTGAGGGGCAGAGTTCCGATGGTGTGGACAGAGCCCCGAGGGTGCGGACAGAGCCCCGTGGGTGTGGACAGAGCTCCGGGGGTGAGGGCAGAGCTCCGGGGGTGAGGGCAGAGCCCCGAGGGTGAGGGCAGAGCTTCGGAGGTGAAGCGAGAGCCCGCCTGCCCGCCCTCGGTCTCCGATCCCCAAGGACACCCGTCCCTGGAGCCGGTGACTCTGCTCGGAGCCCTCGCGTCCCCGGTGTCGGTGCCGGGAGGGGGATTAGTGGGCACCACGAAGGGATTAATTAACTCGGGTGAGCCGGGATTAGGGGGATTCGGGGGGATTCGGGGCGGACGCCATTCCGGGCAGGAGCTGCGGGCAGCGGCCGGGGGAGCTGCCACCGAGAATGCCCACCCAGCGCGTCCTCGGGCCAGGTCACCCCTGCAGGGTCCCCTCGAGGGTCGATGGGGAGCTGGACCCCCTGGGATGCGGGGTCTCACCCGCGCACACCCACCTGCACAGCACCCACACCTGCACAGGGGCCCACACCTGCACTGCCTCTCATACCTGTGTGGCACCTGCAGTGTCCCACAGCTGGATTGTATCGTATACCTGCATGGCATTCACTACCTGTGCTGCACCCCCCACCTGCACAGTGCCATACACCTGTGCTGCACCCCACACCTGTATGGAACCCCACACCTGTACATGGAACCTCACACCTGTGCTGCACCAGCACCTGCTCTGTACTCCACACTTGCTCTGTACCCCATAACTGTGCTGCACCCACACGTGCATGGCACCCACACCTGTGCTGCACCCCACACCTGAAAGGCGCCCCACATCTGTATGACACATCATACCTGTATGACACCCCATACCTCTACAGCACCCAATACCTGTATGGCATCTCATACCTGTACAATTCCTCATACCTGTCTGACACCCCATACCTGTATGACACCCCATACCTGTGCGGTACCCCATACCTGTACAATGCCTCATACCTGCACAGCACCCCACACCTCTACGGCACTTCACACCTGTAGGACACCCCACATCTCTAGGCACCCCATACCCGTATGACATCCCACACCTGTACAGCACTCCACACCTATACGGCACCCCACACCTGTATGATGCCTCATACCTGTACAGCACCCCACACCTCTCTTGCACCCCATACCTGTACGACACCCCATACCTGTACAGCACCCCATACCTGTACGACACTCCATACCTGTACTGCACCCCATACCTGTACAGCACCTCATACCTGTTCAATGCTCCATACCTGTAGGGCACCCTATACCTCTACGGCACCCCACGCCTGTACTGCACCCCATACCTGTGTGGTACCCCATACCTGTATGACACCCCATACCTGTACAGTACCCCATACCTGTACTGCATCCCACACCTCTAAGGCACCCCATACCTGTATGACACTCCATGCCTGTACGACATCCCATACCTGTATGACACCCCATACCTAACCCTAACCCCATACCTGTACTGCACCCTATACACCCGCCCAGCTCCCCGCCAGGTGCAGTGCACACCTGTCCCATTCCACGTGCCCGCAGCCCCGCCCCGTTCACCTGCCAGGTGCCCTCCAGGCCCCGCCCCCTCAGCCCATTGTCCACGCCCACTTTGGCCACGCCCCCTTGGCCACGCCCTTCCCGCCCGCGTACTCGTCCCATTCTCCCTCTCCACCAATCACCAACCTCGGTCCCGCCCCCCGCGCGCTCCTATTGGCTTACCCTCCTCGGGCTCATCCTCGCACCATGAAGCCGACCAATGGGCGCGCCCCTCGCGCCGCCCCGCCCCGCGCGGGGGGGGCGTGGCCGGCGGCGCCCATGGGGGAGTGGCGGGCGGGGGGTTCGAGCACGGGGCACCATGAACGGCAGCGGCGGCGGTGGTACCGGCGGGGGTCCCGGGGCACGGGGGGCGGCAGAGAGGGAGGAGTTCGCCGCCTTCTTCCCGCAGATCGTCCGGGACCTGACAGAGGATGGGCTAGGTCACCCCGAGGTGGGGGATGCCGTGGCCAGGCTGAAGGAGGTGAGGATGGGGCGAGGGGTCGGGGTGATGTGGTAA
>JAWWEW010000069.1:2922817-2983906 GCA_035583185.1 Anabacerthia variegaticeps
GGCCCGGCCCGGCCCGGCCCGCACCGCCCTTCGCCCGCAGCCGGCCCCGGCTCCATGGGCCGGAGCGACCCCGGTGCCGCCGCCGGCCCCGCTTCTCCCCCGGCCCCGGGCAGCGCTCCCGCAGCCGCCCCGCCTGACTCCGCCGCCCCGGTGTCTCCAGACAGGCCCGAGCCGCCCGCCCCGGGAGCCGCCGCTGGATCTGCAGCTGGAGCCGCAGCTGGAGCCGCAGCTGGAGCCGCCCGGCCCGGCGGGGGGAGCGCGGAGGGGCCGCACGGGGAGCACACCAAAGGTACCGGGTGACGGGGCTGCGGGGCCGCCGGTCCCGGGCAGGTCCTCCCCGGGGCGCGGGGAGGACGGAACGGTGCGGGGGGGAAGGACGGACAGACGGGACCCCCGGGGCTGGGGAGGGTGCGAGGGGCTCGGGCACCCGCAGCGCTGGGCTGGGGCAGACACAGGCAGGGGAAGGGCAGGCAGGGACATTGCAGAAACAGGCAGCGCTTCCTGCACCGGGCCCGGCACGGCCCGCCCCCGGCAGATGGTCCTGTCGCGCCGGAGGACGCGGGTGGGGCCGCCCGTGGTTGCGTCCCCCGTGGGAGCGGCGGGTCCCTCATCCCCGGCCCCGGCGCTGCGGGGTCCCGTGCCCGGTGGGTCCCTCCCCGCTGACCCCTCCGTCCATCCCTCCCTCCCTCCCTCGCTCTGCCCGCAGCGCTCCTGGTCGCCGTCAGCTCCGCCGTGGACAAAGTGATCGCCCACTTCAGCACCGCACGGAACGTGGTGCAGAAGGTGAGGGGCTGGGCTGGGCTGGCCAGGAAGGGTTTTGGGAGCCCCAGGGGAGGCACCCGCTCATCCCTGCCCTCTGCCTGTGCCTTCCCTCACCACAGGCCCAGCTGGGAGACAGCCGGCTCAGCCCCGACGTGGGGTACCTGCTGCTGCACACCCTCTGCCCTGCGCTCTACGCCTTGGTGGAGGATGGACTGAAGCCGTTCCAGAAGGATGTTATCACAGGCCAGAGGAAAAATTCCCCCTGGAGTGTGGTGGAAGCCTCTGTGAAGACAGGTGGGGGAGAGGTCGGTGGAACCTCGAGGTGCATGGAGTCCTGTTCCCGGCCGGGTTTGGGAGTTGTGTGCCCTGAGCAGTGACTGTCCGTGCTCTGCACCCCACAGGCCCCAACACCCGCTCCCTGCACTCCCTGTGCTGGCACGTGGCCGGGCTGGCCCCACTCAGCAGCACCAGGCAGAAGTTCCACGCCTTCATCCTTGGCCTTTTGAAGTGAGTGTTGACCTCCCACTGGCCCTGCTGCCCTGGCAGGGTGGAACAGTACCGAGGGCTCTAATTTGGGTCCCCTTTGTCTTATTTAGCATTAAACAGCTGGAGCTGTGGATCTCTCACCTGCAGAAGAGCCCAGGTAAGGACACAGTGCCCAAGAGCTGCCCATCCAAGCCCTCCCATACCTGCCAGGCTGATAATCCCACGCTGGGGTTGGGATACACACATGCTTGGCTGGAGTTTCTGAAGTGGATCAGCCCATCATTCTCCATGGTGCATCTTCAGCGCAGAAGATGCTCTGACTGACTCAGACATCCTGGCTGGCTCTGGGAGGGGGGGTGACAAGGACAGGACATTCTGCCCCTGCCCAGCCTGTGTCTGTCTCTGTCAGGTGTGATCTCCGTGCTCTATTCGCCCACGGCCTTCTTTGCCCTGAGCCAAGGCCCTCTTCCCCACCTTGCTGACGAACTGCTGCTGCTCATCCAGCCCCTCTCGGTGCTGACTTTCCACCTCGACCTGCTCTTTGAGCACCACCACCTCTCTGTGGATGTCCGACCCTTGTCCCGGCGGTTGGAGTCGCCCACCCGTCACCACCCTCCATCACGGGGGGCTGCGTGTCCAGAGGGTCCCGATGCCACCCTGGAGGATGAGATGCCCCCCGACGCCCTGGGGAGGGTGGGGTGTGCAGGGGGCAGCACAAGGGCCCGGTCCCAAGCGGCCATGGACGGGCTGGTCCCTGCTCCCCCTGTGGGGGCTGCCCTGCACCAAACCTTGCAGCACGTGCTGCGCTGGGGTGACCAGCTCAGCCGCACCTTGCTGGGAGCTGAGAGCCCCCCGGAGAGCCACAGGCCTGAGGACGGCCCTGGGGGCACAGGACCTGGCCTCAGTGGCTGGTGGGGCCAGCTGAGCCAGACCTCCAGGATTTACACTGCTCCTAGCAAGGAGAAGTTCCCCTTGGTGTGGTGGACGAAGCTGCGGGGGGCTGCGGGGGATCCCAGCCCCGGCCAGGCTGTGCAATCCCAAACACCCCCGGGTGAGGCTGGAGGCACAGAGCTGCAGCTCCTACAGACCAAAGCTGTCCCTGGACACTCCGGCCCAAAGCCCAGCAGCAGCACTGACACCTCGGGGACCTCCTCCCCTGAAGACCTCATCCTGCCCACCGGAGCCAGAGCACCCGCCAAGCTGGACGAGAAGCTCCTGGATGTTTCCCCAGAGCCTCGTGCCAACGGGAACCAGGCAGCACCTGCAGGGTCGGGTGGTCCTCCTGGTCCCGACAAGGGCAGCTGGCTGGGCCGGCTCTTTGGAGCCACCAGCCCCTCGTCCAGGAGCTTCCCCCCCAGTCCTGACACCATCTCAGCCAGGTCCAGGTAAGACCCAGCCTGGGCAGGCAGAGGGGGGAAGTGTTGTGTGCTGGGGAAGGGTGTCTGTCCCAGGCAGAAGGGATTTCTGTCCCACGGGGCTCACTGGCCTCAAAGGGTTCTTGTACTGCCCCTTGCCCTGGGTTTGTTCTCCCGGGGTTAGTGAGTGCCCCAAGTGCTGCTGCCGCCACTGTGGAGCAGCAGCAGCCCCCGCTGGAGGCTCGGTGGTGCTTTATCAAACCCCCTCCCAGAGCCCCAGCACAGTCTGAGAGGGCAGTGCAGGATGGAAGAGCTGCCAGGCGAGCTCGGGGCTCTTTGCTGTGTGGCAGGAGACCGTCCCGCTGGCTGTCCCCCAGCCCCCGTGTGCTGGCCGGGGTGGTGAAGGGGCTGGCGCCCGACAGGACCCGCGCTCAGGAGCGGCCGGAGAGCAGCACGTCCCCCACACCCCAGGCCCAGAGGTGAGGCAGGACGTGGTGGGATCCAGGGAGCTGGTGGTGGAATTTTCTGGGTGGGGGGGAACCGGGGAAACCCACACATCTCCCTAGGGAAAGGCTCCATACTCCCCACGCTGTGACTGCACCCCTGAGGAGCCCCATCTCCTGCTGAGCTTTGGGGGAACCTGTGGCTCTGCCCACCAGGGATCAGTTGTTTTTCCCAGATATTTTTGCGGGGAATTTTTAGCGTTTTTCTTGTGTGCTTTCTGGGTTCAAGGCAGCTTGTCTGGGGCAGCCGTGTGGCAGCTCTGACCCAGCTGTGGCAGGTCAGAACAGCTGTATTGCTGTGTCCAAGGGAGCAGGGCGGGTGTGTGGACATCCCAAACCGTGTTTGGCTGCTTCCCTCCTCCCCAGCCGTGCCTCTGATGTCCCCACACCCTCCACACTGGAGCTGCTCCCGCTCTGCTCCCGATCCCGGGGTCTGCTTGGCAGGACATCCCTGGCTCAGATCCCTCTGCCTGAGGAGGGGTCTCCACACATGAGCACCAACTCCCCAGAATGCTGTGGGAGCCTCTGAGGGTCCCTGGGGTCCCTGGTTTGGCGAGTCCCTGACGGCGATTGTGGTGCAGGGCAGTTCGGGCGCTGTGTGACCACACGGGCACCGCCGACGGACACCTGAGCTTCCAAAAAGGGGACATCCTGCAGCTGCTCTCCACCGTGGATGAGGACTGGATCCGCTGCTGCCATGGGAACAGCACCGGCCTCGTTCCTGTTGGTTACACGTCCCTGATTTTGTGAGGAGGCGGAGGAGACCTGAGGAAGCAGCTGAGCTTCCCGAGGCAGATGCCAGCTCCGGGAAGGGATGTCTCCTGCCACGGCTGCACCACCCCCAGGGCTTCACCACCCTCGGGGCTTCACCACCCTCGGGGCTGGCAGCTCACAGGGGACACAGCCCTGTGCCTGTCGCTGCTGCTCCTCCGCATGGCGTTCCCGTCTGCCACCTCCGTGGTGTCCCCACGTCCAGCTCATGGCTCCTCAGCTGTGCCGGGGCAGGGGTGAGCCCTGTCCCTGCCCGGCACTCACAGTCCCACGTGTTGTCTTCGTGCCATCATGTCTTGTCACTGCTGCCACCTCCACGTGTCCCGCTCTGCCCGTGCGCTGTCCCGGCACTCTGTACATAGTTGTAACCACAGGAATGAGCTTGTTCCACGGGGAAAAAGCTGGAAAATAAAGGTTGTGACTCACATGTGCCCATGTGTGAATGGATCATCGGCGTTGGGAGGGCTGGGAATGGCCACGTGGCCCATCCCACTGTGGGTGGCCCGGGCTGGCGTGGGTGAGGAAAAGCTCCCGTGGCTGCGCAGCATCCAGCCTGGGATACCAGCCAGGCAGCGTGGGGAGGCCTCACACCCCGGCAGGAGGTGCCCAGGCTCCTCCACAGTGTGGGATGAGGCGGCTGCAGCCACCCAGACCCAGGAATAGCTCTGGAATAGCTCAGAAACAGCCCTGGAATAGCCCTGGAATAGTCCAGAACAGCCCAGGATTAGCCCTGGAATAGTCCAGAACAGCCCAGGATTAGCCCTGGAATAACCCTGGAACAGCCCAGGAGTAGCCCGGGAGTAGCCCTGGAATAGCCCAGGAGTAGCCTAGGAGTAGCCCTGAAACAGCCCAGGAACAGCCCTGGAACAGCCCAGGAGCAGCCCAGGAACAGCCCAGGAATAGCCCTGAGACAGCCCTGAAGAAGCGCTCGCCACTCCCAGCAGCCCCACACCGAGGGAGCTGCACAGCACTGGGAACGGGCCAGGTCGGCTGGTTCAGATATTTGTTCAACTTCAACTAATCCTTTCACTGCCACGGGATGTCAGTAGGGGCTGGATGGCCTCGATTTTTTTTTTCACGTTTTTGTCACTGCTTCTGTTTTCATCCCCAAATTTACATTTCGTACTGGGCTCCCCAGTAAAAGGGAGACTGGGGAGCACTCGAGGAGTGGCCACACAAGGGCAGCGACTTGTCCCAGGGGCAGCTTTGAGCCTCTGCTCCCTCCTATGGCCAAGAGCCACATTTCATCTCTCTGCCTTCCCCTTTCGGTGGAGAAGAGTCGCTTTGTCAGCGCCCCGCCTGGGATCTGCTGTCAGGATAAAGCCTTTTATTCTGTTCTCATTCTCACGTCTCTCTCTGGAATTTTAACTCTCAGACAAGGGACATGATAGCCTAATTGGAATGTTACTGGGCTCGCCTTAAGGAGGCTTGATTGAATTCCACAGCTGCTCCTGGACTTTGAAATGGGGTCACACCAGGAGGGGAGAAAGCCAGGTGGTACTTTCATTTTTTTTCTAATAAAACAGCCCTGCAAGGCTTGGCTGGTGCCTTGGGTTTAAAAGGAAGGTGAGTGTAGGGGTCAGTCCAGCGTTTTCATGGCCATAGAGTCAGGCTGGGAAAGCCAAAAGAAGAATCAAGTTCCGTGGAAGTGGTGTCATAGAGAAAGAAGCTGTTTCATTCCCGAGGGACCAATGCCAACAGTCAAACATTTTTCCACAGAACCCAATTTAAACCCTAAAGGATCTGTACAGCCCGTGTTTCACTGGTGCCAGCTTGGGCAGAGGGAACTGGGGGGGTGGGTGTGAGGCTGAGGGAGCTGTGGAAGGGCTGGTTTGGAGGGTCACAACATTCCTGGTGTTCCTGTGTCCTGCTGAGCACCACAAAGCACCAGTCAGGACGATGGGACAGGACTGGGCTGGCAGCTCCAAACGCTGCCTGGCTCACTTGGCTCTGGGGACAAAGGGGAAGGTGTCCTACAGCACTTGTCACCCATCCCATGGGACCCTGGTCTCACCCAGGAGGTGAGTCCCCTGCCACAGTGGGTGACAGACCCCAACCTGCCATCTCTGCAGCACAGGAGAGCTCCAGGCACCAGGGTTTGTGTTCTGGGAACAGGCACTGAATTTGTGGATTTAATGGTTTCTGTCCCAACCTGCCTCACACAGGTTCACGGACATGCACCCCCCAACACCACACAGTGACTGTGCTGCCACTGTCCCTCCTGCTACCCCTGCACCACAGCAGAGCCACTGGCACTGTGTTAAATCCTCCAAAATGCCACCCATCATGTGGGTGTTTGGGAGCCAGGGCAGCACCCTAGGAGAGGAGTCACCATTGTTGGGGTGCAGTAGAGTGGTCAAGCCAGGGCAAGGACGGACACTCAGAGCCACAGAATTATGGAATCAAAGAATCAGCAAGGTTGGGAAACACCTCCAGGACCATTTCGAGGCCAAGCTGTGCCCCATCCCCACCTTGTCACTGAGTGCCACGTCCAGGCGTTCCTGGGACACCTCCAGGGCTGGGCACTCCAAACCTCCCTGGGCAGCCCCTCCCAAAGCCTCACCACCCTTTCCAGGACCAAATTCCTCCTCCTGGCCCACCTGACCCTCCCCTGGTCCTGTCCCTGTTCCCTGGGAGCAGAGCCCGACCCCCACCTGGCTCCAACCTCCTGCCAGGGGATTTTAGAGCCAGAAGGTCCCCCCTGAGCCTCCTTTTGTCCACGATGAGCCCCTCCAGCTTCTTCAGCCTCTCCTGGCGCTCCAGACCCTTCCCCAGCTCCGTTCCCTTCTCTGTACGTGCTCCAGCCCCTCCATGTCCTTGTGAGGGTCCCAGGACTGTCCCCAGGACTGGAGGTGGCCCAGCAGTGCCAGCACAGGGGACAGGCACTGCCCTGCTGGCACAGCCCAGGTGCCACTGGCCTCTTGCCCACCTGGGCACACCTGGGCTCATGTTCAGATGCTCTCACCAGCACCCCCAGGGCCTTTCCCAGCCTTCCAGCCCCTTTTCCCACACCCTGGGGTGTTCCATGGGGTTTTTGTGACCCAAGGGCATTCCTGGCCCTTGCTGGTCTCAGCCCATGGATCCAGACCCCTCTGCAGAGCTTTGTGCCCTCCAGCAGATCCACATCCCACCCCACTCGTGGCAAAAGAAAACCCCCCGAGTCAGCCTTAGGAAAAGATTTTCCATTTAATACTAGACTCTCAGGATTGAGATGCAGGCTTTTTATGCAATTACATCCAATGTTAAAATTGGTAATACATAATTTACAAAGATTAACATCAAAACAATGATCTATTTAGATATGCTTTGTAAAAAGGAAATATATTAGCAGCATTTATTTTCAGCAATCACACAGCCTACACCCATGCAGACTAAGGGTCAGCTCTATTTGCAGTAACGTAGTGCTTCCTGGCTCCGGCGGCGATCCTGGGGACACACGGGGCTGCTCAGTATTATAAAATAACCGAAAAATAAAAAAAGTCATTAATTTCTACACCAGTAAGAAAAAACAATTCTTTGCACTTACCTAACATTTGATTGTCTAAAAAACATTTTGTTTAGTCTTTCAACAAAAGAAAGATAAAATGACAGAGCTAGTGTCTCGCTTCTGTACGCACTTTATTTTTTTTTTTAAAAACTTTTTAGTGTTTAACACCATTGGAGACAATGATTTCTGTTTGAAACTAAATGAGACAACTCGAGGGGTTGGACATGCGATATTCCTACTACACGCACGAGTATTTTATACTCAGGGTTCCTGGTACTGTACAGTGCT
Organism: Anabacerthia variegaticeps; assembly: GCA_035583185.1. Taxonomy (NCBI): domain Eukaryota; kingdom Metazoa; phylum Chordata; class Aves; order Passeriformes; family Furnariidae; genus Anabacerthia; species Anabacerthia variegaticeps. The sequence continues at coordinate 2,930,470 of JAWWEW010000069.1, forward strand.
TCTCTACAGTAAGAAAATATTCCAAACTATTTTCTTATTTCTTTTTTTTTTTAATAAAATATTTTTTTTTCTCAAAGGGTTTTTTTTCCTTTCTTTTTTTTTTCCGTTTTTTTTCTTTTTTGTTTGTTTTTTTCTTTTTCTCTTTTCAAATCAACACATAAAAGTTAATGGAATGAGTCATGTTCCACTAAGAGTAAAATAATTATAATAATAACAAGAATGTACATTAGGACAAGCTTGGTCCATAAAAAGGAACATGTAACTACGGTATTGCTTTACATCCACGCAGCAGATATATACAACTTGGCACATTAGAAACTGGATTTCTTATAAGAACACCTAAAACAGGACTGGATATGCATGTGTACATCTGAGACAGGAAAGCAAAGCCATGTCCAGGGGCAGCCCATCCCAGCCAGCCCAGCCCCGGGCGTGGGGAGGGAGGAGGGAGGGGTGGCGTGGGAGCCCTGCCCAGGACGTTCAGCTGTCCACCAGCACACGAGGGTAGTGTTAGCATTGATAAATCCTACAGCTCACGACAAACACTCGCTCGGATACTGCCTGACGGGCACGGAGTGAAGGGTTCCTTGCTTTGTGGGGTTATTTTTTTTTTGTTTTGGTTTTTTTGTGGTTTTTTTTTTCCTTTTCCTTTTAACAGGTTTTAATTTGCACAACACACGAGACACACGAGAACCACAGCTTATCAAAAAAACCAACAGCAATGGTGGCGTCAGGATCTGACTCGCTTTTATAAAATTTCTCTGCAGAAAAAAAGTGAAAAAAAAACAAACCAAAAACCTCACACCCCTCCCCACCCCCTGCACAGCAAGTGCCTCATCCCAGCGCTCCTGCCCCGCTCCAAGGGCCTCTGGAAGCTTCTCCTTGGCACAGGCCACAGGGACACGTGCACGGGTGTCCCACGGTGAACCCTGGGGACGTTTCTCTCTCCTTGGAACTTGTGCAAATCCGAGGCCACGGCTTTAGGGCAGCCTTTCCTCTGAAGCCACTGGGCCTTGCCCCCCACTCTGGACTCCCTTCCCTGGCGTGGCTGGTACAATCACAGGTTATCAGTGACCGTGGGGAACACCCTCCTCAGAGTAACTCAGTCCTCTTCCTCTTCCCTCCCCCATTTTTTTTAATTATTATTATTATTTTTTTTTAATTTTTTTTTTTTCCTCTGAGTGGGAATACCAAGCAAAAATAAATTAAATTTGACCATCCTGGACAATAACCACGAGGTTTCCTCAGTACCTAACATCAATACAAGGCACGCCCACCAACACACACACCAAGAGCACTGCAGAGCAGGGCAGGGCGGTGCCCAGGGCCCTCTTTAAGTGCTACTGTTTGTAGTTCTGTCAGTTTGCTGCTGCCTCCTCCTCCCCCGGGCCGGCTCGGGGGAGGTCGGGCCCCCCGGCCCCGCTGCTCGGCAGCCCCGAGTCGAGTCGCAGCGCCCACACCTCGGGTGCCCCTCGCTGTCACTTCCTGAAGCTGCTCTCGGGGATGCTCAGAGTGCGGCGCCGCAGTTTCCTGCCCGAGCCTTCCTCCAGCAAGTACGTGACGTCGATGGCTGCAAGGGATGGAGAAAGGGGGGAAAAGGGGATTAGGGAATCCTTACACGGTCATTGAGGGGGGAAAGACCTTCAAAGTCACTGAGTCACCATGTCCAGTCGTGTCCTGAACACAGGATTCAAGTACCAGCTTCCTTATTTCCTTATTCCTGGTTCTTCTAAGGATATTTTCATCCAGAATGGATATCCAATATCCAAGGATATCCAAAACACCCCTGGCTGAGCGGCTCAAGGTTGAATTTAGCCCTGAGCCATGGCTGGACCAGACAACCTCCAAAGATCCTCCCAGCTCGAGTTATTTACCACTCCATGAGTGTTTGGCATTGGCAGAACATGGAAGAGACTGGACAGGGCTCACCCCAGGCTTTAAATTCAAAGCAGAGACACATTTAACCAGAACAACCCCCGCAGCCTCATCCCACAGCTCAGACAACACCTACAGCTGGTACTCAGAACCCAAGGAAAGCTCAGAGAAGGTCAAAAGAGACATCCAGATTCTCTTCAGCCTTCCTTGGCAAGTCTGTTAGTTCCTCAGTTGTAAACATGGAATGATGGGGAGGAATTTGTCCACAGGAAGGTTATTAAAAATATTATACAAAAATATTATACAAACTCAATGTCAAGTGGTAAGAAATTTCACTTGGGTTTAATGGATTTCAGCTGCAAAAGAAAACACGCCTGCAAGGAAAACTGACTGGTCCTAATGCCCACTGGCAACAATTTCATTAATTTGAAACCAAACACATTAATTTTATCAACACCATGTCCAGCGAGGCAAACCCAGAGCCCGAACTCTCACCGTTTTTCCCTGGGATTTTCTCTAGGAGGTTGAGCAGGATCTGGTTCAGCCTCTCCCTCTGGAGGTGCCGCCTCTCCTCGGGGCTGCAGAGCTGCCTCGTGTCCGAAGGGGCCTCCTCCCCCTTCTTCTCTGCCTCGCAGCCCTCGCCGGGCACCGGCTCCTTGTCGGGCTCGTCGGGGCCGGGCGGCTCGGCCGGCGCCTGCTCGGGGGCTGCCAGCACCTCCTCCATCAGGGGCAGGGCATCTTCCTCTTGGTTTAAGTCTTTGATCTGTGGTTTTGAGCGATCTGATTTCCAGGATGACCTGGGAGGAGAAAGAAGGGTTTGAGGAGCAGTCTGAGGCTCGCCTGAAAGGCCAGTTCCCAGCAATTCTAGGACTCCTCCATGGGCAGGAGCTCTCTGGAACTCAGTCACTTCCCTCAGTCCCTGCAGCCACATCCCCAGGTCCTGCCCACCCCATAATCTTGTCTGCACCGTGCCAAATGCAGCTGTGAGAAACAAATGGCTTTTTCTTTCCATTTGAGAAGGTTGTCAACTCCAGAAGCTCAGCCCAACACTTACTGGGGCTTTTCTGCAATTGTCACAGCCCTTGGAGGGTTTTTAAAGCCTCTGACAGAGCTGGGCTTTGGATGCAGCACATCCAGCATGTCCAGGATCTGGGCTCCTCCACGTGGGAAGGCTGGAGGCTCCTGTCCTGGGAATCTCCACACTCAGCTGCTTTTGCTGCCTTTCAAGTGGCTCCTGTTCTCTTCCTGATGTACATTATTAAGGAGCACTAAGGCTGCTTCTACAGTCTCTCCCTCCTCACTTATTCCCTTTTACCTCTCTAGAAGTATAGAGAGCTTTAAATAATTCAAGTTTCTTATTTCCACAACACCCAGGGGAAATGGACAGGAGGAGAGAGAACACAACAAGCAGGATGATCTCATCTCTTCTCAACAAACCATCTGGGTGGTGAAACTCACCTGCCTCCGTTTCTCTTGTAGTTGTCTGGCACATAATGAGGCTGCAACAACAACAAAGATTATGGTTAATACCAAATCAAATTCACATCTATCAAATACTCTGGAAGTACCAATGCAGGACACTCTGGAAATGCTGGTGTGTCTCACACATCAGACAACTTCAAAGGAGAAAGAATAATAATGTAATAAGGATAAATTAGAGCCAGACTTACTTGATTTTTTGTACTTTTAAAATAAATTTCAAGCCACAGACCATCATGATCCAAATCACCTTTGCTTTCTGCCCTACACAAGTCTGGAACCACCTCCAAAGCCACTACAAAAAGCTCTGCTCCAGGAAGAAGAGAGCCCACCTGCAGAAGGTTTGCAATCTCTGTGCCCAGACAGGGCAGTGCTGCCCTGGAGATGATCTCTGAGCTCACCCATCATCATTCCTTCAGCACCTCTTTGCCTCTCAACTGCAGGGTCTCTGTTACTCAGTTTTCTTTCCAAGCTTGCTTCGCAGCCCACTTTTCCCCCAGACTGTGCATGCTTATAGAATCATGGAATCACTAAGGTTGGAAAAGCCCTCCAAGATCATCAAGTCCAACCTGTGACCCATCCCCACCTTGTCACCCAGCCCAGAGCACTGAGTGCCATTCCTTGGACACCTCCAGGGATGGGGACTCCACCACCTCCCTGAGCAGCCCCTTCCAATGCCTGACCACCCTTTCAGTGAAGAAATTCCTCCTGATATCCAGCCTGAACCTCCCCTGGCTCACTTTGAGGCCGTTTCCTCTCATCCTGTTGCCTGTTACCTGGGAGAAGAGGCTGATCCCAACCTTTGGTGAACAAGCTTCACTCATCAACACTCAGGGGCTTTCCAAACCTCTGTCCAGTCTTCTGATAACAGGTAAAGGAGCTGAGAGAAAAAGCACTTACTGAGAAGTCTCTCTTGGGTGTGAGTTTCTTGGGGAAGTGGTCGAAGGCGTAGGGCTTGGTGCACACGGGGTAGCGGTTCCGGTGGATCTTGTAGAAGAGGTGAGCTGACTTGTCGAGGCGGTAGTCACAGATGTACACATCCTGCTCCTTCACTCCCTTGGGCCTCCCTGCAGGTTCAGGGCAGAGCAAACAGGAAAAAACAGGCATCACACTCAGGGGGAAACACGTGGTTTGCCCCAGCCCAGCGTGAGCGAGGCAGGGGCTGCCGGAGCGTCCCTGTTTGCTCCCTCGTTCAGAATCACAACAGGACACGTTGCTGGTTCAGTTAAAGGGGAGAACTCACACATTCTAATCAAACAGTACCCAAATTTCACAAAAGCAATTATCAACTGCCATCACTTTCTCTTCCCTGTCCACCACAATCCAACCCTGCTGCTGTCTCTGCAGTATTGTCCTTTTTAAAACAGAAATCTCCATCCCAGAGTAAAACCATTGTGTGTCCTCAGCTCCAGAACAAGCAAACAGCTCCCACAGCCTTTGGACAGCAGAAGTATTTCAGTGCATGTCCTGGTTCCAGCTGGGATAGAGAGAGTTTTGCCCCAGCAGCTGCTACTGCTGTGTCTGTGTTTGGGATGAGGAAAACATTGATCACACCCTGATGTCTGGTTGGTGCTCAGCAGTTCTCACCCTCAGCCCAGGACCCCTCAGTGTCCCTGCTCTGGGCACAGGAAGCCAGGATGGAGCAGGGCCAGGATGGCTGATCCCAGCTGGCCAGAGGATGTTCCATCCCACAGAGGGTCAGGCCTGGGGTGAACTGGGGCTGGCCAGGAGTCCCCAGTTGGTGCTGGAGGATGGATGGGGACTGTACTGGGCATGACTTGTGCTTCCTGGGGTTTATTCACAGAATCATGGAATGGTTTGGGTTGGAAAAGACCTTAGAGACCATCCAGTCCCACCCCTGCCATGGGCAGAGACACCTCCCACTAGCCCAGGTTGCTCCAACCTGGCCTTGGACACTTCCAGGGATGGGGCAGCCACAACTTCTCTGGGCAGCCTGTGCCAGAGCCTGCCCACCCTCACAATTTCTTCTCTGTATCTAACCTAAATTTCCCCTCTTTGTTTGAAGCCATTCCCCCTTGTCCTATATTACAGTTCCTCATGAAGAGTCCTCTCCAGCTTCCCTTCAGATACTTGATAACTCTACAATCTTCCTTTCCATTACTCCTACTGCTATTATTAGTATTATTATATTATTATATTTCACTTTATTTCAATTATCCAACTGTTCTGTTCCCAACCCCCCTTTTCACCCCAGCGTGGCCACGCAGTGCTGAGCTGCCGATGGGGGTTAAACAGCCACAGCCCAAATCATTAGAAACACACCCTGTGTTTCATTTCCCCCCTCACCTTTGCAGTAGGTGTAGAGGTCCAGCACACAGCAGGTGCCCACCACGGCCTCCAAGGGGATGATCTCGTAGAGGGGGACCCGGAACAGCTCGTTGTGGTAGAACTTGCGAGACGGGGAATGGTGCGTTTCGTGCGGACGGAAATAGTGGTGGCCAAAGGCAAAGCGCTCCTCCCTGGGGGGACACAAAGGAGCCCGTGACACAACTTCACCTCACAGCCTGCCCCACTCTCAGTTCTCCCTCCTGCACCTTGGCAAGGACTGGGACGAAAAGTGGAGGCACATGAGTGCTCCACGTTCCACTTCAGCCCTGCAGACATTTGTAGATGGGCAGGACTTGGTTCACAGAAAGGGTGGTTCAGATCTGATTATCCTGGTCATCCTTGTTTTAACTCCAAGTGGGATCTTCTGCATGACATGGGATGTCAGAGCAGCACAGAACATGCAGGGAACAGGCACCCCATGAGGGCACAATCACTTTGCTGTTCTGAACATAACAATTTCTGGTGCTCCCTTTGCCTTTTGTCACATTTCTCTTAAGTTTCCATCAAACACCCCTGGCGTGGTTTCCATAGGCACAGCAGACTGTCACTGTCACTGTGACAGTGCTGCTGTCACTGGGGTACAGGCACTGAACCACCTCACAGCTGTCCCTGTGTACCCTCAGCCTGTTCCAACACTGAGGAAAGTCCATCAATATCTACCCTCCAATCCCTCGCTCAGACCTCCAACCTCCCACGTTTCCACTGTGCACTTGTGGAGCACAAGCAGAGAGAGGTAAACCCTCTTTGCACCCACACTGTGCTCACTCCTGCATTTTTAATCCATGACAAGACTTCCATGAAATCCCCGTGCTTGGCCAGGCAGGCACATGGGGTGTCCCAGAGATGAACATACTTCTCGTTCTTCCAGAGTTTCTCGATGCGGAAGATGTCGAGTTTGTCCCTGTTGATGTGGGACAGCAGCCGGTACGACTGTCGCACGGGGTGCCCGTCGGGGGTCCTGCGGCTGTCTCTCATCAGGTACACACAGTCACCTGGCACAGGGCACAAAAGACACACCTGTGAAGGGCCTGGCACGAGCCCAGCTCACCGAAACCAGAGCAGTGAATAAAGGTGTCACTTCAACTAACACGACTAATTGTAAGGAACGATGCAAACCCACTGCGAGGGAGCAAAGGCCACTGTGATGTTTTTCACAACAACTTTCCTTGCCCAGACTGAAAACACCAACTCTGTAAGGCATCAAAATCAATTATGACAGACCAAAGGATATGCAGCAAAGTCAGCTGTGATTAGGAAAAGGAATCAGTGATGGCTGCAATGTTTAAAGAACAAATCTTTGGGAGAGAAGATACTTAGAGAGATTATTATTGAGAAAATAAATCCTGGCCTGAGAAGCCCCAAGCTTTTGGTTATTCCAGCAGAATTCCAATGAGATGCAGAGCTCAGGAAAGGTAGAAAATGCACAAAGGGCTGAACAAAATGGCACTGCTGGCATCTCAAAAAGTCTTTCTCAAGTGCAACCCCTGAACAGGTTTCTAAACTTCAATTAATTCTTTTTGTCCCATGAGTGAACTAACTCTTTAATTTCTCTGCTCTGATCTGTGAAAACACAGAATCCCAGAATGTCCTGAGCTGGAAAGGACCTTAAAGATCATACAATTCCACCCCTTGCCAGGGGCAAGGACACCTTCCACTAGACCAGGTTGCTCAGAGCTCCATCCAACCTGGCCTTGAACACTTCCAGGGATGGGGAGAGATTCCATCTCTTGTTTTTACCTCACAATGAATGAAAACCTGGGAGGTCCCAAGTCATAAAATCTGAAGAGGATCTCCTCTGGGCAGGCTCAGAGGTCATCCAGCAGTGTTCTGGCTGGAGCAATGGGCAGCAACAGCTGCTCAGGAGGAAAAGCACAGGAACAGGCTAAGGAAAAGCCTCCCTGTGGTGTCCCTGCCCAGCTGCCTTTTCCTCTCTGTTCATGGATTTTCAGAGCCAAAGGCTACAGCTGGACCTTTATGAATTAATCCTTCCTCCAAGAATTTGTCTAATCTGTTTGGAACCATTTATGCCATTGCCCTCCTCACCTTGCTGTGGCAGTGTTTTCCACAGTCTAGTTATGCTTTTGTAAAAAAAAATCTTCCCAGACTCTGTTGCCAGTTAATTTGTTTGTTCCCTAATTTTTACATCACTCCACCTTCCTGTGCCACATTTCACAGACCTCCAAATCACCTGGGCAGACTCTGTCCCCAGAAAAGATGGTTCAGATCTGATTCTCCTTGTCATCCTTGTTTTTACAAGTAATGGGATCCTCTGTGTGCAATGGGATCCCAGAAGAGCACAGAGCACACAGGGACAGCACAATCACTCTGTTACTTTGTGCATCACAATTTCTGGTGCTCCCTTGGCCTTTTTGACTCATGTAGAACATTTTTGTTATGTTTCCATTAAATTGCAATGACTCTTGGGTTTCTTCCCTGTTTCTTTTTTCCTGTTTTTGAGTATGTGCAGTTGTGGCTGTTTTCCTTCCATGTATATTGTTGTTATTCATTAGCAGGTTCTGTCACTGTAACTTCCATAGCTTAGGAAAGAAATGCCAGGGAACAACCAAGGACAACGTGGCCCCAGTTTTGTTATAACCAAATTCAGGATTGAAGGATGAGTAATTCTATTTTCCTAAATATAATCTCATTTATCAATCTTGTCTAAGTTTAGAAGATGCTCCCAAGGACTCCTCATACACAGAAATCACTCGTAGGTTTGATGTTGTCCTTGTTGCTCTAACAGTGGAGACATTATAGAAAAATATAACCTCCAACTTAAACCAGAGGGGATGAGGGCACTGTCATCTGCCTACAGCCACAGAGCCAGCCTTGAAAGCTTTGGGATGCCCAGGATCCCTAGCAAACAAATAGAAGCTGGAGCTGTAGGAAGGAGAAAGGGAGTTTTATTCCAGCTGGATTAAGTACAAAATGGCCCAGACAGACTGACACAGCAGAGAGCAAGGCTGGGGATGAGCCTGTGCTCACCCACTGCAGCAGCTCTGAGCATTATGGAATGGTTTGGGTTGGAAGGGAATTTAAAGCTCATCTCATTCCACTCCCCTGCCATGGGCAGGGACACCTTCCACTAGCCCAGGTTACTCCAAGCTCCATCCAACCTGGCCACAGGGATGGGGCAGCCACAGCTTCTCTGGGCAAACTGTGCCAGGGCCTTTCCACCCTCACAGCCAAGGATTTCTTCCCTATATTCCACCTAACCCTGTCCTCCTTAAGTCTGAAGCCATTCCCCCTTGTCCTGTCACTCTGATTCCTAATGCAGAGTCCCTCTCCAGCTTCCCTGGAGCCCCTTCAGATCCTGGAAAGTGCTCTGAGGTCTCCACACAACCTTCTCTTCCCCAGCCTGAACATTCCCAACCCTCCCAGCCTGTCTCCATAGGAGAGGAGCTCCAATCCCTTTATCAACTTCATGGCCTCCTCTGGACTCGCTCCAACAGTTCCATGTCCTTGTGTTGGGGGCACCAGAACTGGACATGGTGCTTCAGGTGAGGTCTCATGGGAGCAGAGTAGAGGGGCAGAATCCTCAGCCTGCCTGGGTGTGCCTGGGACTGCCTCAATCCAGCTGCAGGACACCTCACTCTGTTGAACTCCATGAGCTCCACATGGCCCCATCTCTCCAGCCTGTCCAGGTCCCTCTGGATCCATCCCTTCCCTCTCCAGTGTGCTGATCCCACATAGCTCAGTGTCTTCTTCCTACCTGAACTAAAACTGGGATAATCCAACAGCTTCCTTTTACAGCATTAAGGGGAACTTTTAAAGACATTAGGGAAGTGGGTTCCTTAAAAGACTCATAAAGAGGTACATTTTGAAAGCAGCTGCTAGCCCCAAGCAGAATGTAAATAAAACCATTTAATCTTAAACCACCTAATTTTAAATGAGCTCTTTTCAACCCTTCTTCCCCAATTCTTCCATGAGAATAAAGCAACCCCAGCACTTCTTGTGCCTGACTGAGAAAAGCATTCAGAAAGAGATGTACATGGATGCTCTCCTGCCCTAAGATCGGGAAATATGACTTCAATTCCAGTTTATCCAGATGCTCCTGACCATGAACCAGCTGCCCCTCTGCCTCAAAAAGGAGATTTCCAAGGAAGAAACACTGCAGCTGTTGCTGGTGCATCAGGGGTGATGACCTGTGACAGCTCCTGGCTCTGTGGGTTTTCTAGGATCCATCCTGACTCCAGTTTATCAGCTCCCATCCAAGGCAGAACTCCATGGTCACTCTGCAGGATGTGATGGACCAGCTGATCAGATCTATTTGCATCATCTCATGGGTTTAGATGTCAGGCAATTTTTGCAGAGGAAGCATGTCTGTGGTGTAACACTCAACCTTAAGTAGAATTGTCAAGAAATTAAAACACAAGTTTTCCAGCTGTGGACTGAGGGAGCCTCCCTGAAACCCCTGTGAAGGAGAGGGATTTGATGCCAGCAGAGTGTGCCCACTCACACAGCTGGAAGCTTTTCAGCCTTGTTCCTCAAAACATCAGCTCTCCAGCCTGGAACTGGCAGAGAAGCAAGTCCAGGGTGCAGTGTAAGCTCAAATCTGCTTTCAGGCTTTGGGGAAAATCAGGCTCTTTCCAACACACAACGCCCAGGAAAAAAGTAAATCCACACACACCACAGGGCTGCAGGACACGCGTTTCCCTTGGAATGTGTAATTACAAGGCCTTTTAGAAAGCAGGGGGAGTAAAAAGCTGTTTCTTCCACTGCCTAAGCTGCCTGATACACCCCAGCACAGTAAGTCCTGTGGCTGTGCCTCAGAACTTTGGGTGGGGAACTCAAGACCAGGAATGCACCCATGGATCTTCCCTTCTCCTACTGGAGCTGTGTGCTCCTTCCCAGCACCTCCTGGTTGTACAACTTGCTTAATCTACTCCCTGTGCCTGCAGAGGCATTTGGGGTCCAACAGTGGCAGTTTGGTCTCCTGTGTCCCCTGTTGATGGGAGATGGAGCTCAGCCACAGTAGGGCATTTCTCTCATTAAAGGACATTTCTCTCATTAAAACATATTTCTCTAATTAAAGTCACCAAGATCAGATCAGAGGTACGTGAATAAAATATAATGTGTCATGACAAAAATGATCCTCATGCTCTGAATGCCTGGAAATTGCCACAAACCCCAGATAAAAATCATCCATTTCAACACAAAACCTAACCCAAGTTCTGATACAACCCTTGGAATGGAGTTACTCTGCAGCAAAAAAAAGACATGAGACACCCAAAGGCTGAACTCTGGACAGGAGAGACAGTGCAGAGCAACCACCAACAAGGAGGACTGAATCAAATTGCAGAATCCTGCAAATGGGACAAAGAATATGCTGTTCTTTGACTTTTATTTTAAATTATCCTCTTTCCTGAAGTCTCTCCCATTCCCCTCTAGCAAACATACCAGCTGGTTTTACTCATTTAAGAGCAGTTCCCCGATATGATAAAGGCTTCTTTCTAACCCTGTGTGTATCTGTAGGATGAAAGTAAAAAAACACTTATCAGTGAACTGAATTGGGTGGCTGTGGCAGCTGCCTCAGACAGATTTGGGCCTTTGGAGCCCTGTCCAGAGAGATAAGCTTTAGGGAACACACAAGCAATGAGCTGGATGTTTTAATGACCCTTCTGCACTAAAATACTGAAGGTCTAACAGCCTTCTTGGCCTTTACTTCTAAATGTTAACCACCAGCAGTTGGCTCAGCACCTTCCTCCCCTGGCCAGCAGAGCCCTGTCTACGCTCAAGGTAATTAACATTTCTTCATCAACAGCCTGTGAGAACTTTTCCTGTGTGTCACTCCCAGCACGGCAGGGAGAGCAGCTTCCACTTGTGAGAAACTGAAGGCTTTTGGCCAGGGTGATGCCAGAAATCCCTGCACTCCCTGGGGGAAAGGCCAGCACGTACCTTGGCGGAGCAGCAGGTCGTCCCTCAACAAGCAGATGTAATAAACACAGCCAGGCTGGGCATAGTGGGGGCGAGGGATCATGGGAACCTCCTGCATGGAAACAGAAAAAAGGCAGGGAATCCTGAGCTGCCCGACACAATCTGTCCAAAAATGGGGCTGACACCCTTTGGGGAGTATGCAGAGAAGAACTGACCCCTCAGGGGATTCAATCTAAACCAAAGCAGCTGCAGGATAAAGTGAAAACCCAACATTTACCAATCCCAGTAAATACAAATGCAAGAGCTGCTTTAGTTTATAACTGCAGTAGGGAAGGAGAGTTTTGGTTTACCCTGTTCACAGCTCGAGGCTCACACTGCTCACACAGGTAGTGCTCAACATCTGAATTCACACCCATACAGTCACAGTGCTGCCAGACCTGCAGAAAAGGCACAGTTAGAAAGTCCTGGCACAGAGTGCATTTCCAAACTATACTGCCTCAAAAAACATTAAGCAAAGCAAGATAATAATCTTCAGAAAGGGAAGTCAAGATTTTGAGCTCTTTCATACTATGTCAGAAGACATAGAGGATCCCCAGGCAACCATGTGTGTAAAAGCCCAAAATACTGAATTTAATTCTTCCCTCTCAAGGGCAGGGGCTGTGGCAGTTTCAGCTCCTCAACACAGAAATGCAAGTTGCATTTCCTCTGCGGGAACTTCTGCTCTTCTGGAGAGGAAATGGAGGGCTGGAGAGGTGATTAATGCTATGGACTACATGGAAACTGCTGATGAAAGCACCACTGGTTATGGAAAAGAAGAGAGGAGTTTCCATTTTGGCCTCCCTCTGCTTCACCATGCACTTTTCACACTGGATCACAAGCCTTTCATCCTTGTAAAGGCCACAGATGCAGTGAAAGCCCAGAAGGGTTGAGATCAATTCCTCCCTCCCAAGGGCAGGGGATGGGCAGTTTCAGCTCCTCTACACAGAAATGCAAGTTGCATTTCCTCTGTGAGAACAGAATCTCCACTCTTGGAGACAAAATGAAGGGTTGGAGAGGCAATTAATGCTACTGACTACACAGAAACTGCTGGTGAGAGTCCCACTGGTTATGGGGAACAGAAGAGAGAAGATTCCAATTCTGGGTTCCTTCTGCCTCACCATGCACTTTCCACACTGGACCAGGAGCCCTTTGTCCTTTTAAAGGCCACAGATGCAGCAGAACCCCAAAATTGTTGAATTTAATTTCGGCCTTTCAAGGGCAGGGGCTGTGGCAGTTTCAGCTCCTCTACACAGAAATGCAAGTTGTATTTCCTCTGTGAGAACAGAATCTCTCCCCTTTGGAGAGAAAATGAAGGGCTGGAGAGATAATTAATTTGGACTAGATGGAAACTGCCGGTGAGAGTCCCACTGGTTATGGGGAAAAGAGAGGAGATGCCATTTTGGGTCCCTCCTGCCTCACCATGCACTTTCCACACTGGATCATGAACCCTTTGTCCTTGCAAAGGCTGTATTTCCTCTGTGAGAACAGCATCTTTCCCCTTTGGAGAGGAAATGAAGGGCTGCAGAGGTAACTAATTTGGACTACACGTAAACTGCAAGAGAGAGTCCCACTGGTCATGGGGAACAGGAGAGGAGATCCCTTTCCCTCACCATGCACTTTCAACACTGGATCATGAGCCCTTTGCCCTTGTAAAGGCCATAGATGCAGCAGAAGCCCAAAATGGTTGAATTTATTTTCGGCCTTTCAAGGGCAGGGGCTGTGGCAGTTTCTCTACACAGAAATGCAAGTTGCATTTCCTCTGTGAGAACAGAATCTCTCCCCTTTGGAGAGGAAATTAAGGGCTGCAGAGGTAACTAATTCAGACTACACGGAAACTGCAGGTGAGAGTCCCACTGGTCATGGGGAAAAGGAGAGGAGATCCCTTTCCCTCACCATGCACTTTTCACACTGGATCATGAGCCCCTCGTCCTTGTAGAGGCCGCAGATGCAGCGGATCACGTCCTCGTCCTTCTCGTGCCCGTTGTCCTTGTCGCAGCCCGAGCTCTCGCTGCCGTCGGCCTCGCTGCCCGTCTCGCCCACGATCTCGTCGATCTGCGCCGCCGCCTCGTGCCGCGCGCTGTAATAGGCCTTGCGCAGCCGGCACACGTCCCGCCCCGTGGGAGACTTCCTGCCGTAGTATTTCTGAGGGACAACAGAAGGGATGGCAAGGGGGTCATTCCCCAGCCCCACGCTCCTGTCTGTGTGCACGTGGAAGGGGCTCGGCCCTGCATCTCGCTCCATCTCACTCCTTGCTCTCACCAGTGGGTGCACATGGGGGAGAATGGACTGGGAGATGGGCTTGGGGGTGATGGGTGATGAAAAGCTCAATGTGTCCCATCCGTTGTTGATCCCGACCAACAGGATCCTGGGCTGCATCCAAAGCAGTGTGGGCAGCAAGTTGAGGGATGGGATTCTCCCCTTTCTGCTCCCATGAGTCCCCACCTGGAGCACCATGTGCAGTTCTGGTACCACCAACTTAAGAAGGACATGGAACTGTCAGAGCAAGACCAAAGGGGGCCATCATGAAGTTGATAAGGAGATTGGAGCCCCTCCCCTATTGAGACAGGCTGGGAGGGTTGGGAATGTTCAGGCTGGAGAAGAGAAGGTTGTGTGGAGACCTCAGAGCACCTTCCAGGATCTGAAGGGGCTCCAGGGAAGCTGGAGAGGGACTCTGCATTAGGAACCAGAGCGACAGGACAAGGGGGAATGGCTTCAGACTGACAGAGGGGAAATTTACATTGGATGTATGAAGAAATCATTCCCTGTGAGGGCGGGCCCTGGCACAGGTTGCCCAGAGCCGTGGCTGCCCCATCCCTGGAAGTGTCCAAGGCCAGGCTGGACGGGGCTTGGAGCAACCTGGGCTAGTGGGAGGTGTCCCTGCCCATGGCAGGGGTGGGACTGGAAGATCTTTAATGTCCCTTCCAACCCTGGCTGTTCCATGCTTCTGTGATTCTGTGACATCTGACACTGCAGAACAAGGTGCTGCTTCCTGGAATTCCCTTAGGTGAGCTATTCATGCACATCCTTGACCTTTCTCTGCCTGACCCAAGGCAATCAAAGAGCACATGGATTGCTACCGAGGGCTCACCAGGAACGGATCAGCACAAGTTCTCTTCCCCTAAAACATTTTTCTTCCCTTGCTACTCTAAGTCAGCGAGAGTACTAAAGGAGGGCACATCCCTGCAGCCTGTGCAGCAGCTCGCAGGGCAGAGGGGGCCTCACCTCTGCATTCCTGAACACCTTCAGCATGTCCCCATCGAAAGCTTCCACAGTTTTGTAGTAGCCAGTCAGGATCTGCTTCTCAATCGTGGCGAGGTCCAAGGGGTCAGAGATCTTCTCATAATAGTCTGCATTCCTACAATGGCAACGTTGGCACAGTGTCACATTCATTAGCAATTCCAACTGTGCAAATCCATTAGGGAATGCTAAGGGATGTTCTGGGAAGGCAGCACTTACTTTTTCTTTGGGGGCAGGTTCAGGAGAGGAGCTGCGAGCGCCTGCCTGGAAGAATCTGCAACAGGGACACAGCTTAGTGACATTCCTGGAGTAAAACTTCAAAAGGAAAGCAACTAACAACGTTCAGTCTGGGTTAAAAAGGACTTTTCTGCCAACTGAGCTGCGGGGAATTAAAATGCTTCTGCATTTCTAGATGTTGGTGGCTGTAATCAGACTACAGGCATCCAAAGGAGTTTCCCTGCAATTGTTTTTTTGCCAAAATTTTGAAAGATGCATTTCAAAGGACAGCAACATCTGCAGGTTCTGGTGGCAGAGGAGGGGGATGAGGAGAAAACAAAGTGATTATAGGTAAGGGGGAAAGAAAAAAAAATAAAAGGAGTTACTTAAAATCCCATGTTTTTCTACTCTTTCCTATTCAGAGAGTCTGTTGTTCCAGAGCCTGAAAAAGCCTCCATGGAGATTTTTTTCTTTTAGGAGTGTCACATTCACCTTTATAGGCTATGATGCTGTCACATATCTCCTTGAAGATCTGAGCCAGGCGGGCAGCACGAGCCACCTCGATGTTCTCCTCGGCCGCAGCCAAGCGCCGCGTCCGCACCGAGCGCGACGTCTGCAGGGCTGAGAACTGGGTCATGAACACGTCTGGGAGAGGGCAGACAAGAATTATCTCTAAACAAAAAATCCATTAGGGATCAGATTGCAGCATCTCCACCAGAGGTGAGTAAAATGAATGTGTTTTCTGAGCTGCTGTAACAGTACAAGGCTTCAGTTCCTGTTCCCAAGCCGGCTCTCACTGCTCACGGCTCAGCCAAATGGAGCTTAGTTGATCCATGAGCAGTTTAATAAGCTGGTTATTGCAATATTTTATGCCTTTGGAGCAAATAAAGCATGTCATTGAATTCACCCCAAACACTCACATCCCACCTTCTCCTGTACCTGAGAGTGGGGCCCGAATACTGCCTGGCTGTAAGCATAATGTCCCACCAACAGGGCTATTCTTGGAGCAGGGTTAATTTTTCCCTGACAGCCATAGTTTGTCCCATTCACACAAGTGCCTGCATGCCAAATAGCTTTGTTCTCTAAAGGCCTGAAAGCCACCAGATTCTGGGGTTTCTAGTCCAGGGATAGAGACAGCAGGAAACTGCCCTTATCTGCCAGGGTCTAACCATGGATGATCCCAGAATCCCAGAATGGTCAGGGTTGGAAGGGACCTTATAGATCCCCTCATTCTACCCCCTTCTGTGGGCAAGGACACCTTCCACTATCCCAGGTTGCTCCAAGCCCCATCCAACCTGGCCTTGGACACTTCCAGGGATGGGGCAGCCACAGCTACTCTGGGCAACCTGTGCCAGGGCCTGCCCACCCTCACAGGGAGGAGTTCCTTCCCAATATCATCGAATTACATCCTAGACCCATTTAGGTTGGAAAAGACCTCTAAGATCCAACTTTTGATTGACCACCACCTTGTCAACCAGACCATAAGACCAAGTACCACAATGTTAAACACCATACTCTGGCAAACCCCTCTTGATGAGGCACCAGATGTGACACTTTCTGCCAGGACTCAGGAGACTCCTGGGTCCTTTCACCTGAGCAGCATCCCCTGCATGTCTTACAAAAGGTGTATGGATCTTGTGGTAACTGGATTTATACAGAGTGTAGACTCTGAATAGGCACATCCCACAGGTTCCCAAAGCAGCCCCTGAGCAGCCTGTGTGGCCTCACCTGATTTGATGTTCCCGTCATCCCGGCACATCCCGTTCCAGCGGGTGTACAGCGACGTGCTGTGGATGTTGTCACTGACGTGCTTCACTTCCTCTTGTTTTTGTCGGATCTTCTCCCAGTTTCGTACCAAAAAGACATGGTGTTTCAGCACAAAATTCCTGCAGGAATTAGAAACGTGTTCAAGAACCACTTCTTACTGAAAAATTGATTCCTTAATGTGGGGAAAAAGCTGGATAGTCAGAGGTGCACTCTGTGCCTTCCCTCCTCAGTGGGAAGGAATTCCAGCCTAACTGGGTAAAGAACTAAGAGCTGCATTCTCAGACACTTCATGATTCCCCACCTTCCAGAAAAACATGTCAGTTTGCACAGCACTGCATTCTGAGGCCAGTCCCCCATCAACCATCCCTTACCTCTCCCTGTTGGACATGGGCTTCATCTGCAGCTGAGGGGTCAGCCTGGTCGGGGCGTTCACACTTTCACTGGGTTCCTCAGGGAGGTGGCCCCTCTGGAAAACAGATTGTTCTGATAGACAGAAAAACTGTGCCAAGAGCTCAGCAGAGCAGCAAAGCACCCCTGAGACAGAACCTGCAGCACTGCTCTGCTGTGTTCCTCTGAAGTTTAAAATACACAAATACACCAGTTTGTTTGATGGCACAGGCTGACTTCCCATTAACCTCTGCCCACCCAAACTCTGTCTTTACTACTTACTCTCTTCTTTAGTTTGTGCTTTGACTTCCTTTTCTCTTTCGACCGTCCAGGTCTCCTGTGGGTGCTCACAGGTTGGTTGCTTTTGCTTGAAAGCCCATTCATGCGTTGACTTCTACCCCCAATTATTCCTCTGCACTTGTCAAAGCCACATTTGCAGAGTTGCTTTGGGAAAAAAAAAATAAATTAAATAAACCCCCAAGCATTTAGGTTCCCTCTCAATATTACAAAGAACCTGTTCTGTCAAATACAATATGACAGATTTTGTTAATCAACCTTCAGCTTTAGAGAACTGTTGGTCCTTGGTGAGATTTGCCAAGGTCTCCAGTGGGATCTTTACCTGCTTTTCCACATTAAATGAATGGAAGTTGTAGTCGTAGGTCAGCTCAGTCCCAGCAGGCATGTCCTTGAGCGCGTAGAGCCCGATCCGATACACACCATTAACAGACCTGCCCGGAAAATACAACCAAATATTCCCAATAATTACACAGAAAATCACCTTTGGCCACAAAATGGAAGTGTTAAGGCAGGAAGCAACACTTCTGCTGCGCCCTGGGTTATGCCTGTTCCTCACTTGCACAATTCTCTTGTTTATCTTTTCCAATAAACTCTGAAGGCCAAAATGTGAACACCACATCTCTAAAGAGGAGGAAGTTGTGCTTCAGACACAGAAGCTACAAACTGTCCAGCCTATCACAGCAAATCATCAGCTGCCAGCACTCAGGCCCCCTCCTAGATTGGAATCTTAAAAAGAACATTGCAACTTATCTCAATATCAGACTCAGAGACTGGTTTGGGTTGGGAGAGACCTTAAAGTCCAACTCGTTCCAGGTTGCTCCAAGCCCTGTCCAACCTGGCCTTGGACATTTCCAGGGATGGGGCAGCCACAGCTTCTCTGGGCAACCTGTGCCAGCGCCTGCCCACCCTCACAGGGAACAATTTCTTCCCAATATCTCATCTAAACCTACTCTCTGGCAGCTTAAAGCCATTCCCCCTTGTCCTGTCACCCTTGGAAACAGTCTCTCTCCATCTTTCTTGGAGGTTTTTTCAGGTATTGGGAGGCCATAATTAGTTATCCTGGAGCCTTCTCTTCTCCAGTCTGAACAATCCCAATTCTCTCAGGCTTTCCTCACAGCAGAGCTGCTCCAGCCCTCTGATCATCCTGGTATCTCCTCTGGATGTGCTCCAACAGGTCCATGTCCTCCCTGTGTTGGGACCCTAGAGCTGGGGACACGACTCAACGTGGAGTCTCACCAGAGCAGAGCAGAGTCTCAATTCTTTCATTTATTTTGTATTGGATTTTCAAGTTTAAAACTTGATTACTAGTGCTTAAATCCACCAGAATTATCTAGGAAACACAAGCCACTCTGCTGTACTGTCCCCACAGTGACTCCTCTTACCACCATCTGCTATTTCCCTGTTAATCATTCACTACAAATCCCCCAGCAGTTACTTCCTCCTAGTCTGGCCCTGGATTTCACAGAGCATTGATAACCTGTGCCTGGAAGAGAACATGCCAGCACACCATGCTGGTATGACACAGGGTGTGCTGGAATCAGACCAATTCCCTCTTTGCTGCTTTAAAAAAATATTTGAACTACCAGAGAGAAAGAACACACCCGCCCAGATGATTTTAGTGCTACCTGGGCTTCAACATTTGTAGGTTAACTCTGCCTTGCCAGAAAACTTCGATCCTGCCCCCAAAGCACTTGCAAACACCACCCAACTCCTCCTGAGTGTGGCTTGAGGGTTATTTACACTGCTCAGCTCCACTGCCTTCCCTATTTTTAGCTCAGGTTCCCTCTCTCTCTGGCTGCACTGGGCTCCCAGGGAGAGGGAAGCCTTCTCCTCACCATTTCTGCATCTCACAGTTGGGGTTGCAGCTGTGGTTGATGAAGCGAGCCTCGTTGCCCATGCGGTAGCTGTCGATGACCATGCCGCTGTCCAGGTTGAGGCAGTAATGGTCGCTGTGGTTGTGGTACTGCTCGATCATCCTGTTCCTGCCGGGCAACACAGGCAGCGTCTCGTGACTCTGCCTGTCCCCACACACAGCAGACAGGCAGTGACACACTGAGAGCACATTCAGGAATTCTCAGAGAGGGGAAAAAGCAATGGTAATCTTTTATATTTTAGAGAGCCGTACACCTAGAGATGGAGGAAAACCATGATTGTACCTATTTTTATAAGGCAAGGCCACTGACAGAGCTTGGGTTAGAATTTAGAAATTTGCTCTTCTGGAATGCTCCCTTTTGGGTTCTGCAGGTTATTTGTACACTTTTCATGGTGATAACCTGTGTATGGAAGAGAAAATGCAAGTATACATTCTTTGGGGTGTCTGTGTATGCACGTGTACAACAACCAGCTTCTTCCTGGGGGCTGGGCGGTTTCTGGAATCACATCCATGGATCCCAAGAGCACAGTGACAGGAGTCAGTGTTAGTGGTTATCTCTGTGTGGGGAGACTGCAGCTGCCTTCTGGTGGAGCTCTGAGAGCAGCAGGTCCCTCCAACCTCAAATATCCCACGATGCTACGGAGTGAACAAGACAGTTTCTTTGTTTCATTGGTTATTAATGCTCCCACTTGTTTTTTTTTAACTTCACACCCATCTGCAAAAGCCCATGACCCTTCCAGCCCCTCTCTGCCCCTCAGTTCTACCTGGGACAGTCCAAATCCTGCCCAGTTCTTACTTCTGATTCACAGTCACTCGTGGCATTTCACATTTACAGGGCAGGTGAGGCACACAACTCATTCCCAACACCAATCACTCCCCCCTACTGGACTGATTGATCAAAAAATGGGAATTCTAAGCCTTCCTTCTAGCTGTGACCAGAACAGCATTCCTCTTCCCCCTTCTCCTCCCTTTGTTCCTGTTAGGGATATCCCACCCACGACCACAGATGCCAAAGTCATTTCTTTATTGAGCCACCCACGCTAAAGCAGCAAATAAATATTTCTACCTGAATTCTTGCTCACTAACAACTTCTCCCAGATATTCAATGATAAACTGTCCTGCTTTCAGGGGCTCTTTGGTACGGATACCCCAGCCTTTCTCCTCAGCCCGGAACCGCTCCAGGCACTGCACCCACTCGTGCCTCTGGATCCGCTGGTTGCAGCACTGCTCCCCACAGGGGCACGTGTTGGGGGAACACTCTGCAAAGATCATCCTGCAAGAAACAACAGAGAGGGTAAAGAGCATCCTTGCAGATCTGTCATGCAAGGAAAAGAAATAAATCAGTAATAAAAAATTAAACAGAAGAACTAAAACGCTTTTTGTTTTCAGGGTGTAATTCACACAATGATTCCCAGCCTGACTCTCACTGATACTCCAAGGGCAAAACAGAGCTTTTAATGGGATCTTCCTCTGGAGAAGAGGGGGGTTGTTAATTTTAATGGGGTTGTTCCTCTGGCAGTGCTGAGGAATCAGTTGGCTCAGGGAGCTCGAGGGGCAGCTGCAGGGACAGTCTGGCGGTGTGAGTGGGATCTCCAGATGCTCAGACTGGGAAGTTTCCCTCCCAGCTGCAGGAAGGACCCTGGAGCCCTGTGATGATGCCTTTCCTGCTGGGGTTGCATCCAGTCCAATTCTTTTCCTAAGAGATGATGAATTGATGTGAAATAATCCATGGAAATCGTTCTGACCTGTTCAGACAATCCTCCACACAGCCCTTCCCACTGTCATCCTCTGGTTTCTTACAATTGCAGGTAGTGGCCTCATAGCCAGAGAGAGGTTTGACATCCACATACACATCTGGAGAAGAAAGAGAAAGAAAACAAACCCAAACAGGGAAAAGAATTCTTTCCAGGTGAAAAACCAGAGCTGTTTCTCGACAGTATTTTCATTCCAATTCCATAAAGCAAAAAAAGCAGGTGGAAGTGCCTTTGGCAGGACAAAGAACAGGAGAGAAAGGAGGGGTGCCATGTGAAAGTTCCACAATTAACAGTTTAGTAATAAGATTTTACTTACTAGAACGGATTTTTTTGTAAAGTGGGACATCTGGCTTTTTATACAACTAAAAGGAAGAGAAAGAAAATTTTAATACATTGCATAAATGCATCTGTTATTCAAAAGGATCATGGAAATGATGTTCTGTACACAGGGAACAGTTCTGTAATCATTCCTAGAAATCTGCATTCTCTTCTCTAGGCTCAGACTGCATTAGCAAATAGGTCACAAAAAGGACCGGAATAAGTAGAATTTGGGCTTAATGAGACAGTGGAGCAGTTTGTCCAGCCCATGGCTCGTTCTGTCTGCCCAGGGCAATGTGGGAAAGAGCTGTCCCAAGGACAGGCTCCTCTGGACAGGGCTGGAAAGAAGGGCAGTTATTGAAATCTACTTTGGGGAAACCATCTTTGGTGGGATCACCGTGTGGCAATGCTGAAAAAAGTGAAAAAGGAAAATCAAGGTGCTTCTCAAAGTGACTCAATGGTCTTAAGGGTCTTTTCTAATGTAAAGGATTCTGTGAGCACTGTGAGGACAGGTGGGAGAAATGCAGATTCATCTTCTCATCAGAGTAACTTCCTCTGCAGATGATGGGAGAAAAGACAAGCTTATACCACAATTCATAATTTCATATATATTCCAGCCTTTCAAACAACCTCTGAGGAATGATTTCCAATTATTCCCTATTTCACACACATTTCCTGCACTAAGAGCCTTCCCTCAGTGACACACAGGCACAACCCAGACACCTCCACACCCCTGCACAGAGAAACTCCTCTGCAGGGGCCTCTGATATTCCAGGGAGAGATGGAAAATGCCAAGGACATAGATTCCATGTATTTATTATTTATGGAATACTGAGCAGAAGAGACAGGCAGATGCACGTCACCGTCAATACATGGCAAGAGAGTGTCCTCAGCTGAAATGTCCCCAACACTCCCGACTTGGGGATCAGATTCCAGGGGCCACAGTACCTGGGAATTTGTCCTGCTTATTTACATGCTCAAGTTACATGTCTGAGGGCACTTTCTTGCCATAAAGCCAGGGACAGATTCCCCCACCAGCCTTAAATCCTGTGGTAAATCGCTTGGTGGAAACTTCTCAGGGGAAAAAAAATCCTCCTATTTTTAGGCTTGCACATATTTAAAGCTCTTTTAAAAGGAATGAGACTGTTAAACAGTTTCTCTTCTTCCCTCAGCATGAAAATTTCAGCTTGCAAGTGAAAAATAAATTCCATTCTGCTGGGATTGATCCAAGAAAAATAAGGCCTGAAATTTCTCAGTGCTGCTGGCAGTACATCTGAATTCTCCCGAGGCGTGTCTGAAACCAGCTCCCTGCACAAAGCAGCACTGCCAAAATAAAAGTCTGCAGCCAAATTAATGACTTTTGCCAGCAGAAACTCACAGGATTGCTATTTTGCAAGAGAGGGAATAATGGGAATTATCCACATTAAATACATATGCAAATCCTTTCTCTGCTCACACAGTGGCAGCAACAAGATATTCCCCAGCAGGCAGGATGTACAAACACAGCTCTCATGTGAGAGTGCTGCTGTTTCCTTTCTGAGACTCCTGATCCCAATCTTGGCAACACACTGACTTTTTATCTCGTACCTGGTTGTGTTTCCACTGCCAGAGGATGTCGTAAGGCAGCTGGAAGTCAATTCTCTTTTGTCTGAGGTACTTTCCTGAAACAAAAAGGTTTGTAAGTGGCACACACTCATATCCACGTGTCCCCCAGAGAACGGGAGCTGCTCCCAGGCACCTCGCCAGGCTCTGACAGGGCCTCTCAGGGCTGCAAGCAGAAAGGAGAGCAGAATCCTCCCAGAACATTCTGTTTGCCAGGGCAGGCCCAGGGAAGAACCTTCGCAACACTTCCATGGACAGGGGGCAGAGGGGTTGGCTCAGATCTGACCACAGCCCTGTGAAGGGACAAGAACACCTGATAGAAGTGACCACAGCCCTGTGAAGTGACCACAACACCTGACAGAAGTGACCACAGCCCTGTGAAGGGACAAGAGCACCAGACAGAAGTGACCACAGCCCTCTGCCCTCTCTGAGACACCTCAAAGCTAACACGTTCTCCTGAACTCCCCTGTGCACAGCCCAGTGTGTTGGCCCTGAGGACAGAACCTGTTGTACCACCCATGCAAGATGGTAAATCCCAACACTGTATTCAAAGAAATCAAATCAGTTTTAAAAATAGCATCCAAGCCTGTTCCTGTGACCTTTACCAGAAGAGATTTAAGAATGAATTCAGACTTGGCAAACGCATTCCTAAATGTTTTGGAAAGGCTTCAACATGCTCTGTATTTTCAGCAATAACTGAAACTCGTTTTAGACAGAAGTTGGTGCTTTCACTGCACATTTTGGCTCTATTCTAACATTCCCTGTGACCCCAAAAGGACACTGACCCATTCCATCACTCACACCAGCCCCAAGGGCTGACACTAGTGAGTTCTAGCCAAGAATAAACATTCTCTGGTCATTTTGCTGGAATCCTTTGTCAAAAAACTGCAGTTAGCAGAGTGCCTGAGGATGAGGTGTCACTCCCAGGTCTGATTTTCCCAGCTTTTCTAACAAGTGCCTTTATGTTCCTCCAGCAATAGCCTGTGGTTTCATATAAATTCACATGCACACCCTCGCCACTGGAAAATAAAAATGGTAATGTTTTCCTTACAATTCACCCCTAAATTACTTCTCATTTTCAATGCCTTATTCATCCCTAGCAGGTTCCAGGAAAGAGCTAAATCTGCCGGGAATTTGCTTTCACTTCTATGACCTCAGCAGGCCAAACAAAAGGCTCTTTCAGGTGCCCTGGCACTGAGCCTAGAGCACGGGAAGGTCCCTCCAGCCCCCCTCAAGTGGGCACCAGTGCAGTCCCCTGGCAGAGTCCCAAAGCGGGTCACTACTCTGGGGTTGAGCCATTCCCAGATGCCCTGGATGGAGCAGTGGGAGCAGCTCAGTTCCAGGGCAGGAGCTGGAGTGTGTCAGCAGCACAAACAGTGTGGGCTGGGAATCGGAGTGTCCTGGCAGATGCCTCGGCCACGTGAAGGTTTTACGGCCCCATTCGAAAAGGAACTGACAAAAGGCACGTTTTGGAGAATTTTAATTACCACCTTCAGCTCTGAAACCTGTTTTGTGGTTCCTGATTCACACAGATCTGGCCAACTCCTCTGCCTCGCTGGGAAAGCCAAAGTTGTGGATGGAGCAAAAAAGTCAGTTAAAGAGGACAAACATGTGTGTGTTTGATGGGACAAATATTCCTGCTGAACAGTGTGGGATGTCCCAAACTTGCCTGGCATGACAGGGCTTGCAGCAAGAAATCACAGCACTTCAAAAGCTGAAACAATTGCCTGAGAAGTTACTCAGTCTTGGTTCATCCTGGGCAGTGAGATGAGCTGTAGCCAGTCTGGGAGCTCAGCACCATCCCAGTCCCAGCTGAGAGCAGCATCCCAAGCCCCATCAGCTCCAGTGCCTGGGCTAGACTGAGGTTACAGCTTCTTTCCACAGGCACTTCCCTGGAAGTGTCCCAGGCCAGGCTGGATGGGGCTTGGAGCAACCTGGGCTAGTGGAAGGTGTCCCTGCCCATGGCAGGGGGTGGGACTGGATAAGCTTTGAGGTCCCAGCAAAGCCAAACCATTCCATGAGTCTGTGATTCTACGAAACCCTAAACCTCATTTTTGTGCTAGCCAAGACCTAAGAACAGGGATAAGATAAAAACTTAGATTAATAGCACAGCTTTTCATTCTTCCACCCTTTTATCCATGTTTAAAGACAGACACCAGTAAGTGCACAGGGACATGGGGGAATTTATTATTCCATGCTCAGCTTTTTGTATTTAACAAATGGTCATAATTGTCTCTGGCTATTCTGCTGCAATTTTACTTGAAGAAGGAGACTATTGCTCTGCATTTCATCAAAGGATTATCACAGTTCCAGCAGGTTTTAAACCAGACTGGCACTTTCTGATACACAAAAAAACGAGCACAAAGTTCATGCAGCAAGTTTAAAAAATCCTCTCGAGTCAAACTTTTGCACTGGGGAACACAGAGAGATGAGCGTGGCCCTTGGCAAAACTCATGTGCCAAAAGCCAGGTGTGACCAAAAGGCAAAGGGATAAAACCCAGGGAAGAGGGAGAGAGGCAGAGAGCTGGGCAGTGCAGGGGGCTCCTGTGCCACTTGTGCCCCAACACCCACAGCACAGGTGAGGTACCCACCGACATGAATAGGGGCTGGGAAGAGCCCGTGCTCGTGCTCCCCGGGGGTGTATTCCAGCTTCTCCTTCTTCAGCTGGATGAGGCGGCTCTTGGGGCTGTGGATGACAGGGACACAAAAAACCATCACAATGGGGAATACCTGCCCCTGGCAAAAAACACAGCTCTGGTTCAGTTCAGGCACAAATGTCTGGAACACCAAGCAGGAGAATAATAACAGAAATAGCCCAGAAAAGTGATTTTCAGGTTCCTTATCAAACACACTGATCACAGCCCTTTCACAAGGTGGTTTTTCTCTTTTTCAGTTCTTTTTCTTTTTTCCTTCTTTTTCTCTCTCTTTTCCTCAGCCAACATCTCATGGGACACCATGGACTTTACATGCCCAGCATGTGATATGAAAGTAATAACTAAGCCTACACAAATAAAAGATGACCAAGAGATCATATCTGGTGGTTTTTGCTGAGGAACTGGACATGTGACACATGTACAGCCCTGCTCTCCTGCTTTGCTAAGAGCAAACATTCATGTGCTGCCCTTTAGAAGGTTGTTCATCAGGAAATGCAGGAAAAGAACAGAAATCAGAGTTTAAAAAGAAATTTTTTACAGAAGGAGGAAACAGGAATATGAATTCAGAATGGCTGTATGGGTCAGGCAGGTGTCAGCTCCAAAACCTGGCCTTTAAAAATATCTCCTTTTGGCCACCAACAGACCTTGGAAAATAAAACCTGATGTGGTTATATTTAGTACTGCAACATTCAGAAGAGACTTCTCCATGTTAAATGTACTGAAGATGAAATCATATTCAAGCCCATTGAAGTTTCTTTAAGTTTTTTAAGGGATTTATTTTAATAACTGGCCATATAACTGAAAGCTGCCTCAATAAAAATGTGCTATTATTGTTTAACAAGTGAACAGAAAAACAGAAAATGCAAGTTAAAAACACATTATGTGATACAGATATCTGAAAATTATTAGGAAGAAATTCTTGGCTCTGAGGGTGGGCAGGCCCTGGCACAGGTTGGGCAGAGAAGCTGTTGCTGCCCCATCCCTGGAAGTGTCCAAGGCTTGGAGCAACCTGGGCTAGTGGAAAGGTGGTGGAATGAGATGAGCATTGAGGTCCCTTCCAATCCAAATCATTCCAGGATTCTATCAAAGTCAGAAACAGAACTGATGGATGGCACTAATCTGTAGCTTATATTCTCTTGTAAACCTTTCTGGATTTCTGGTGCCTAGTCCACAAGTACAAGTTACTAAAACTTGGACAGAAATGGTTAATTAAGAGGATTAACCTCCCCCTACAAAACACCCCAAACCCAAACCCTGCCCACCCCTCTCATCTTTTATCCCTCCTGGTTGTGCTGCACCAAATCCCCACCACTGGCAGAGAAAAGCCTTTTAGGAGCTACTG
Organism: Anabacerthia variegaticeps; assembly: GCA_035583185.1. Classification (NCBI taxonomy): domain Eukaryota; kingdom Metazoa; phylum Chordata; class Aves; order Passeriformes; family Furnariidae; genus Anabacerthia; species Anabacerthia variegaticeps. Next base: position 2,957,536 of record JAWWEW010000069.1, read on the forward strand.
ACAGGACATGGAAAGCAAGTTCTAATTAAGAGGAAATAGGGATTTTGAAGAGGCAAAGTGTTCCCAAGAGGCAAGCAACTCCTTAAAGCTAAGGCAGAGAAAAAAGGGAAAACATTCCACAGAAAGGTGACTTCATTCAAGCTAAATGTGCACCCCTTAACACACCCCATTCTGTGTAAAGGGAGACATAAATCACAAGGAATAAACTACGAGGAGGAGCCTAGAGTGAAAGGGAAATGAAGGAGGCAATTACCCAAAACCACAAAACATCCCCTGGATTTCCCCAGGCCCTGTGGACCCTCCTGACTCAGCCCTGGGCATGACAGGATCTGGGCACGGCACCCACAGTGGGATGTGGGCACAGCACCCGTGGTGGGATTTGGGCAGAGTACCCACACTGGGCCATGGGCACAGCACCCACACTGGGCTCTGGGGACAGCACCTATGCTGGGACACAGGCACAGCACCCACAGTGGGATTTGGGTACAGCACCCACAGTGGGACGTGGGCACAGCACCCATGCTGGGCTCCCTCAAACCCAATGATAGGGCTCTGTCAGAAGACAGGAACCACAGCTCTGAGAGGGAGTGAAAGGATAGAGAGGCTCAAGGCTTGGGGGGCTGCTGAGGGAAGGGCCAAGACGTCAAAAGAAAGCAGAAATATTAATAATAAAAGGAAATACACTAAAATCATCAAGTACAACAAACACACACAGTTCTATAAACATAAATACCATACAAAAAAGGTCTTGCGAATTAAAAAAGGCCTCTCTACAGTGTCAGGAAAAGGGGTGTATTGCCAGGCCTCCTTGTTCCCACCAGGCAGATGACAGGATGGCCATTTCAGGCTGGGGTTTGAAGGCAGGTGACGAAGGCTCTGGGTCTGTGGCGCTCGACTCCCTTTAGGAGGAGACCTCTCCCCTGACCTTGCTGGGACACCAACAGCCTCACAGAGGCTCGAGCTCAGTGCCAGGGCCCTGAGCACCCACCGTGTGCCTCAATGACCTGACCAGCCCCTCAGGGGGCTCCCACCCCAACCCCCTGCCCACAGATCCGTATCACGCTCAGTCCCTGCCTGGATGCCCCATGGGTGCACTGGGGGCTGGGGCTGAGACTGGTCTCCTGGTTTGACCCTGGACATGCCTGGCCATCCTGGACTGTGCCTGACCCCAGGTATCACCCCCAGACCTGACCTTGACCTGTAGACTGCCCTCCCCTCCCAAGCCTGGCCTGGCTGCTCTGGCAGTCTGGACTCTGGGCTGTGGCAATGACAGTGGGTTCCTTTGCCACTGCTGAGATGCCAGTGTGTCTGTGGCAGTTTTTACCAAAGCTGGAACACCTCCCAGCTGGATAAACCTCGTTGCAGGCAGAGCAGGTCACAGGAATTGCCAGGACTGTCCTGCAGTCTCCAGGACCAGCTGGCCTCACACTGCTCTCGAGGACAAGGATGTCACACCATGCTCTTGAAGGTATTCCCACATGAGCACATATAAAGATTGTTGCAGCTGAAAAGCAAAAGATCTCTCCAAAAAGGCAGGATCACTTCTCCTCCTTTTCCAGACCAGGTTGGATGGGAGTTGGAGAGACCTGGGATAGTGGAAGGTGTCCCTGCCCATACCAGGGAGGTGGAACTGGATGGACTTTAAGGTCCCTTCTAACCCAAACCACTTGATGATTCCAAGCAAGCAGCTGGGCCAGGGTGAGACTTCCCCAGTAATGTGGGAAGTGACACCTTCCAACAGCCCAGATGCACCAGAGAGCTGGGGGAGGCCATTCCTGAGCATCTGACAGACTGAAACAGAAGCCTGGCTACATAAAAGGGTCGGATTTGATGATCTCAGAGGTTGAACTTGATGATCTTGGAGGTCTTTTCCAAACTTAATGATTCTGTGCTCCTATAAGAAATGTTTCCCTCTCTATAATCCACTGCCTAAAGCTTTTTGTTCGGTTTCTGAAGGGACAAATTTAAAACACCCATCTTGGAAATGATCCACTCACCAAGAGACTAAACTGGCCTCTCTTTGCAAGCTCCCAGTAAGAGACAAATGGCCAAGAGATGTTTTTGTTGATGATGAGAACATTCTGTACCACTCTGCAAAGGCTGAAGGTCAGGCTTAGTCTCAAAATGCCAGTCTAAAGTCTCAGGCAAACTAAGAAGGGAAGAGCGAGCAGAACCACAGTTGTCTTCCCTGAACCTCCATTTCTCTCCGTCCCTCTCCCTTCCTTTCTTTCTGTTCCCCCTCTCCAGGTTCCAGTGCCTTCTCCCTACATTCTCACCATGTTGGCTGGGATTAGTTCTCTGCAGAATACATTTCTGAGGCATGTAGCCCAATTTTCTCTCTCTGACCATAGTCTGACAAAGATTTTAAGTCAGGATAAGCTGGCTTTGATGCTGGTCTGACTGATGGTAGGACTTCAGGGTTAACTGTCCCAGGAACCCAGGGTAAGGCTGGATTCCATCTAACCACTATCTCTGCCTGGTTCAGTTGCCCTGGACATCAGGATGGGACAAAGGAAGGGACAGCACAAGAAAAGAAACAAGCTGCAAAGGTGAGGAGAAAGCCCAGCTGATTCTTTTAGTGCCAGGTCAGCTTGTGCCAACGTCAGACACCTGCTGAACTGCTCATATATCAAAATACTGTTATTTCTCTAAGCAATCTACAGCATTTTAATTCATTACTAATTCACTAATTATTAAATCTCTTTGGTGAACTGGACTTTACACTCCTTTAGGAAAGCCACTGCTGGATACAGAGAATGACTCCTGCATAAGATCTTCCTCTGTTTTCCAAACTGCAACCACACACTAAACCTCCCTCTGGCACCAGATCCGTGGAACTGGGAGCTGAGGGCTGGGAACAGTCCCGTGGAGGCTACAGCTACACTGCCTACCAGATTATAGCTTGAAATGGGGCAGAACTGAGACTGACCCAGGAACCATTCATTTCATTCTCGGTTCATTTGCAAGGAATCAAAGTCAGAGTTTTCTTCACTGTGTTGTGATAAGGTTTTTAGACAGAGGTGAGTTGGAGTGAAATCCTGCTGAGGCAAATCGTATGTGGCTGAGGAGAAATGGAGCAGTTTTAAAATTATATTAAATTCTGTTAAAATTGACTGCTGAAATCTCTTTTAACAGTTGACTAACACTGGCCAGGCCAGGACAAACCTTTCCTGTGCTGCTGTTGAGTAGCTGGATGTGACTGGTGCAGGGAGAGGCTGTGACTCTTCACAGCAAACCTCACAACTTCCACTAGTTCCTCATGGCATGTAGGAAATATTTAAGAAGGGTCAAATAGAGTAGGAAAATGGTCCTTAAGGCAAAGTGTTTGCAGGTGAACAGTGCAAACAGAACTACAGAAAAGCAGGGATACAACCCACCAACAGAGCACAGGGACTGTGAGAATGGGGACAGGGACCAGCACTCGCTGGGACAGCACTAGAGGGTGCCCCATGATCACAGAGCTGCCTTTTCCTTCTCCACTCAGATCAGGTTTTCAAACTCCTACAGCAGGAAGTTACATAAATAGAGGGATAACAAGATGAACTTCTTTCCTCTTGCACTGCCATATGTCTGACCTTGCAGCAGAACTGGAACAGCACATTAAATCAGCAGAAATCTAATAAAAAAGGGACTGTTGCTCTGTGGATTTAGGTTGCTGAAACAGCTTGCTAAAGAAGTGACCCAGTGCCAGCAGGAAGCAATGATGGGATCAGCCCTTCAGGCTGCACAACAGGACTCCCAAAGGGAGGTGGCCCCAGTTCTGTCCTTGCCCAGCCATGCTTCATGTTTCAGTACCAGTGTGCCAACAGTGCAGATGCAGCTCACACTTGGCAGCAGCACTTGCTTCCTTGGAAGGGTGAATTTCCCCAGTGTTCTTAAGCAGCTCATCCCAAAAACCAGTATCAGAGCAGAGAAGAAACTCAGTATATGGAGCAACAGGCAGTGAGGGAGACAAACCAGCCCTCTTTAGGTGGTGTGCAGTTCCCTGAGGGGCAGCTCTGATCTCTGCTCCCTGTGAGCAGTGACAGGACCCAGGGAATGGCTGGAGCTGTGCCAAGGGAGGGTTGAGATTGGATCTCAGGGAAAGGTTCTTCCCCCAGAGGGTGGGGGGCACTGACCAGGCTCCCCAGGGCAGTGGGCACAGCCCCAAGGCTGCCAGAACTCAAGGAGTGTTTGGACAATGCTCTGAGGGACAGGGTGGGATTTTGGGGTGTCCTGAGCAGGGCCAGCAGTTGGACTGGATGATCCCTGTGGGTCCATTCTAACTCAGGACATTCAAAGCTCTAAACACTTTACACTGAAGAAAAAGAAGACTCTCTCAGCTCCTCTCCTAAAGCAACAGACCTAATTCTTGGATTTGAATGTTGCATGATGTGTAGAGCAGTGACAGACCATCCAAGTGCTAATGTTTTAGCACATCTGATTTCAAATTATTAGAAACACAAGTGACCAAACACTTTGGTCAGACTGAGATCTTTCTTCCTTAAAAGTTTTGATCCTTTCATTTGATCTTTGATCCATGACAAAGATGCCTTCATTCTGCTATGGAAGAGCACACCAGGAGCAGCTGATAAGCTGTACTGGCAGTTTCCCAGTGGTCTCTGTAACATTTTTAAGTACTCTGTGACAAAGTGAGAAGGTGCCAAATTTTCTCTCTTTTCAGTCTGTCAGATCACATTAGAACAGAAGCACAAATTCCTAACTTCAACACATTTGCTCAGATGGCTGTAGAAAACGTGTGTGACTACAAAGGGAAGGGGAAGGAGATGTCCACATTCTCATGGACACCAGGCTGTGAGCCTGTGGGAAAAAATGAAGGAACGCTGGATTTGTACCCTAAACATCTCCCAGAAAGTGGAGATGAACGTCACTGAACTGTGAAATGGACCAAGAGCATATCTGAAATTCCTTCACACACAACATGACCAGTTGTCACCATGAAAACAGGGATCTAACAGCCTCTTTCCTGCACACACCGTGCTCAGCACCTGCACACATCCAGCTCTCCCAGTACCTGGGCCACCAGCACCCTCAAAGCTGCTGAATGAAGCTCTTACCTTCTTCAAAGTCAGTAATAAAAACATTTTCAGGCTGCTCAAGGCTGCTTTCTGATTGGGGTTACATTTTACACCTCCACTGGCTCAGATTCTGACAATTATCATGCACCTAATTTTTCAGAGGCTTCAATGAAGTTGATGTTTTAGTTCAGCTACTCACTAGTAGCAGCTCTTTATGGTTGCAGGTGAAAGGAGAGAGTTTCCCCTGGGCTGTGAGAGGGCAGCTGTGCAGAGGAATTACTTACTCTGTTATTTTGTACACATCAGAGTAGAGCCCTGCCTTCTGGTACTTCTTCTTTGGGGGCCGAGGGGCTTTCTTCTCACGCTGGGTTAGAGAAGGCAAGGGCTGTTCAGGGTTCTCAGACTCAGGTGGTTTCCCGAGGGCATCATGTGGACTGGGAGGTTCAGCTACTGTCTCAGAGAAACTGGAAGAAACAGTAAAGATTAAAGATTACCTTCCCATAAAGACTATCTCACCACATTTCATTATTCCTCTCTATTGCCTGGTCAGCAGAAAAAGTCCATGTTTCTGAATTACTGGATCTTTCAGCTACTTAAAAAAACCTAACTCAACACTCATGATCAAGTGGGGGTTAAGCATAATCTGAAGAAATGTACAATATTTTTGTAGTAACATTATTAGTTATTACAAAAAGAATGTTGTTTGTACTGCTAATGTTTATCCCTTGGAGCCTCAGTTGAGTAATTCAGAAGGCAGCTCATGCTCTCTGCTTTTGGACTCCAAAAATAGTGTGTGCTAACCCTTTTCTTCAGGAGAACCACTGAGCAGCCCCTGAACACATTTCTGGAAAGGAAAACTTTTGACAGAGTTTGATCTGTTTACTGATGACTTTGGGGACAAGCATGAGAAGATCAGATCAGAGAGAGGTTTCTGGTGTGGTCCTTTACTGTGATTGCAGAAGTGCAGCCCTTACCTCCTCCTTGCTGCTTTGGCTTTACCCTTTCTCTGTTGTGCATTGACTGATCTCACCTTACACCCTCTGTTTGTCTGTGACCTTCAGGAGTAACACTCCAAGATTCCCATAGGAATGAAGAGTTGGATGAAAGTGTTGAATAGAAGAGTTCCTTACTCCGCATAGGATGAAGGAACAATCTGTGTCACCTCATCAGTAACCCTGTTACCAACTTGTCAAACACATCCTTCACCAACTCAACCCAAAACTTGCTTCCCTTGAGACACAAGCACAGATCCATCAGTTTTAGGTTACCTGAGACCCCATCCCATTTCAGGATGTGTTTAGTACATGAAGCACATCCAAAACTGACATGTTGCTTCCCTCTAAACTGAACTCCTTAGTAAAAGCAGATTATTACATATGTTTGATGAGACTCAGAGGAATCCTTGAGCAGAGGATTCCCTCATTGACTGAAGCGTTATAAAACCAACTCAGGGGACAAACTGTAAGGGAATCACCTCTTATTGCTCTCCTGCTCCTCTTCAGGCAAAGACTTGTGCCGCTTCCTGGCCTGTTCCTCGGGCAGCCACCTCTTCCTCTTCCAGCCCTTGCGGTGCTCCGGGTTGAGGTTGACGCTCTGCACCACGGCCTCGATGACGTCGGTGATGGTGTCGGTGCCGAGGTGCAGGGGGGGGCTGCTGCTCTGCTCCCTGTTTTCCAGCTCCTGGCTCACCAGCCGGGCAGCCTGGAACGCCTGCATGGACACGACAGCCTGCAGCGGGTACTTCCTCGGCCGCCCCGGCCGCCGCTTCACGAAGTTGTTCCCCGTCCGCGACTGCCTCTGCAGCTTTTTGGCCTTCAGGATCTTATTGACGTGGTCAAGATTTTTTTTTGTGGCCAGGATCTTGTTGTAATTGCACATTTTCCTCGCCTGGCGCTGCATGGCCTCCACCACGCTCCTCTTGAGGTGCCGTGGGGAGTAGGTGCCGGGCAGCCGCTCCGACAGCAGGGAGATGCCGTCGCTGCAGGAGCTGCTGGGAATGGCCGGGGCTACCAGACCGTCCTGCTTGCCCAGGGCTCTCTCCCGGGAGTGGTTCCGAGCGGGGCTGGCCGATGGTGGTGCAGACACGTTGGCCATCACGGCCTCCAAGGTCTTGTCCAGCGTGGCCGGGCTCTCCTGCTGGGCCATGCGCTGCAGCAAAGTGTCCACGGAGTCGTCGGTGGCCGGGGCCAGGCGCGCGCTCCGGGCGGGCACCGCCATCCCTGGAACACAGACACGGCCTGAGGCAGGGCAGGCATGGGGCAGGGGGAGGTGGGGGAGAAAACACATCCAAACTGGGTAAACTGACAGCACGTGGTGAGCTGTGACTGCCCAGAGGGTCCATTCAATGAGACAGCGAATTCCGTAATGTGGAGAAGGACCTCGTGATGGAAGTCAGAGGGAAGGGGACTGTTTATATCATCAGTTTTAACATTACCAATTATTACCAATTATTTTCTCTTTAATCACACTCAGCCCCGTCTAACAGCAAAAAGCAGAGAGAGTTCACAGAATCCAGAATTCACACTCAGCCCCTTCTAGCAGCAAAAAGCAATGAGGGTTCAGACAATCCAGAATTCAAGTTTCCCTCTATTCAACACTAGAAGTACAAAACCCTCTGTGCATATAAAAATTCAATGCTGATAAAAAACAGAGCAACATCTGACATGTTTTTAACCCACTTTTTTTTTTTAATGGTTTGGAAGCACTGAAAAAACTTTTTCATTGCTCTTGCACTTTCTTTATCACACAGACAATTGTAGTGATGAGAGAACTGACTGGATAAAGGTAAGTCAAAATATCTGGACAAAAGAGAAAGGCTAATTTACAAAGGAAGTAAATTTAGATCACACTGTTAAAACTGTTATATGCTTTAGAGCTGCAGACTGCTGTTTGAAAAAGAGAATTTCCAGGTCAACCATGTAGATTATGCTGCATTAAAAAGGGATTTGTTCCAAAGTAAGAGCTTCCCAAAGCTGCCCTGCTGCTCCTTAGTGATAACACTCCATCAGAAGAAGGCCTGTTCTTTCTGAAATGAAATGGATGCTGCCTTCTCATAAATACATCACAACTGCACATTAGCATTGACAAAATGTTGCTGTAATTGTGGCCAATTATTTAGATCAGATCTGCTTAACCCAGCGGGGCCCAGGCTGGAGACTGAGCAGTCTGGTGTCAAGGGAACTGTCACAGGGAAGAGCACAAAGTGTTTTATAAAGGGTTCTAGCATCTGACAGAAGGGAGATTATTTGGCAGTTGACAGAGACAAAGCACAAGCAGTTTAAATGTTTTCTCGCCCCAGGGCTCACTAGTCCCAGTGTGCTGCTCTGGAGGAATGGAATCCTCACTGTGATTCCAAAGTCAGGAGTTTTAAGAGCAAATGAAAAGGTGCTTCAGAGAGTGCATGGTTTGGAGGAGGAAGAGTCAGCAAAGATGTTCTAAAAATCCTCCTCTGCCCAGTGTTCCTCCTGGTGACAAAGGACAGGAGAAGCCTCCTGTCAAGGCCCTGCTGTGAGTACCTGCACAACCCCCACAGCTCCCAAGAGCCAGAAGGATTTACACTTCCAGCTTTCCATTTTCATGAAATAATGAAGATAAATCACTCCTTGCCTTCTTATGGCCTTTAGATGCTCGTGGGGATGGAGCTGGGGACTCCTCATAGAACCCACCTGTCAGCACAGCAAACCTCAAGCAGCACCACGCCTGATGGGTGTCCTGGAGCTACTGCTGCTGCCTGGGAGCTGATCCAAAGGGATGGGACACCCAAGGCTCTGATCCTGGGACAGCTGCAGCTCTCTGACAAACACACTGAAATCCCACATGCATTCCAGACCCGTGGAAAATATAACAATGCCTGGTCTTTTCAGCTGCATCATCACTTCAGTGACTTTGAAGTCGGTAAACTTGTGATTCATGTCATTCCGATGCTCCTGCACAAAATACTCCTGAACTTTTAACACTTCCTATTCCCAGAGTTAGGGCAACTGCAGCTCCCCTTTCAAGGGAGTGAGAACAAGAAGGTGGATGAGAGAGAGGGAAAAGGGAGATCCCTTCCCCGCTGCTGAGGACTTTGTGCAGCACATGCTGAATGCAGCACCTGTTGCAAACATTTCTTGAAGGGGGAGGAAACAGTTCTGGAACACTCTTGCTAGACGGAAATCAGAACTGTTCTGGAAGCACAAATCCTAAGGATTTACTACATTTTGCAGTCATCTTGGGTGTCTGAGAATGTCTGAATTCTGCTAACAGGAGTGTTTCTGCAACTGGGCTTCTTATAAAATGAGTCAACATGCTGGATTTTCCTCTGTCCAACCTCAGGGAAGTTCACATTCCATTTTTACAGAATCATAGAACTGTTTGGGTTGGAAGAGACCTTAACTCTTGGGGATAGTCCTGTGCAGGGCTAAGGGTTGGACTTGATGATCCTTATGGGTCCCTTCCAACTCTGCACATTCTGTGATCTCCTTCCACCCCCTGCCATTGACAGAGACACCTTCCACTAGACCAGGTTACTCAGAGTCCCCTCCAATCTTTCCTGCTATCAGGGTCTGGTTCACCACACATTTGAAAACTGGATGGTAACATGCAGGAAATGAACCTTTTCAGATCCTCCCTAGAACCATTTGATCAATAAATTCAACACTGTTGTAGGGGTGAAAATGTGATGAACAGGAACACACACACACACATTCACACACAGCGCGTCTGCACAGGTCTGACCTCCTTACAAAAGAAAGCTCAAATACATAGAATCAAGAATCATGGAATTGTCAAGGTTGGAAAAGCCCTCCCAGACCGTTGAGTCCACCCTGTGCCCCCATCCCCACCTTGCCACCCAACCCAGAGCACCAAGTGTCATATCCAGGCGTTCCTTGGACTCCTCCAGGGCTGGGGACTCCAAGCCTCCCTGGGCAGTCCCTCCCAAATCCAGACCACCCTTTCCAGGAAGAAATTCCTCCTCATATCCAACCTGCCCCTCCCCTGGCACGGCTTGAGGCCATTCCCTCTCCTCCTGCCCCTTGTTCCCTGGGAGCAGAGCCCGACCCCCCTAGAGCCAGTGATGACTGAGATGAGCCATGTGTCATCCTCTATCACCTTGGCAGGATTCCCACGTGAGGAACAAAACCCAACAGCACAGTCCTGATCCTCCCATTATCTGCCCAGGGTAGAAACCCTCTGCCTCCAGAGCAGCACAGGAGTCACCTCTTCCCCACAGAGGAATTCATCTATTCCTCTAATTCACTGATTAGCTGGAATGTCACAGGTCTTGATAATAGTAAAGCAGTGAGCTTCACAAGGCCTAATTCAACCCTGTGAGGAACCAAACCCCAGCCTGCCATAGCTGAGCTCCTGTTCTCCAAGCAGCAGCTCAGGTCTCCCTGTTCTACAACCCAATCCACAGCACTTGTATCCCAAAATGCCAGTGGAACAACTCAGTATCTCCACGAGCTGAAGTTCTCACAGCGATGCAGTCCCTCCTGTGTGTCCCAGCTCAGGTCTGAGCTCAGCAGAGGCCCCAAACCAAGGCCCCTGGGCATGACTTGCCTGGAGAAGACGTGCTCTCTGATGTGGATCTCTTTCTGGAAGGGCTGCAATTTGTGCTCTCCGACTGTCTCTGTGAGGGTTTGTCCTGGGCTGGCAAAGTGCCTGAAAAACAGAGCAGGGAAAAGCACAAAAACCATCATTTCAGTCTGGCAGTGCCAACACAACACTAAATATTCAAACTGAGGTTACTCTGGTTTAGCTTTAGGAACACTCTCATGCCCAATGAATGCAGGGAAAGGATGGAAATGGAACATCAAGAAGGAATTCCTCACAGGCTAACAGAACAGGCAGGACAGTGAACAAGCCATGAGTAATGTAATAACATCGGTATTAGTTTTTACGTGAAAAAAAAGAAAATCCCCATACTCCTACTTTCAAAATGGCTTAATTCCTTGTCAGGGAAGAGTTTGGAAAGGAACTCTGCAGATTATCTATACCAACCACAATGTTCAAAGCAGGATCAGCTAGAGCAGGTTGCTCTGGGTCACCACATTCCATTGGGTTTTCCACTTCTGCAAGGACACAGACTCCTTCCCTCACCCTCCCTGTGAACACTGTTCTCTTCTGTACAGACAGAAATCCCTGACCTTCAGCAGGTGCCCTGTGCCCCTCTTCTACCTCTGGGCACCACCAGGACCAGTGCGGCTCCTCCTTCTTTGTTCCCTCCCATCCAACACATGGACACACTGGGAAGAGCTTCCTTTGTGCATCCTCTGCTCCAGGATGGCTGATCCCAGCTCTCCCATCCTCTCTGGATGAGCAATCCCAGCTCTCCCATCCTCTCTGATGATGGATCCCAGCTCTCCCATCCTCTCTGATGATGGATCCCAGCTCTCCCATCCTCTCTGGATGAGCAATCCCAGCTCTCCCGTCCTCTCTGATGATGGATCCCAGCTCTTCCAGCTTCTCTGATGATGGATCCCAGCTCTCCCATCCTCTCTGGATGAGCAATCCCAGCTCTTCCAGCTTCTCTGATGACTGATCCCAGCTCTTCCAGCTTCTCCGATGATGAATCCCAGCTCTCCTATCCTCTCTGATAACGGATTCCAGCTCTTCCAGCTTCTCTGATGATGAATCTCAGCTCTCCCAGCCTCTCTGGATGACAGAGGCTCCAATCCCCTGGTCATCTCTGTGGGTTCCCACCTGACTCATGGCAGTATGTCCATGTCTCTCTTGGACTGAGAAGCAGAGGAGATGGGGGAATGGACACACTGGGAATCTCCCCTGACCTGCTGGAGATGTTCTCCATAACCCAGCCCATGGTGCTGTTTCTCAGAGAGCCTGTCCACACCATCCTACCATGTCCCCTGCTATGCCCACTGTCCCTCTCACTCTGTTCCAGCATCCAGGGCACTGGGGAGGAGGTGAAATGGGACTGGACCTTGGGTTGATCCCTAAGGAACAATGTGAGTGGCTGGGCCCTTCGTGCTGTTGATCCCACCCCTCTGGGCTGGCAGGTCACCTCGCTCTGGAAAAGCATTTCCCTTCTCCTCCTCAGGCACAACATGGTGGGATTCTTGGAGTGTCCCAGGCAGGGCCAGGAGCTGGACTTTGATGGTCCTTGGGGTTCCCTTCCAACACAGAATATTCTGCGATTGTGAGAAGTGCTGCATGTAAGAAACTGCAGAAAGCTGAAAAGCTAGACAAAAATTCTTCAGATTTTAAAATTCTTTAGATTTGTCTCTTGTTATGTTGCTTTTCCTTTTCAAAATCCCGAAAGCACAAACATTTCTGTTTTGGTCCATCATGGCAAATCTGGACCTAAACAAGTGAGGATGATGATTATCTACACACAAACCAGCACTGAGTTCGAGGCCCCTGCAAAACATGTTTCAGTCTGTGTTCTCAGTGCACAGGGCTTGCTGTTACTTGCTAAATCCTGAGATGATGTCACCAGGCAGCAGGAAGCACAATTACCATCACTTGAGTTAAAACCATTTTTAGAAAGCTACAGAAATCCCACGACTGTTGCAGGGTGAGGGGACAAGGCTGGGCATGGCAGCTTTGCTGAGCACACCAGCAAAGACCTATTTCTGTTTCCCTTCTTACACATAAATATTTTCTTATTCTAACTTGGTTTATTTTCCTAAAATTTAAACTTCAGAGAATCCCAATTACTCTCGAAAGCAAAGGCTGTGGGAGTCATTAAAATGTCACAGAAAAATCTGTGTATTGCAATTATGAAAATGCCGAGAGATTAAAAATTCAGAGATTTGTATAAAAACCCAGGTGAGCACAAATGCACGTGGCAGTGTGTGAGGAAAATGTGCAGGCCTTGCAAATACCTAGAAGACAAAATCCAGGCTGCATAAAGACAAACTTTTGTTATTTCCCTACAAAATATGGTTCATGATGAATGAGCTCAGTGCTGCACTCAGTTCTGTGCGTCCCCCTCCCTTCCTTCCAGACTCCAGTGAAAGGAGACAGTGAGATACTGAAGTTCTGCCCAAAATCAAGGCCCAAAATTCCCCCCCTGCCCATGGCCATGGGCTTCAATGCCTCAAGAGAGACCCCGAGGTGTGTGATGGTGGGGGAATCCTTGGATGTACCAAACTGATCTACCAGAATCTCTGGGGAAATCTCCTCTGAGCTCCTGTCTTGCCTCAAAGTTTGGAATTTTTGTAATCAGAGACACTCTGAGCTCCTGGTGTAACATCTGTGGCAGGCCTGACTGATGGATGGAATGAACAACAGCACTTTTCCAAGGAATCCAGCTCCTCAACAGGGCAGAGGGATGGTTTTCTGTCTCATTAATTCCTCTCAACAAGGGCACCAGCACGAGGCTCATGGACACTGCCAACCACATTCCTGGTGATTTCCCTGCTGTAGGGAAATCACACATTTCCCACAACACACAGGTGGAGGCAGCTGCAGCAGAGCTGAGCTGGGACACTGCACAGGTGCTCACCCTTGTCCTGGTTCCTGCTGGGATAGAGAGAGTTTTGCCCCAGCAGCTGGTACTGCTGTGCCTGCGTTTGGGATGAGGGAAACCTTGGTCACACCCTGATGTCTGGTTGGTGCTCAGCAGTTCTCACCCTCAGCCCAGGACCCCTCAGTGTCCCTGCTCTGGGCACAGGAAGCCAGGATGGAGCAGGGCCAGGATGGCTGATCCCAGCTGGCCAGAGGATGTTCCACCCCACAGAGGGTCAGGCCTGGGGTGAACTGGGGCTGGCCAGGAGCCCCCGATTGGTGCTGGGGCACAGGACGGACAGTGGGTGCTGAGCGACTGTACTGGGTATCACTTGTGCTTCCTGGGGTTTATTCCTCTCTCTCCTTTTCATTACAACTATTATTACTGTTATTATTATTATATATGATTTCAATTATTAAAGAGCTCTTATCTCAACCCACGAGTTTCACTTCATTGCAACCCCCCTGCCCAGCCCTCCAGGGCCAGGGGCTCTGCACGGTGCTGAGCTGCCCAGGGGTTCAACCACCAACAGGTCTGTCATTCCAGGATGAATTTCTCTCCTAAGGAACTCCAAGATGCATTGATTTCATAAAGGGCAGACCAAACAAGTACTCTGGGAGCTGGGATTAAAAAAAGAAATTAAACAGTAGGAATCAGTGTTCCAAGCAGGAATGGGCTGTAATTCATAACAGGAAAAAAAAAATTGGGGAGAAGGCTTTGGGGATGGCCCAGTGGTGACTGTGTTGCTGGCAGGGGGTGGCACAGCCCAGGGGATGTGCTCTGGCCCCTCGGGGGACCCCAGACCCCTGTCCAGCTCAGTGTCCCCAGGACACCCACCCCTGCCCCCTCCAATAAGCCCCCTGGGACACACTCAGACCCCCATCCCTCTGAGCCCCCCCATCCCTTTGAGCCCCCCGGGACACACTCAGCTCCCCCCCTCCCTCTGAGCCCCCCCAGGACACGGTCAACTCCCCCATCCCTCCGAGCCCCCCAGACACACTCAGCCCTCCCAATCCTCTGAGCCCCCCCAGGACACACTCAGCCCCCCATCCCTCTGAGCCACCCCCGCCCCACCGGGACCGGCAGAGGAGCAGCGCGGCCAGCAGGGGGCGCTGCTTCCCGCAGGTGCCGCGGCCCCGGGAGAGGGAACGGGAATGGGAACGGGCGGGATCCATTGGACAGGGATAAACACATGGCCTGGGATCCCGGGACAGGGACAGACACATGGCCTGGGATCCCCGGGACAGAGACAGACACATGGCCTGGGACAGGGACAGACACATGGTCTGGGATCCCAGGGACAGGGACAGACACATGGTCTGGGACAGGGACAGACACATGGCCTGGGATCCCCGGGACAGGGACAGACACATGGCCTGGGACAGAGACAGCGCCTGACACATGGTCTGGGATCCCTCCAGACAGGGACAGACACATGGCCTGGGACAGGGACAAGGACTGACACATGGCCTGGGATGTCCCGGAGAGAGACAGACACACAGCCTGGGATCTCTTGGGACAGGGACCGACACATGGCCTGGGATCCCTGGAGAAAGGGACGGACACACAGCCTGAGACAGGGACCAACATGTGGCCTGGGATCCCCTGAGACAGGGACAGACACATGGCCTGGGATCTCTTGGGACAGGGACCAACACATGGCCTGGGATCTCCGGGACAGGGACTGACACATGGTCTGGGATCCCTGGGGAAAGAGATGGACACATGGCCTGGGACATCCTGGGACAGGAATAGACACATGGCCTGGGACAGGGACCAACATGTGGCCTGGGATCCCCTGGGACAGGGACAGACAAATGGGCTGGGACTGGGATCCCCTTAAGCAGAGACCTGGACACCACCCAGGATCAGGACCCTTCAGGACAGGGACCACCAGGACGCCTCGGGGCAGGGACCTACACCCCACCTGGGACTGCTGGGGTCACCCCGAGACCCCACACAGTCGTGTCTGACCACACCAGTTCCCAATAGCACCAGTTATCCCACAGGAATGGGCCTGACAGCACCTGCCCCAGACTGGGCTGTCTCACCTCACACCTGGCCGGGTGTTTGCAGAGGGAATGCAATAGGTACAGACTGTTCCCACCCATCCCCAGCACACGGCTCATCCTGCTTCCCTTCCATTTTCCTGCCAGGATTGTGAGTGGCACACCAAGGCACACACCAGGGCACACTGAGGCTGGGTCACGATACACTATCACTCATCCAAAATAACTCCTGCAGAAGTTCAGGAACAGCCCCTGGGAGCTCTGGATGAACAGGCAACGGTGTCCTCCTACAGGACCCCTCTTGAGAAAAGGTCCATGTGGCTGTGCCAGTGCCACACAACAGCCCTCAGAGTGCAAACTTCTGCCTGCACTTCACCTCCTGGGAAACTCCAACCTCTGCTGGAGCCTTGTTCGCCCAGACAACTGACACAACTCACTTCTAACACAGCTCAGGCACAGACAATCTGAAGACATCGTATCTGGCATCTGCCAGTATCATAAGAAGGATGTGCTCATCCAGCCAGGCCAGGCTGATGTTCAAAACACTGTGGATATGATGGGGGGTTTCATACAGAATACTCTGAAACAAAGCACTAGGAATATCCCACATGGATCCCACAGAACCATTCTGGAAGGGTTCCCTGATGTGATCCCTGTCTGCCCATTCCAAGGCTCTGATCCATCTGGTGCATCTCTCCACCATGCATTTGGTTTTATAAACAATCAATCTTTGATGCACCACAGGTTGTTCCTCCATCTGTGCCTTTCCTTTAATCTTCCATAGTTGTGGATTCAGGATCACCGTTCAGCACCTTGGCTAAAAACAAACAATACCCCAAGAACAACAAGCAAACTGACAATGATCCAAAAACCCTAAATCCTTTCTTTTTCCTGGGGCTCTTTACCACACGAGTTGGAAGTGTCCTGAGCCCCTGCCTGCCCGTGGTGTGGGTCATTGGGAGCTCCCTGGGAATGAGCTGGACACACAGTCAAACACCACCCTCACAAAAAAAAAAACAAAGCCAGCCAGGTCCCAGGGTGGGAATGCACTGCCTGGAGGGGATACCTAACCCTGAGGAATCAGTCAGACATCCTGGGACAGCAGAGCCTTCACCAAAAATCATCTCTGCTCTCCTCTTCCTTAGATCACTCCTCACACAAACCCAAGTCAGATCGTTCACCAAAATGGAAATCCTCAGGAAATTCCCAGAACTGCACAAGCTCACACAAACAATTCACTCCGTAGAGCCAAGTTTAATCCTTTTGGCGACCCAACATTTGCAATTTCTCTTTCCATCACTGCAGGAGAAGCAATCTCATGGCTCTGTTGCCTTCTCCACATTCCCCCCACCACCTCGAGCAGTTTCAGTGCCAGGAAATAGCACAAAGCAAAATAAACTTGTCAAAGATCCAGCTGCATCCCTTAAAATAAAGAAGCAAAACACAAACCCCTCAAGAGCCAAAATAAAACCAAGAGCAAAACCCCTTCCATATACAGGTGGGCAGAGCAGGAGGTGGCAGGAGGCATCGGAGTGGGAACGCTGCAAGGGAAGGAGCAAGATGAGAGTCAGGAATGTGAGGAGGGATAATTCAGTGCTGGCAGCTGGTTCTTGGTCTGTGCAGTATCACTCACAAGTGGGTTTGGACAAGGATTTAAATTTCAAGGGAGAGTGTAAGCAGGCAGGGGAGGGAGAAGCAGCTCAGACTTCTTGACACATCAGAAGCAGGCAGGAGCACAGGCCACACCTGTCCTTTCCAGGTTACCTGTCACCTGGTCTGGCTGACACATTCATGGTAACTAGGATAAAGCGTGAAAATTATTCCCGCAAACATCTGTGCTAAGCAAGTACAGCATGGAGTGATGATTATGCCAGCAGGGGAAAGTAGGAATAGTTTATGGAAGTCCTAAATTTCACATCAGGTTTTTCCTCCCCCTAGTATTATACAAATAACAAGTTCAGAGTTTGGAGGGGAGATGACCTCTGACAGTAGCACTGCCACTCTTGGCCACACAGCTCCTCCTGTCTGAGTTTTGCTCAAGGCTGTGTCAGATGCCTTTTCCAACTCTGAATAAATCCAAAATTTCAAGGTTTGGTCTCAGGCATCCCCAGTGGTTCTGAAGTGCTGCCTCAAGGCATCAAAAGTTCTCTTGTAGAGGAGATTATCAAAATAATTAAAATGCAGTTGGGGAAGGAATAGGAAACACTTTCTTAAATGGAAATGTTACAACAGTAGCACCAATAGCTGGTCTAAACTACACCCACCAAACTTCAAACCAAACAGAAACACGGCTGTGGAAGTACCAAAAAACACAAGAAATTTTACCTTGTTTCTCTGGAAAGTTAAAACTGTTCAGAAAAACCAAAGACCTTTTCATGAGAAAGCATCCTTAGCCTGACTGGAAGGAAGCAAGAGGAGTCTCCTGGGAAGAGGGACATGCACAGTGCCGTGGGTGGCTCGGGGGGAGATGCCATGCCATGCCATGTCATGCCAGTCTGTGCTGACGCTGCACAGAACAGGGCTCTGACAGCACAGAGGGCAGCAGCAGGGCTGGAACCCACACAGACCCTGCAGAGCCAAAGCTCCAGCCGTGTTTGGTACGACATAACCCAGCAAGACTCACAGGAAGGCAGGCCCAGCTGAGCTCCCTTACCTGACAGTGGCTGCAGGGCCTTCTCCAGGGAGGGCACGGGCTCCTTGCGGAGGGGCCGGCTGAGCGACGCGTCCTGGGCGCTGAACAGGCCAGGGCTCTCGGGCAACTTTTTCCGTCCATTGGTGCTGGCAGAGTTGGTGACTCTGCAGCTGCCTATTGCACTTGTGAAAAGGTTTGTGTGTTCGTCACTGCTGGCTGGCTCCGAGCTGGGAGTGAACCCCCCCAGGGACAGGGCTGGGGAGTTCTCGGAGCAGTCTATCTGCAGCGGGGTCTGCAAGCCCAGCGCCAAGGAATTCGACTCCGAAGGCTCTCTCCTGACCCACTGTTCGTCTCTGCTGAGCAAACCCTTTGATGGTGACAGGTGTGGACAAGACATGTGGCACCTGTGTTTCTCTTTATGTTTGTACCTCTCTCCAACAGCCTCCTTCCCAAACCTGTAGCGTTTCAAGGACTCCAGAACTGTTCTGGAGGAGCTGTTGGCTGTTATAGTGTCCATGGAAACTTGGGGCTGCTCCGAGGAACGGTGCTCCCGGTGCTTGTGGCGATGCCTGTGCTTGTGTTCCAGCATCCAGCCGTAGGCCATTTCGGGTGGAACGCTGGGATAGGTGCTCATGGACAGGAGCGGAGTCCTGCTCGTGGTGAGGAAAGCTTCCTGGCGTAAGAGTTTATGCTTCTTCTTGTGGTATTTGGTGGGATTGAGAAGCAAGTGGCCTGTATGCATGTAGGAAGGTGGTGGCAGGGGGGTAGTGAAAGAAGGAGAGGGTGGAGGAGGGTAAAGAGTTGGAGGGTACCTTCCATAATAACCTAATCCTATGGGAGCCGCTGCCAGGGGAGAAGGGGAGTAAGGCATGCCATAGGAGGGGTAGAACCCGGTGCTGGAGAGGGGGAAGCTGAGGCTATGCATGAAAGGCATTTCTGCCATAGCTTCCCGCATTTTTGGAGGCCTGCCTCTCTTTTTCTTTAAATCAGGTTTTCTAATGTAGTGCAAAGGATCTAAAGGAAAAGTAGGATGGGTGTAGAAACTATTGAAGTTTATCCTAAAAATGGTAGGCAGCAAATCGCGCGGTATAAAATGGTGACTCCTGTGGGTTATTCTGATTTCACTCAATCGGCTTATTAACTCCTCTAACTCGGCCAGGAAGTCGGGGTCCTGCCTGCCCCGGAGCTGAGGGTACTTCTTTTTCCTTTTTCTCTTCTGCCTCTTCATCTTGTCGTAGCTGAGGTAATCGTGGCTGCGGCGCTTGCACTTGTGTTTATGCTTTTCCTTCAGGTTACTCAACACGGTGGAAGTCTCGGGTGGGATGAGGGACACGTGATCGAAGGAGTGCCTCTTCTTCTTCTGCCCGCAGAACTTCTCGGCCCGGTCCGAAGTGCTGTTGTTGTCCGTGCCTATCCCGCTGTCGCTGGGGATGGTCTCGTCGCTGTGGGACTCGCTCACGGGGGACGGAGTGGCCTCTTTGAGCGAGGTCAGCTCGCTCAGGTGGGAGGGGGAGTTGGGCAGCAGCGTGGGCGGGGACAGTCTCCTCCTGCCCTTGGCAGCCTTCTTCATGGCCAGGGTCTGCACCACGCTGCCCTGCCTGGAGTGGATGTGCAGGTAGGGCACAGAGCTGGGCTCGATGAACCCCGCGTCGCTGCTCACCGGGCTCTGCCCCCCGCTCACGGCAGAGGACTGGGAGCAAACTGGGGACGGCAGCACCTCTGAGGTGCTCCCTGTGGAAGGCAGCAGATGGGGAAGGACCTGTCCCAGGGATGTACCAGGAGCTTGCTGAGCAGACTTCTCCAGGACGGTCAGGCTGGCGGCGCTGCTGGCTAAAATGCCGTTCAGGACGGCTTTGGGTTTCCTCCCCCTCCTTTTTCCTATGTAAATTGTTCCTTTCTTGCTGACATTGATTTGCTGGCCCAGTTTTGAGCCGAATGTGGCAGCAAGAGTTGACACCGTGTTGTGGAGCTTGGATTGCATCTTCCCTTTGGTATTTGGTTCCACTGTACTGGACAGGATCTGATTCAGAAGTTTCTTTCGCTTCAGAGTTTTCATTTTATTTATTTTTCGAATAATTGTTTTCATTAACTGTCCGTTATTTCTCTTGGCAACTTTTCTGTCTGAGTCTACTTCCAAATCACTCATGCTACAAATACTGGGGCTTTGGACTTCTTCAGGCCCTCGAAGCTGGTCCTTTCTCTCAAAGAACTCGCCAGGTCGATGTTGTTCACTTTCAGGCCCCATCTTGCTCGAGTTCTCTGTTCCAACAAAAGGTGCCACAGACAGAATAGGTGGTTTCATTTTAATTGATGACCTGATCTGTCTTTTGGGTCTCCCTCTCTTTTTAGGAAAAGGTTGTCCTGATAAGCTCTGTTTTAGGGAGGGAATTTCAACCTCAGGCTGCAGAATTGGAGGTTCTTGCTCTTCTTTTGACTGCACTGAAAAGACTTTCGATGCTGGAATCTTTAGAGTCCTTTTTGGGGGACCTTCAAGCTCTGGCATCTCCTTGGATTTAGCTCTTCCTCTTTTGGGTTTATACATGTCAGGTAAGAAATCATCCGACATACACAAACTAGAGGGTTGTTTGTGAGTACTGTAGAACTTCTGAGTTTGTTTGTCAGTCTCAGCCAGCAGTGCCAGAGACTGCCCATTAGCTTCATTCAGCTTTGGCAACTGATGCTTGACGAACTCGTGCTCCACAAATGAAGACGATCCGATGTTTTTCAAGAATTTGGCCTGCTCCAAATTACTGCTTGAGAGTGCACTGTATGAAATGTTTTTAAAAAGCTCTGACCTTTCCAGCTCCAGACCCTTTGGAGGGCGACACGCGTTCCTCGACACCACTTTAGTCCACCGTGCTTTCCTTCCTTTTCTTTTCTTTAAAGGTTTTGATTGCTGTGTGCTGCTCAGATTTTTTGCTCCTTGGCAGGATTTATCAGATGCAGCAATCGCCCCGATCTTCAGGAACTGCTTGCTGCTAAACAAGCTGGTAAAACTAACCACTGAAGGAGTGACAGTAGCGTGGATGCTCGTCTCAGCTGCCAGAATGGGCTTTTTCCCCGTGGAAGGACTAGTTCTTGAAGTTTCTACGTAAGAAGCTTTCGAATCACTTAAATCTTTATCAGCACCCTTAAAATCGGTGCTGAGGCTGTGGCTCAGTGTCCTGTTCAGCCCCAGGATGTTGTCAGAGGAAAAGGGAGTCTTGCCCATGGGATCCGAAATACCCTCCAGGAGCTCTGCCGTGGAACTTAAGTGCAATGAGTTGGACGCCAGCTGGGAGGACGTTGTTGAGAGGCTCCTGCTCAGGGTGGGGACAGACACTGTGGGGGAAGGTGAGGGCAGGTTTCCCTCTCCTACTGCGCTGAACGGCGACTTTGCTGTCGACACCTCCGAGGCACCTCCTGTCCTGAAGTCTGGTGAAGTGCAATACACTGGAGGCTGCTTTTCGTGCTTGGATGTCTCATAAATGCCTTTCTCACTGGACGAGTAGGCATCCTGTGGAACACACATCCCTTCATTGAACATCTCTTTGCCTACGTCAGCAATTTCTTTCCGAATTGAAAACTTTTCCAAGATACTGTCCTTGTTCTGCCTCATAACATGCTTCTCAAAGGTTTTGCTGGCAGTATTTTCCTTCAGTAAATCCGCAGTCTCATGGCTTTCGAGGCTGCTGAGGCTGGAATTGCAAGGAAGCTTAAAGGGCTCCGAGGTTGGTGTGAGGGAATCTGCCTTCAGAGTTCCAGAGTCCTTGTTAACCAAACCAACCGGGCTGCTGATCCCTGCTGGCTTCTTCCCACACTCCTTGCTAACCAATCCCACCGGGCTGCTAATTCCTGGCATCTTCCTCCCAGAGTCCTTGCTAACTGGTCCCATTGGGCTGCCAATCCCCGGGGTCTTCCTTCCAGAGTCTTTGTTAATCAGAACCGTCGTATTCGCAGGCCCTGGCATCTTTCTCCCAGAATCCTTGTTAACCAGACCTGCAGGACTATTTACCCCCAACAGCTTCTTCCCAGCATCCTTGTTAATCAATCCTGCTGGAGTGCTGATCCCTACTGGCTTCTTGAGAGGCTCCTTGTTAGTCAATCCAGTTGGAGTGCTGATCCCTGGAAGTTTTCTCCCCACATCTTTGCTGATTAATCCAACTGCAGAGCTGGTCACTGGTTGCTTCTTTCCTGAATCCTTGTGAACTATCCCGGTGGGAGTGCTGATCCCTGGGGACCTCTTCCCAGAGTCCTTGCTAACCAATCCAATTAAGGGGCCGATCCCTTGGGGCTTCTTCCCAGAGTCTTTGTTAACCAATATGGCTGTGCTGCCGATCCCCAATGGCTTCTTCCCTGAGTCCTTGTTCACCAACCCAACAGCAATCCCAGAGCCTGGCAGTTTCTTCACCAGATCTTTATTCACCATCCCACTCGCAGTTACAGTTCCTGGCGGCTTCTTCCCAGAGTCTTTGACCAAACCAGATGCAGTTCCATTTCCGGGCTTCTTCTGCTTTGTTTTGGAAGACTTGGAAGGAGGACAAGTTGCAATGAGTTGAGCCAACTTCTCTGTGACAGTTGTTGCTCCATTAATTTCTGTTCTATCCTTTAAGTCAGAATTATGGCTACTGATAAGGGTCGGAGGAGATGACTTTATGTAATCTGTCATTTCAGAGTGCAATGGGGAAACTTTCTTAGATAAAGGGGTTGTTTCTACTTGGATACCTTCTTCCACATGTAACTCAACTGTTGTGACTTCTCCAGCTTTCTTGTAGGACTTTGAAGGGTCCTAGGAGTTAATAAAACAACAAAAAAGTTTTTAGGAACAGAGCGCAAAGTCTCTCCCTGAGTAACACAGTATCTTTTTATGCTGAGATGATCAATATCTGCTCTAGTAACAGGGCCACTGTATAAGCACAGCTTCATGAACCTATCGACTTTAAAGCAAGAATATATTAAATAATAAAATACTACAACAACATGCATATTATAATAAGTAGATTATGCATATATTGGTGATATTAATAAATTAACAGTATTTAAAGAAAAATTTTAAAACAGTAGACATGTTGAAGCTTTTCTGATGTTAATGAAACCCAAACTCGTTCCCAGTCCTGAAATATAAACCACTTCATCTGTCCCCCAATTATCAACATTCTCCAAAAATACTGTTGATGTTTATTAATAAAATCCCACTCACAACAATGCACTGGGCTATTTATAGTGTGAGAGCTCTTGAAGAGCTCACATGGTGCTGAGCAGCAGCTGAGCAGTGCCCTGCAAGGGCAGCCACTGTGTTACCCTGTCCCAGGACACCCCCAAGCCCTGCAGCAACAGCTTCTCCTCCCAGCAAACCACTGATGGCCAGAAAAACAAGTAAAATAAAGTAAGTCAAATCATTCCCCTGTTTGCACTGGGGGCACAGCAGGGCACCTACATGGAGCAGCTGAAACTCACAGTTATTTCCAGTTCTGACCTAAAAAGATTTGAAATTTGTTCACTCTGCAAAGGTTAACGTAAAAATTGCAGTGCCCACTACCTTCATAAACCCTGCTGAGAACATCTCAAAAAATTAATCTTTCATTTTGGAAGGACAGTGCCCAACACATCCCTGCAGTGCAGGGGATATGTTCACTCGAGAACAGAAGGCTCTGATCTCCCATGAGGAAACTCTGCATCCAGCTCTGGTGTCCCCAACATAAGAAGGACATGGAACTTTTGGGGCAAGGCCAGAGGAGGCTATGAAGTCAATAAAGGGACTGGAGCCCCTCCCCTATGGAGACAGGCTAGGAAAGCTGAGGCTGTTCAGCTTGGAGAAGAGAAGGTTGTGTGGAGACCTCAGAGCACCTTCCAGGATCTGAAGGGGCTCCAGGGAAGCTGGAGAGGGGCTGTTCATCAGGAACTGGGGTGACAGGACAAGGGTGAATGTTTTCAGATGGACAGAGAGTAAGTTTAGATGAGACATTAAGCAGAAATCTGTCCCTGTGAGAGCAGTGAGGCCCTGGCACAGGTTGCCCAAAGACTCTGTGGCTGCCCCACACCTGAAAGTATCCAAGGCCAGGTTGGATGGAGTTTGGAGCAACCTGGGCTAGTGGGAGGTGTCCCTGCCCATGGCAGGAGGGGCAGCTGGATGGGTTTTGAGGTCCCTTCCAACCCAAACCATTTGATGATTCTAATTACAAATATACACAATTTGAAAATCTTCTGGCAACCACCAGAAAAACATGGACTAAAACAAACCCTAAACATGGACTGAAGGCACCAGTATCACACCTGTTCACCCCTCTGCAGTAAAACTGGTGCAGGAATTGCCTGGCACCTCCTGCACGTGATTCCAGCTGGCACTACACTGATCCCACATCTGGAACTATGGCAAATTCCCTGGATGCTGAAGGCAGGTACAGCCTGGATTGCTCTGAAGCCCCTAGACAAACAGCAAACCTTGGTGCTGACCATGAACCGAGTATTTGTTCAGACAGCAGGATTTAACCAGGCCATTGCAACCCGGGTCCAGATGTGTGGGTAATGTGTGGCCTGAGCCCTGTGAGCCCCTGCAGTGACCCCCAGATCCAGGGCTGCTCCTTCCTGCAGGGTTGGGGCAGGAGAAGGGGGTTCCTTCTGCCCACATACATGGAAACCACTGAGTCAGCATGACACGGCTCCAAGCCTGCAATCCAACAGCTCCCGCCGACACTCCTGGACATCCCCGGAGCAGAGAGTCACTAAACAGCACTGAGACAGCCTGGCTGAGCAACCTCCAGTGACTTACATCCTCTTTTTTTTGTGACCTCAAATCCTGGCAAGAACTTTGCAACAAAAATTTTAATCTCCTTTGTTGAGTGGATTTAGACACGTTTGAAAAGTTCACCTAAATATTGACTTGGGAATTCAGCTCCTCATCCCTGTATTTGCTGAGCCACCAGCGTATCCACACTCCTCCTTCTTTCTTCTATTCCTCTGTGTGCTCTGCTACGCCCCAGCCAGGTTCTGTGGTGCCCTCACAGTGCCACTGCTGGGCATCCAATGCCTCTTGTCAGGCTCTGCTTTTCCCTCATCACCTCTGTTTCCAAACAAAGAGCTTGGAAGTTTTAGCCGATATTTAAATAATAAATACATAACTAAGCAAACCCTTCCAAACACCAGCTTTGATCTAAGCAAGATGCCAGGCTTCTGAAAACATGGCTTTAGCATCAAACACAGATCCTTTGAAAGCTGAAGGCATGTGCCCTGGAAAGCTTCTTTCTCATCTGGGGTGAATGAATTCTCCAAGCACACTGAAAATTATTTCAAAGAACATGAAAAACAAAACAAGAAATGTCTAGTGAGATGTCAGAAAGAAGTCAAAAAAGTTGATAGTGTCTTTCAGCATTTTTAAGGTCAAAATTCTTATTAGAGAAATTATTTTCATGTTTTTTGGCCATAAATCCACTTAAAAATCAGTATGATTAACAGAAATATTTGGTGGGGGAATTTTTTAAGGAAAAACATTTCACCTGGTAACTTCTAATAGAGACACCATGGACAAAATATGTAACCTTTGGAGAAGGTTGCAGTGGCTGTAGAAACATTAAAAAACCCCACAGAGTCAAAGTTTCTTCTTGCAATTCTGTATTATTAAAAATTTCAGATTTTTGGTTAAAGTGAATGGGAAGTACTGCTGTATCCCACAAGGAGAGTAAGAGTATTGCAAACAGATCCCAAAATCAAACTGCACTTGTGCACAGCCCTGAACTTCAGGAATAAAAAGGACATTTTCTGTGAGGACCAACAGTGAAGAAAAGAACTGGATGCCACTGCTCATATACTGAGGCAATCAGGGAAATCAGCTTCAGCCACATCAGTACAACCCTCCCAGCACCAGAGTGGTGGGACACACCAACAATAAGGATTTTTAAGGAAAATATCTAAAAATTAGTTCAACACCTCACCCCAGCTGTCCCAGAGCAGTCCCAGTCGCTCCTGTGCCTTTCCCAGCTCCACATTGAAATCCCTGAGGCACCACAGGCCAAGTTTCACTCTGATCACTGACCCTTCCATGGCCCAAAAGTGTGTCCAGAACTTCCCGCAGCACAGTCCCAGATCTGAGATCTCCCTTGGTCCCTGGGATCCCTGGGTCCCTGATCCAAGTTCTCCCTTGGTTCCTGCATCCCTGATCCAAGCTCTCCCTTGGTTCCTGGGTCCCTGATCCAACTTCTTCCTCATTCCCTGGGATCCCTGATCCAAGCTCTCCCTCATTCCCTGGGATCCCTGATCCAAGCTCTCCCTAGGTCCCTGAGCCAAG
>JAWWEW010000069.1:2987542-3002194 GCA_035583185.1 Anabacerthia variegaticeps
GCTCTCCCTCATTCCCTGGGATCCCTGATCCAAGCTCTCCCTCATTCCCTGGGATCCCTGATCCAAGCTCTCCCTCATTCCCTGGGATCCCTGATCCAAGCTCTCCCTCAGTCCCTGGGATCCCTGAGCCAAGCTCTCCCTCGGTCCCTGCATCCCTGATCCAAGCTCTCCCTCAGTCCCTGCATCCCTGATCCAAGCTCTCCCTCAGGGATTGTGTGGGGTCAGGTATTCCTGATCCTGTGGGAGCAGGACACACACCCCGCAGTGCCAGGGCAGAGTTGTGGTGTCACAGCCCAGCCCTCAGGCCAGCTCTCCTGTGGCAGCTGCAATCCTATGGAAATGCTCAGGAATTCCCCCTGGAACACTCACAAACCCCCAGCTGAAAAGTGGGAGCAGCCAGGACCTTCCCCCTGCAGCAGGGGCAGGAAAAGTACCCTGCTTCCCTGGAATAATCCCTGCTGCCCACACGAGGACTCCGTGAGAGGGGAAGGACAGACCTGAAGTCCAACCCAAGGGACAAAGTGCCCTCAGGGTTTCAGTGGCTGTGCCCCCACACCCCTCCAAACGTGGCCCTGCCCTCCTGCTTCCAACAGCTCCAGGTGCTGGAAGCTGGACTCACAGGGATGCATTCAGGGCTTCCATTCCCTCCTGAGACTCCAGGGAGCAGGGAGCCCTATTTCCCTGTCTGACCTGAACACATGCACAGCTCTCTGTCAGGGAAAGCACAAAGTCAGGTTTGAATCAGACAGATTTATGAGGACCAAGGAAAAAGGAAAGATTCCCGACATCTCTGAGGTGTCCCTGTCAGACCTCTCCCTGCTCCCTCCCTGCTGCAATGCAAACAAACACCACCACAAAAAAATAGTCTAGAACAGTTTTTCTGGAATTCTGTGCCTTGTCAGGCCAGATTTCAAGCCTGGCCCACGTTCCTCTGGTTTCAGGTGGAATGAAATGGTTCATCTGGGCACAAAGGGTGAGATAACGTGACATCACATTGCATTTGGGGCTTTAAAAACTAAATTTGTCCCTGTGCCATCTCCAGTTCAACTGTCTGCTTTAAAACACCATCCAACAAAAGTACTGCCCAAAGCAATTGCACAAAACCTGCAAGTTTCCATAAAACTGGAATTACTCTTAATTTGGCACTGAGCTGAACTGAAAATTCAAAATCTCCTATGTGGACATATGGTTTCTAGACTTGCACCATTCAATTGAGGAATGAAAATTCCAGGTAATTTTGATATAAACTATTAATAGATTATAATCCATCACTGAGGACATGGGTTAGTGGTGGCCTTGGCAGCGCTGGGTGGTCTTACAGGTCCTTTCCAACCTGAAGGATTCTGTGATTCCAGAGCCATCACAGGCACCACAGCAAGAAATTTGACTTCCTCCTAAAAAAGGCGTCTGTTGTAACACTACAGCAGAATCTCAGCATTTATTATCACTAGGTCATTATTTACTGTGATGATTACTTATTTGCAAAAAGCTTAAGAGTAAATGATCTTTCCCAAGAACAGGGATATCTCCTATCAAGTCTGGTGTCAAATTCACACTTCTCACACTAAAACCAAATTACAAAACACAAGACAGTCTCAGTTTCCAACCGCTGAAATAGTCAGAAGAAACCAGCTTGTTAATGAAAATGTTGTTTGTTATTTCTCTTGAGAACTACCAGCCAGCAATAAAGGGTTTTTTATGTACACACACAGATTTCCCCATTATTGTTTTAGCTGCTGTACTTCAGGCCAATGCTCAGGCTACAATTCAAACGAGCTTTCTGAGGAATCACAGACACTGCTTTGTAGTTGAGGCATCAATACTTCCATACAATTCCCCAAATAATAATGACTCAAAGTGTCTGATGTTTATTTTTCACCTCCAAGACTTTTTAATCTTTTCTAAAAGCAAGTTTTAACTACCTACCAGGAAAAAAATGACAAACTTATGTCCCAGATGCTGTGGGAAATATTCTCGAGCTACTCAAAAAGAACAGAAACCACTTCTTTAGCTTTGTTACCTTTTCCAGCAAGTGGCTGTGATTTCATCAGCAAACTTCCCTGCAGAGCTTCTCTGCATGACCCAGGGCAAGAGAAAGAGCTCCAGAGTTCTGCACTCAGCAGTTTTACCCAGAAATAAGGAGATGGAGCACAAGGGCAAGTCCCAGCCTGCTGCACTTGTTACCACACCGAGAGCTACACAGCCTGCTGCTATCACCTCTTGTCCTGTTTGCTACACCTCTACTCCTGCCCCTTTGCCATGGCACTGGCTACATTCACCTTCCAGCACAGGTAAACCACTCCCACATGCTTTTGCTTCTAACAGGGCAAAAGGTGTATTTATGTTCCAGGCTCAGGCTTTTGGGCTTAGCAAAGCAGTGTCTGTCTGCCACAGGACACTTTCTGAAAGAAAGAAGTTCCATATTCAGTGTCAAAAAGCAAATTAATTACTGCTTGGCTGTTGCAGTACCTTCCAATTTTGTTTCTCTTTACATCTGGGAATCTCAGCCATTTCTAGGTCTCTCTTTTCTGATCTATGATTTTCTCCCCAGAAAAATATTTACTTGCTTTTATGTCTGCACATTTCTGGAGGACAAATTGTAAATACACAAGAGAAAATTTCTTCACTGGAAAGGTGGTCAGGCACTGGAACAGGATGTCCAGAGAATGGGAGGAATCACCATCCCTGGCAGTGCTCAGAAAACGTGTGGATGTGGCACTTGGGGACAGGGTTTAGTTGTGAACTCAGCAGTGCTGGACTCATGATCTTGGAGGGCTTTTCCAACCTGGAAGATTCTGTGATTCCAAGTTCCTCCCCTCACTTACCCACTCACCTTTGAGAACAAAGATAAACCCTCTATTTTTATAACTGAAGACACTCCCCAAGTTTCATTAGTCCTGTCAGCACTAAGCCTGGGAAAGGAGCCTGTCAGAGATAGGAGTGCAAAGGATTTTCCTACTATTTTAATTTCTACACTGGTATTCCCAGGAGAAGAATTCCACTACTCCTCTTTGTGCCCCAGTGGTTAACTGAGCATACTGCAAGTGCTAAATTTTCATTCAAATTCTTTATTCCTCCTTTAAAAGAACAGAAAGTCCAGTTTCAGGACTCCAAGGAAGGCCACACCTGGCTCTGAGTTGGCCATTTATTTGCTTTCCCCTCCTCTCCATTGAAAGCAGAGATTTAGGGATTGTTTTCTAAGCTGAAGACTAATTTTCAGTGCTAAAACTTGCTTCATTTCATGGCAGTAAGACCAAAAAAAAATCCTTTGGGTATTATATTCAAAACATGCTGGTTTTAAGCCATGGTTGCCATTCATTTCCACACAGACACTTCTAGTCCCACTTCAGGAACCAGCAGGACACTGTCTAGTGTCATTTCTAACAATCCACAGTGCAGGAAGGCAGCAGGGGACAGACAGAGTTAAACAACTTGAACACCATCTCAGAACAACATGGGAGAGAGCAGAGGATCTACAGTGAGTTATCATGAGTCAGGGATTTGAACCTCTTGTAAGTAATGCAAATTTAATGCAACAGCTCTGCTCTGCACCACACACTGAGGTGCTCTCCAGGCCAGGGGCAGGAGTGACTTCAGTGGGAGCAGCTGGAATTGGAAAGTCATGTGGTGTCACATATCATACCAGTAATATTTCATAATAGCACTAATATTTGCTTCCCTTTCTAATTTCCATTTCAAATGGGATGGATCTCCTGAAGAAAAACCTGATATATAAACAAAGATGTCAAGGATGAAGAATTCCTGACGAATTTAGATTCCATCCAAATCTAAATATTCATTATTCTCCCTGGTAAAAACTCCCAGGGCACAACCTCTTGATGCAATGGGAAACTCGCAATGGTGCTCTTTGCTAGGAGAATCAGAGAATCTTGGAATATCCTGAGTTAGAAGGGACCCCCAAAGGATCATCCAGTCCAACTCCTGGCCCTGCACAGACACCCCAACAATCCCACCCTGTCCCTCAGAGCGTTGTCCAAACCCTCCTGGAGCTCTGGCAGCCTTGGGGCTGTGCCCACTGCCCTGGGGAGCCTGGTCAGTGCCCACCACCCTCTGGGGGGAGAATTTCCCTGATATCCAACCTAATCCTCCCCTGAATAAGAGATTTTCAGCTGTAAGGGCCACCTGAATTCAGACATCAAGAGAGATCACTGCCTGGGTATTCCAGACTGGCCCAATATTCATCACAACAGTCTTATTGAAAAAAAAGAGAAGAAAAAAAAAAGAAAAAAAGAAAGCCCTCAGTAAAATGACAAATTGTTATCTACTCTTCCAATGTTTTTCAAGAGGGAGCTAGAAAAATCAGTAGAAATAACAAGCTTGTTCTGAAATGGAAGAATGTAAAAGAAAGGCCATTGCCAAAATTTTATGTTACGCAACATACACGAGAGAGTTTCATGGTCAACAGGCTGGCTAAAAACACCTCTGCTTCCAGTGGAGGAAAAACCCAACACAACTGCATTGTAAAGTCTGGAAAAAGCAATTTTAGTCCTTACAAGTAACATCCAGAACACCTGTCTTTTATAATTTATTACTCAGAACCACGGAATCCCAGAGTGGTTTGGGTGGGAAGGGACCTCAAAGCTCATCCAGTGCCACCCCCTGCCATGGGCAGGGACACTTTCCACTATCCCAGGTTGCTCCAAGCCCTGTCCAACCTGGCCTTGGACACTCCCAGGGATGGGGCAGCCACAGCTCCTCTGGGCAAACTGTGCCAGGGCCTGCTCACCCTCCCAGGGAAGGATTTCTTCCCAATATCCCACCTAACTCTGCCCTCTGGCAGTGGGAAGTGTCCTGTCACTCCAGGCCCATGTAAATAGTCTCTCTCCATGGTTCTTGTAGGCTCCTTCAGGCACCAGAAGGGGCAGTTGGGTCACCCTGAAATTTTGCTTCTCTTTAAGGTGACACTTCCTCATCTGAGTATGCCAGGGGAAAGGAGAAGGTCTGGGTGCATCAGGCAGGCATCACCTCAGGATGATAAGGAATTTTCCTTTCCTTGGGTAGGCTCTGCCTAAGGAGATCTGCCAGGACTGATTTATGCAGGGAGCCTTGAGAACAGGACACAGGCTGCAGAGATGGAAACCCTTCAGCCTTGGGAACCTGTGGAACAGACAACCCACACACAGGAAGGTCTCCAACTTCCATGGACTTGCTGGATTCCCCTGCTGAATCACCTGGCAGAGTAAATTCTAACATTTTATTAGCAAAGCCTTTATGTATATTGGCAAAAAGAGCAGGTTGTAGCCAAACATTTCCAAAATTTGGCATCTATACAACTATATCTGTAATTCTTGCCATTTATCCTATTTTCCCTATCTGTTATTGCTGCTCTCACTCATTACATCCTGCAGATCATGAAAACAAATCCTCAAGGCAGGGATACCTCCTTCCTTTTGGAAAACCCCTGGCATGTGCCTCCAGCCACTCCATCTACACCCACGTTGTCACCAGGCTGGTTTGGAACTCATCTGGAAAAGTCTCTCTCACTTTTCAAACTCTGCCTGAGCCATCCATGGCAGTGACAGGTTAGACACAGGAAACCCACTGGTTGTAACAGGCAGGGAAAATACCCACCCAAACCCCCAGGACAAGCACAGCACATCCAGAGCCCCATCTCAACAGAGACAAGACCCCCAAGGACCCTCGACTTTCTTCCATAAAAGAGACTGAAATCACACCATTACTTGTCAGAAATTTACCCACTTCAAGCTAACATGGGAATTCTCTTTCACTGCTGTTGAAATAGCAATGGTGCCAAGCTGTAAAAGAGCATTTTCCCCTGTCAACAGCCACAAAATCAAACCATTTCTAACTTCAGAAGCTTCAGTCTCAGAGGTTACATGGAAAAACACGATGGTGCAGAGATGATGAAGCTTTTAAACACATCCCTCCACCAACACACCACTCACTTGCTTTGGAGGACAGTGCTCGTTCTTCTCATCTGTCATCTTCCCGCTCTTGGGAGCCCTTCTTGGCTGCTTGATGCTGGTTTTTATGGCAGGCCTGCAGACATAATTCTCGAGGTTCTTGGGAGGCTTTTTTGTCCGCTTTGCTTGAAGGCCAATCTTCAGCTTCAGGTTTCCCTCGGAAAAGTTTGTTTCTTTCACAGAAAACTGTTGCTGTGCCTCAGTCAGAGCCTCGTTCTTCCCATTCTCAGTGCTGGTCCCCTCCCGGCTCTTCTTCTTCCCGTCCTCTTCGTCCTTGGTGCAACCTTCTGGCTCTGCTTCTCCTTTGCCCACCAACGTGCCAATGTTTACCACAGAGGGGCTTTTCCCAGAAAACCCTTCAGAATCAGAACCCAAGCCTAACATAGCAGTATTCCGAGGGTCCATCACAGGCGGAATATTTGCCTTCGGGTGATTTTTAGGGAAGATTTACAGAGATATGTTCCTCAGAAGAGCTGCTCTACTACTGGCAGTCAGCATCTTTCACTCTGCAGGAGGAAAAGGGAGACAGAAGTAAACTTTGATTTTCTAGCAGAAATTAAATTAATATTTAAATCAATTAGAAAGCAAACAATTATATTTCAGACGAGCACAGCAGCTGATGTTCCAAGACACCAACCCTTCCGGTCACCTACTACAAAAACACAATTTATCTGTAAAACACATTTAAATGATAAGTGAAAAATCAAAAGTGTGGGAATATTATAATATGATTTCCAATTCATGCACAGGACACTTCAAACAATGGTTAAGGATTTTAATATTGATCAGAAAAGTAAATTTTTAATTTATAACCAAAGCCCAGCTACTCCCAATTCTGCTGCTCTTGGTCTGGCCTCACTGGAAGAGCTTCACCTGGTGAATGAAACCCATGATAAAGCATCCAAACCCAAGAGATATTATGATTTTAATCATCTGAGCCACCAAGAGAGTTGAACTTAACCCACCTGTGCATCAGTTTACAAACATGCCACAAAATCTCCTTATTAGTTAAGGAATTCCCACAATTCAGGAAGAAGGGTGGGAGAACAGAAGCAAACCCCACCAAACACACTGACACGCTGGTTTGGACTTCCTGAAGCACAGGAAGAGGGAAGGCCACATTTCCACCAGCAGAGATACTGTTACATACATGGAATTAACCTGTTTAGGATAAAATAATAGAGGGAAGCTTTTCATCTTAACTAAAGCAAAGGTTGAGTAGAATCAAGTTGCTCAGTGAGGGTCCCAAAGCCCCAGCTGCAGTCTGTGTGGGAAACCATTCCCCCTTGTCCTGTCACTCCAAGCTCCTGTAAAAATTCTCCCTCCACGTTTCTTGAAGGATCCCTTCAGCTACTGGAATGACATTTTTGTTAGGGGCATTCAAAGCAGAAGGTCTTTAAATATCTTAATCATTTTTGAAATTAAGTATGTCAGAAACAGGTCTGAAAAACTACCAATGTGCTGAAAAATGCACTAAACCAGCCTGATCTCCTGTCCTTATCCTCTCTACAGTCATCAAGGCTGAATTGTGAGCGATGCCATGGAAAGATTTCAATGGTTTCAATAAACTTCAAAATGAGTTTCACAAAAAGGTCTCAAAGGAGCTCAGCAATTTTCTGTGACATTTGGCCTCCTGGCAGGGTGGCTCGTGCCCACTGAGCCCATCAGCACGTGGCAGGTCCCACAGCCCTCCTGGCCAGACCAGGTTTAGGGAAGCAGCTCAAGGAGGTGGATTTGGGGTGGCTGTGGAACACAAGGGCAAGGATAAGGAATGTGAAAGGTGAGACTGGAGAGCACTAAGGCAACTGCAGTGGGCACAGGTTGGGAGGCAGAGGCCAGGATTAGTGGGGGCAGAGGAAATGGGAACACCAAATGCAACCTGTCAGAAAACCAGGCATTCCTACATGAAACTTCTTTCCACGTGTTCTGTGCATATTATTAACATGATTTCTATCAGCAGCTCTGGCCTCTCAACTAAGCACATCCTCAGAAATCAAACCTGCTGTTATTACTTATAGGACCAGAAGTAATTAGATAAAAATCTCCATTTTACAAGTAGAAAAAATAGGTAGAGCAGTGTGACATGGACATAGGAAGTTAGTGGCATTGCCCAGACCAAGGCCCAATGTTCAGTCCAAGAGGCTTCACCTTGTCACCAAAAATGGGCTTTTTAGTACATGCTGATGCACCAAGGAAAACTGGTCAGCAGTAAAATAATTCAGAGCCAATGCCTGAATTTGTATTAATCGAGTCCAAGAGAGGGGACAGTCCTAGAGGCCACCATGCAACTCTCAAATCCACATCCACACAACTGTTTCCTTCTCTGGTGACTGTGATGCAGAGTAGCAACAACACTTCAGTCATTTCCTTGCAAATAAAATTAATTAATAAGCTTAAAATATGAAACCAACTGCGAGGCTCAAGCAAGTGATTACACTCATACACTGACCTTAGGAACTGCAAGACCCAAAGTGCACAGTGGGAATTAAAGGAGAATTGTGTTCAGTCTTCCTCTCTGGCAACACAGGATCAGTAACTATCCCAGGAACAAAGTCACTGAATTGATGGCTCCCATAAACACAGAGCAGGTCATTTATTTAGCCATTAATTGCTCTCCACACAGACAACAAAAATGCTAATGCTGGCCCTAATCACCATTTTGCCTCCATCACTGTAATTTCCCTCTCCCACTCCCCAGTTACCCCAGTAATTCACAGGATACCTTTCTGTCTCTCAGATCTCATCTCCCTGAATCCCAAGGATGCTGCTTCTTCCCTGCTTCATCAAGTTCCAGCTTCCTGGCCCTGTCTCCAAGGTGTCCAGGACTGTTCCTTGGTTCTTCCCCTGTTCCTGTTCCCCAGTGACACCACTATCTGTGTTCTCGTCTCACTTTCTGTGTGTTACTCCTCACACTCCTCGTGCCTCACTCACCCCACTCCACAGGATCTGTTCCATTCCTCCTGCAGGTTGTGCCTTAAAATCTCGTGGATGCCAAAGCAAATGAGCAGTCAACTGATGACAGCCACGGTTCAGAGGCAGCTAAAAAAAGCCTGCACGCATTTACCCTGAAAACTCCAATGATTTAGGACTTTCAAGATGCAGAATTCTCGTATTTAACCATGTGATATATAAGGCACTCTGCGTCTCCACTCTCCACGTTTGTTGCGTGAAGTTCCAAGTCTTGTTCTGAATTATCCTACATCCATGGGATCTCAGGCTAACAAAACTCCTGCTGGATTGAAAACCAACCAGTACCAAATCTCACAAGTGATGAGCAAGACACGTTTTCACCATCTCCCTGCGAAGCAGATCATGTCAAACCTCCAGTCCCTCAGCCAGCAGGTTCTGTGGATCTCAAATCTCTCCTGTAATTGTTCTTCCCCCAAAAAAATTAACTAGGAAGCATTTTAACATCCACTTTGACACGTGCCACCCAGGAACAAGTGGTGTTCATTAATGATTCCTCCAATGCCACACACAGTTTTAATACCTGGGTTTCATCCTTATTTCCCTGGTGTCACATCCTTTTTGCCCATCAGCTGCTGAGATTCCTGTTCTTCTGGTCCCTTGCTTTTCCAGAAAGAAAATGCTAAGGGTTGATTTCCACTGCCACATCCCAGATATGTTTCCCACCCACCCCTTTAGCAATATTAACTGAGATTTCTCTCTCTATTCAACTCAGGACATCACCTTCATTCCTGCTGCTGCTTTTGTCCATAAAAACACATTGTCATTTCATATTTAGAAGGTATTTTCTTTTTCGTTCTTTTCATTGCTTCAGCTCCAAGGGACATTAAAACCAATTCAGCTGAGTGTTTGAAATCCCAGAATATCACTAGTAACTCCACGGCCTCCCACAATCCCTTCTCATATTCCTTGTCTTCCTTCCTTTGCTATGGAAGACAGTTACCACATTCAGAAGTTTTCTCAAAAAGAGAATAAAAAGCAGGATAAAACCTGGCACTGTTTCTCCACATCACACTCCCTGAGCAGTGACTGCTGGAGGCCCCTGGACCACTTACATGAGCATTCTTAAAACATTTAGAGATGGAGACCACTGTCAGGAATAAAGTTCCTGTCTGTGTTACAGGGGGTGACAAATAAAAGACTTTCCAAACAGAACCTGCTGGATGTGTTTTGGGCAGACAGGAATGCCAGGGGACCTGTCTTGTCAGGAAGAATATTCCACAGGAGTGTTGGGAGCACAGGCAGCGGGGGCCACATGCAGGGAGAGTACACGGAGCAGGGCATGGGTTTTGTGGGAAGAAAGGCAGAGGACAGACATGATGACACCCTGCAAGTATTCTCCAGTGGGAGGAAAACTTGGGAAGCAGAGATAGTGTTTCTCCAGGCTCCAGCTGACACCCGACCTGACTGAAAGCCTGAAACACCACGTGGAATTTGGAGGTGCTGGAATAATTCTGTTGTTTCACCATTCACATGCAAATGAACGTGAAATTGCTAAAATCTGCATAACCAACCCATGTTTGATCGGAGCAGAGGTTCCTCCTGCCTTAGGCTGTGAGTCCCAACATCAGTCAACACTGGCTGCCGAGGGAAAAGCAATTTGGGAATTCTCCTAAAATATTATCCCAGCTGCTGCGGTGAGCTCCCTGAGAGCTCTCTGCAGCCCGTGCTTTCCAGGGGCTTTCTCTGGACAAATCCCGTTCATTTATACCCATCCAGTCAAAGATTAGGGATACAGCAAACCAGGATTTCACCTCTAACTCCTGACAGGTGCCTTTGGTTATTCCCAAGCCACCCCAGTGCCAGGATGGCCACACCTCTGCCAGACAGAGAGCCAAACCCAGATTTGGCTGTCACAGAGTAACCACAACGGGTCTCACGACAGATTTTTTTCTCTTTGAAAGCTGGAGATGGGACTCATGACCTCGCTGGGAGATGTGTCCAATGCACCCACTGACTGCCTTCCAACAGCAGCAGAAATCCATATTTTAAAAATAAAAAGCCAACAATCCCTCTGACAACAATATCTATTTAAAAAACACCTGTAATTCAGTATCTCTGTGTGTTGTTGCCACTCTCCTCTTGTGACAACAGCACTGCACCAAGGGTTTAAGCTGCTTTTTGCATCCTCCAGGACAGTTTAAACTTCTGAAAACTGATAATAAAAAAAGCTTCTTTTTGTAAATTGTAACTCAAATTATGTCACTGTTCAAACATAAAGTGCTTTTTAGGCAACTGCTGACTGCCTGTAGCAATGAAATATAACTCAGGTCCAAAAAAGAAGTGTGGTAATTTTGTCTTTAAAACCAAAATTACTTAGACCCCTTAAAAAAAAATCTCTCTCAGACAGCTCAGAAAAGCTTTAATTTTGAGTAAGAATGCTCCTTAGGAACTGGAGCAGGCAGACAGATGATGATTTTAGAGCCCATCTCTCCCCATATGTTCAAGCAGCTGCCAGAACTTCCCCGTTCCCACAGAGGCACCAGGGATGGTCCCAAGGTCCTCCAGGATGACCACGGGGAACACGAATCCTACAGGATTCACCCCAAACCCCCTGGAAAACACTGCCTTTGCAGGTGCAGCCTGGATCAGAGCAAGGAGGACAGTGAAAACAAACACGGAGAGAAGTTGCCCTGCTCCTGGAAATGAAAACTAAGGATATTTGAAGGGATGAAGGCAAAGCCACAGGTTCTGTCCCTGCTCCCAGAGCTGCCACATCCTGCAGCTTCCCCTCCTGGCTCCTGACAACACTCAGCTACCAGGAGAGCAAATGTGTGTCCTGAGGCCATCGGATGGAAACCCACATTCCAAGGAGCTTCCAGTTCTGTAATTAACAGGGTGAAGAACCACAAACCAAGGGCCAAAACCAGGAGTTACGAAGTCGGGGGACTACGGGAGAAAGAGAGGCAAGGACAGGAGCACCTTCTGGCTTCTGATCTGAGAGATGGGCAAGGCCAAGATGCAGGAGGCTCAACCTCCTAATCCCAAATTAACGGTGCAAAAAGCTAAAATAACAGGATTGATAACGCACGGGGGGTATAAATTCCAGAAGTGCGATTTTGGCGGAGGGGGAGGAGAAACTCTGCACGCCGCCGAGCCGCTAAACCAGCCGAAAAAAATAAAAAAACCCAACCCACCCCAAAAATAAACCCCGATAGATGTCAGGGAGCTGCCCCCACAGCCCCGAACTTGGCGGCCGGGGAGCTCCGGGCACGGCCCCGCTCGCCGCGGGCCGAGCGCGGTGACATCGCACGGCCCGGGGGCTGCCCCGCTGTCACCGGGCCCCGCCAGCGCCCTCAGGGACCCCCCGGCCCTCAGGGCCCCCCGAGGCCCGCAGGGACCCCCGGCCCCGCCGCGGGCCCAGCCGGGGATCCCCCCCCGCCGCCGCCTACGGGGGATGCCCGGGCAGCCGCGGCACTGCCGCCGGGGATGCCCCGCTCCCGGCGCCGCGGGGACACGCGGGGAATGCGGGCGGGATGCGGGGCGGCCCCGCGGAGGCTCCCGGCGCGCCTCCCCTCCCCCCGGGGCCGCGGGCCTGAGGCGGTCCCAGTCCCCGCCCGCTCCCCCCCCACCCCCCCGGCCCGCCCGCCCGCCCTCCCGCTCGCCCCTCACCGTGTCAGCGGCAGCGCGGCCGGGGCCGAGCACGGGGCGCTCCGCGCCGCATCCCCGCGGCCGCGCGGGCGCGGACGGGGCCGGGGCGGGACCGGGACGGAGCGGCCGCCGCGGCGGGGCCTGAGCCGAGCGAGGCGGCGGAACCAAAATGGCGGCGGCTCCTGCTCCGCCGCGAGCGAGCGCACGGGCACGCCCCCCGCCGCCGAGGGACACGCCCACAAGTGGGCACGCCCGCCAATGGGCACGCCCCTTTCTGTAGACACGCCCTCCTCCCGCCGGGGGACACGCCCACAAACGGGCACGCCCGCCAATGGACACGCCCCTTTATGGGGACGCGCCCCCGCAGATGGGCACGCCCCCGCAGTGGACACGCCCC
The DNA here is from genome assembly GCA_035583185.1 of Anabacerthia variegaticeps. Classification (NCBI taxonomy): domain Eukaryota; kingdom Metazoa; phylum Chordata; class Aves; order Passeriformes; family Furnariidae; genus Anabacerthia; species Anabacerthia variegaticeps. The sequence continues at coordinate 3,000,443 of JAWWEW010000069.1, forward strand.
CTCTGTGCCAGGACACGCCCCCAGCGCAGCCACACCCCCAGCAGGGCGAGGAGGCCACGCCCTCGCCATAGTCCACGCCCCTCCTTTCGAGGCCACGCCCCCTCAGCGTGCCAGGCGAGGATGGTCCAAAATTGGGAAATGCGGGAAAAATGGTTTTTTTTATCATCGAGGTGAGCGGTGAGAGAGGTGTTTAGACCCGCAAAGGGATCTTTCCCTGAGTGTCACAAACACTCAATAGTGAGCTGGGGGTTGTCGAAGTGTCTTCGTCGAGACTGGAATTGCAGAGTGTTAAGGGGGTTGGAATGGACCTCAGAGAGCATTTAGACTCGCCAACCCCACCCCGTGCCATGGACAGCGACACATCCCGTGAGACAAGGTCGCTCAAGGCTTTGTCCAGCCTGGCACTGGGCACTGCAAGGGTTGGGTCATCCACAACCTGTGCCAGGGCCTCCCCACCCACACAGGAACAATTCCTTCCTAATATTGTACCTAAAATTCCCCTCTGTCAATCTGAAGCCATTCTCCGTTGTCCTGTCGCTCCAGTTCCTGATGAACAGCCCCTCTCCAGCTTCCCTGCAGACCCTTCAGACACCGGAAGATGCTCTAAGGTCTCCACACAATCTTTTCTTCTCCAGGATAAATATTCCCACCTCTCCCAGCCTGCCTCCAGTCCCCTTATCAACTCTGTGGCCTCCTCTGGACTTGTTCCAACAGTTCCATGTTTTTACCTTGGGAATGAGGGTCTGATGTTCACAGAATTGGGTAGGAATTACTACAGTCCTTTATCACTGCTCTTAACTAGTGTTTTAAAACATTGCCTGCTGCAAATAGGAGAAATGAATAAAAATGGTATGGCAGCAACATATGTAAAAAAAAAACCCAAACAAACAAAAACTGCTGCAAACTGAAATACTCACAGTAAAGTGAAAACTCCTCCTTTGGAGCAGGTCCAGAGGAGGCACCAGGATAATCAGAGGGATGGAGCAGCTCTGCTGAGAGGAAAAGCTGAGAGAGTTGGGATTGTTCAGCCCAGATAGGAGAAGCTTCAGCTTTGGGGTGACCTCATTGTGGCTTTCCAGGACCTGAAGGGAACTTACATGAAAGATGGGACAAAACTGTTTACAAGAGCCTGGAGTGACAGGACAAGACAGAATGGATTCAAATTAAAAGAAATCACATTTAAATGGGATATTAATAAGAAATTCCTCCCTGTGAGGGTGGGCAGACCCTGGCACAGTTTGCCCAGAGAAGCTGTGACTGCCCCACAGCTGGAAGTGTCCAAGGCCAGGTTGGATGGAGCTCGAAGCAACCTGGGCTAGTGGAAGGTGTCCCTGTCCATGGCAGGGGGTGGAATGAGATGATATTTAAGGTTCTTTCTGACCCAAACTATTCCATGTTTCTATGATTCTATGAAATGTAAAGGCTTTGCAGAAGCACATAGTGAAGTTGTTGATACCTGAAAACCTGGCAACAAAACCATGAACAGCCACTTGCTTTTGCACTAGACATGCAAAATTCAGTGTTGAGGAGCTGGACAACTCAAGAAATGAGAAACAAGCTGTGCCTGAGCCAGATGTGTGCCCTGAGGGCCCAGACAGCCAATGGTGTCCTGGGGTGCATCAGGAAGAGCTTTGGCAGCAGGTCAGGGAGTGATCCTGCCCCTCTGCTCAGCCCTGGCAGGCACAGCTGGGGCCAGTTCTGGCTCCTCAGGACAGCAGGGACTGGAGCTCCTGCAGCACCTCCAGTGGAGGG
>JAWWEW010000069.1:3002294-3033570 GCA_035583185.1 Anabacerthia variegaticeps
TGCCCTTTCCCTGCCCGGGGTCCCACCCCACCCCCAGCCCCAGGTCTCACATCCCTCCCCTGCCCCGTGTCCTGCATCCCTGCCTGCCCTGGGTCCCACATCCCTTCCCAGCCCCGGGTCCCGCATCCCTCCCCTGCCCCAGGTCCCACATTGACCCCAGCCCCAAGTCCCACATTGCCCCACCCCTCCCCAGGTCTCACATCCCTCCCTGGTCCCACATCCCTCCCCACATCGTGGGGACACACGATGGGACAAGGTGAAGTGCCCCATAACCACCGTGCTGGGGTTTTTCCAGCAGGGAGAAGCTGCCTGTGATGGGAAGGGGAGTCCTGGTGCCGCTGTGCCAGGTGGGTGCCCAGGGGGATGGGTTTGGGTTCCAGGGGGTTCCCGAGGGCTGCTGTGGGACAACATGACAGTGGCAGGGAGAAGGAAGATGATGGGATAAGAGGGCTTTGCTTACAGACTGATGGGTCGGGGCACAGCAGAAAAATGCACAGAAGTGCTGGCTGTGTTGAAGGGGATGCTCAGAGCTGGAAGGGCCTTTGCTCTTCCATCTGTGTCCTTGCAGGAGCAGCTCCCGTGGGGTCCCGGGACCCGCCCTCGGTGCGGCTCTGGTCTGACTACCTGAACGTGCACCTGCACCCCAAGAGCCTCTACGTGATCCGTCAGTACCTGCACGATGGGTACGGCCCAGCTTGGCTGGTGTGCAGAACAGGGGCCAAGTTCTGCCTTCAGGGAATAATTCAGAGGGGATGGAATAAGCTCTTCTCCCTTTTGTTCCCATAGGGACTGTGATTGTCTCGAAGCCTTTGGACAAGGGGAACGTCTCCTGCAGGATCCTGCCTGCGCGGAGGAGCTGGAAGATCGGCTGCACTTCTATGTGGAAGAGTGTGATTCTCTGCAGGTTCACAGCTCGGCCCAAGCTCCCTTTTCTTCCAAGAAACTTCCTGCTCGAGATCAGGTGGAAAATGAGATGCTGCCCTTGTTTCACACAGGGGTTTCAAGTCCTCTGTGACATCCACAATGGATTCTCTGGAGTTGGTGCCAAGGTGACAGAACTGCTCCACGATGAGTATTCAGGAAAAGGCATCCTGAGCTGGGGCCTCACTCCAGTCACGAGTCACCCGAGAGTGAGTAAACTGTGGGCAGCACCAGGCACAGGTGGTGCTGCCATGCCCAGCCTGGGTTTCACTGCTTCTTGCTGCACCTTTAAGATTCCAAAGGCTGGGTTGTTTTTCCCCACAGGACTCCCCGAGCAGCTTTTACAGAGTGCTGAACACGGCCCTTGGCATTGCCCACCTCTCCCGTCACAGCTCTCTCCTCTGCCCACTGTCACTCAGCGGGAGTTTGGGAATCAAGCCACAACCTCCGGTGACATTTCCATATATAAAATACAATGTAAGTCCTGCTCTTGCAGCTTTACCCCTCTCCAAGTGTTTCCTGCAGCTCTCTGGTTCTTTCCACAATGCTGTTGTGCTCAGCAGACTTCCCTGCTTTTTCACTGGGATTTAGCTGCCAACTTTTCATTTCCATAGTTGTTCCCTATTTTTGAGAACACTACCACACCACATTTCCTTGGCTGCTGTGCTGTCTGGTGCTCTGTTTTGTCAGTGTTGGCACCTAAAAAAAGGCTTTACTGCATCATTCTCCATGCATGGAGTAATTCCAGCCTCACTGGGAGCCCCAAAAGCTGCTGACAAGAAAACTGGCACCAGAGTATTTGTTAGCAAACAGCTGACCTGGAATAACTGGCTGCTTATCCCAAACCTGGAATAACTGTTAAATACTACTTATCCAAACCTGGAATAACTATTACACACTGGCTGCTTATCCCAAACCTGGAATAACTGTTAAATACTACTTATCCAAACCTGGAATATTACACACTGGCTGCTTATCCCAACCTGTAATAATTGGCACACACAGACTCCTTATCCCAACCTCAAAATAATGTTCAACACCTCTTTTAAAGGCACAAATAAGTTAAATACACAAACTAAGTTATGGAACAAGTGATTGTGACTCATCCTGTACCTCTGTCCTTTGTCTCCCCCCCAGGCCTCCCTGAACTACCACAGCAGTGCAATTTTGGCAGCAGCCCTGGACACCCTCACGGCTCCCTACCGCCTCTGCTCCTCCCAGGGCTCCATGGTGCACTTTGCTGACTCCCTCACCTTCTCTGGGAGGAAGGTGAGGGCAGCAAGACCAGCCATCCCTGCTTCTTCCAGCTCTGCTGCAGGCAGGGGCTGCTGTTCTGCACTTCCAGGAGGGTGTTCCAGGCTGTTTGTCACCCCCACTGCAGGTCTTGGCTGCGTGGGCGTCTCTCCCCTTCCCTGCCTTCCCTGGCTCCTCGCTCCCTGACACTTTAAGTGCCCACCAGCAGGACGTGCCCTGGAAGCTCCTGTCCTCATGGAGGGAGCAAAAGGTCAGCTGCTGTTTTGCTCAGTCTGTTGTGCTACGAGGAGTTTGCAAAGAAAGGCCCAGCAGGTAAATCAGCGTTTGAACTGCACTTCTGCCTTGGGAACTCCGGCTCTCCCAGCAGGGATTCCTCCCAGGAGTCATCCACAAGCCCTGCCCTGGCAGAGGCAGCTGAATGGAGGAGCAGTCTAGTGACTGAGCCAGTTTAATCTGAGAGCAAAACAGCTAAAAAGCACCTGACTCGGTGATGTTTTCAGCCTGGAAAAGCTGGAATTGGTTTCCTTTGCAGCAGCTCCCCAGGACAGCAGCAGCCCTGGACCCCCCTGCACAGTGAGAGCCCCAAGCTGCTGCTCCAGCAGTACCTCCACACCCATTTCCCAGGGGCCTTCAGGTGGGAAGAGCCAGGGGAGAGGTTGGTTTAGAGCAGGGACCACTTGAGGGGGTTTGGGGTAACTTTATTCCCTCTCCTCACAGCACAGCCCACGTGCTCCAGCAGCCCTGCGACACCCAACCTCCCTTCCCCCAGTTCTTCTCTCCTCTCCTGACCAGACAAGGCTTCCTGCAGGACAAAGCTCTGGCTCCTTCCTCAGCAGGGCCTAACAGAGGTAAAAATTACTGAAAAAATAACAAACCAACCCACTGTGGAGCGTTTGCAGGGCACAGGTTAGGAGTGCTGGGCAGCTCTTTATGCTGAGTCAAGGAAGGCAGCTGGGGGTGAAGCAGAACAGGGCAGAGCTTTGGCCCAGGCTTTGCTGGCTGTTTGCCTGACCCCAGCTCTGCCTCACCCTGCAGATGTGCAGAGCATCCCCGTGCTGGCAGCCCTGCAGGCCTGGCCTGGCCTGCACCAGCTGCTCTCGGGGCTCTGCCAGGACCTGCAGGCGCGGAACGTGCGGCGCTGCAGCAGCTTCTTCACGGCTGGGGTGGAACAGGAGGACTTCCAGGAGGCCCTGGAGGAGCTCAGGACTCTGGCCCAGTGCTACGAAACAGGGTTTGGAGTGGGTGAATCTGAGGATGAGGCAGATTCAGACTAACCCTTATTCTCAGGGACAAGAGGCAGTGAGAGTGTCTTTAAGGTCACTCTCAGAATCAAGGGAACGCCTTTGGAGATGGTCCAGCTGCTGCTGTCTTCTCATTTCACCAAAATCCTCTTACAAAGGCTGGCCTAAGTTCTCCAGGTGCTCCCAGTTGTGTTGTAAGGGGAAAAAAGCTGCTTTTGGGGGGCTGTTTTTGTATGTTGGGGTTTTTTTTCCCTTTTTTAACTGTGCAAAGTGGATTTGTTGTACCCCACTCAAATAAACCCACACAATAAATACAGAATTCAGATTGTAACTTTCTCACATACAATCAACACAAGGGGAGAACTTAGAAAAAGTCATGTGTTTGTTCCACATGAAAACTGACATCTTAGGGTACAATATTTACATGTTCTGGTCAGAAGAACTGTTTGGTCTTCTGCTGGGTCCAACCTCCACCCCGAGGCCAGGTGAGTGTCCACAAGTTGTTTCCCTGCTGAAGCTCCCCAGGGAGGTTCTAGAGAACATTCCCACCCTGACACCTTGCTTGGTGCCTTCAGCTTGGTACAGGCTGGAAAAGCAGCTCATCAGAAGTGGAGCAGAAAAGTGAACAAAGAACAGGAAGGTGCTGTCTTAATACCTGTGCAAACATTTTCCCACAGCACCTGGTCTAGCAGCAAACTGGCAAAAAAATCCTCTTCTGGGGCAGTCAGTAGTTTATCACCTCAGTCATCAGGTTCTTCCTCAGAAAGCAGAAGATCTTTATCTGACAACTGGTCTGTGTTACTGGTACTCGTTGCATCCTCCTCATCTTCCGAGCTCCCATCACAGGACGTGTGGAACAACCTCATGAGCTCCCTGAACCTGTGGGACACCTGAAGAACAAAGGAAACCCAGCATGGCCAGTGACCTAAAAGGTGTCACGAAACTGGAATTTCATATTACAAAGTTCAGGGTGTTTTGCAACATTAAAAAAATACCACCATCACATTTCATACAAGATTCAGTGATAAGGAGAAATGGAAGAGCACTGGGCTGTTCTCTCTGGAGGAACAGTTACATTCCTACTGACTGGCAGGTAAAATCTGCCAGTTTGGGAAGATCCAGAGGCAAAAGCAGGCAGATTCCTGGTACAGAAGCAGCAGGCTGAAGACCTGAGTAGCAGCCACTGAAACAACTCTGGTACCAAGTGTGAGGCTCAAGTATCTGTGGTCAGGTTGTAAGAAGGACCAGGGCACTTGGGATTTCTGACTACAGGGTTTGTTTTGATTTCGACCTTTTATTTGCAATTGGGATGGTTTTTCACTGAATTTAACTTTGGGAGACTTAATATGACAGCACCCCACCCCTCCCTTCCTTTCCATCCCCTTCCCCATTCCCTGGGAGCTTTGCCACACCAGCCCCTCACCTCACTCGCTGTCTTGTTGCCCAGTTTCTGTGAGATGGCATGGAAGGTGTCCAGGTGGGCTCCTTTCTCCTGGCAGGTGGTGAGGATGACTCTGTCAGCCTCCCTGCAAAGCAAACATCTGTGAAAGCAGCTCCAACACCAGTGATGGAATTCCAGCCCCCCAGCCCAAAGCCTGGGTCAAGGCTTCTCCCTTTACTCCTCCTGCCACCTCCACTCACAGGACCCATCCCTGCTTGAGCCTTGAGCCTGTTTTAGGTTTCCTGAATGAGCAAAAAAGATCCTTTCCCAGGCCAAAGTGCTCCAGTAACACTGCCAGGAACAGCCAGTGCTGCTCAGGGGACCAAGCTCTGCTGGCCCATGGAAATGAGGCAGGAACATTCAAAGGAAGGAGGCAGGAGACAGCAAAATATGGGAATACAGCATGAAAATAAAGGATCCTCTGTAACATGAGAGCTGGAGCCAAAGAGTGAAGGCAGGAAGGGTGCAGGAGGTCGGGCAGAAGTACCTGGTCCAGAGGACAACCTTCTCCCCAGTGGAGCTGACTTTGCTGTTCTTGGCACACACAGTGGCCTCTGTGACTCGCTGCTGCTGCTCCTCTTCCTTGTGGCCCAGGGGGGCTGGCACCCCTCTGGGCTCCAGCTGCTCAGGATGCTGCTGCACCTGGAAGCACTTGGGTCCATTTGCCTTCAACCTGCCCTCAGGAACGTCTCCAGGGCAGCCTGTGCCATCTGGCTCCAAAACACAGCCACCAGGGGACCCTGAGCTGCAGCCCTTACCCAGAGCTGCTTTGCTACCCACTGTCAGCCAGCCCTGCTTTGTTTCAGCTTTTCCCTCCAGAGGCAAAGGTGGGCCCTCGGGTTCTTTCCCACCTACTTCTGAAGCAAGGCCAGGCCCCTTGAGCTTCTCTGCTGGCCCAGGAGGAAGCCCCTCAGTCTGACAAGGGCTCTGCTCACAGGAGGGTCCTGCTGGCCCCTGGGCAGAGGCAGAAGGCAGCAGCAGATCTCTGCTCAGCCCCAGGGAAGCATCTCCATTCCCTCCAGGGGGCTGGTTTAGTCCCTCACTCCCGCTTCCCACAGTGCAAGGGCAGTCTTTGGTTTCTTGAGGTAGTTTTAGAGCAGCTTTTTGCAGCTGAGTCCATGTGGGGCCAGTGGCAGCAGAGTCTCTGTCCTTTGCAGCACCCACACCTGCACTGGCACCTTCTGCAACCTGAGCATCAGGAGGGGCAGGTTTTTCAGAAGAGCCATGTCTGCTGGAGGCAACCTTTCCTTCCAGGTGAGATCCTGAGAAGAAACCCAAACAAGGTGAGATAAGGTGTCAGTAAAACTCCTGGAGGCTTTAATCACTGACTTTTCAAGAGATTTTTGGTTTAGAACTGAATGCTGCAAATGAGAACCATTTGGGAGCAGCTTTGTTATTCCACCTGCACTTTACCCACCCTGTACTTCAAAAAAACCAATCTACAGTCAATTTTCTTCACCACTCTGAGTTACTCCAACCAGCTGCTGTGTGAAGTGATGACATAAAAACCCTGAGTGCACTGCCCAGAGCAAAACTCTGCAGTGAAACAGCCACTGCTGCTCTTGGCAGCCACAACCCCAGCCATGAGGCTGCACCACCTTGAAACCCCTGTATTTAACCCTCTGTTGTCCCCAACAGCAGCACAAGCTCAGCCCTGGCTCCTGGGAGGGGGAAAAGGTCTCCCTCAAGCTGTTTATCCTGCAGGAATTGTGTTTCTCCTTGTCTTTACCAGGCTGAAGGAAAAACACCACAAAAGAGATGGTGGGTTTGAATTGCTGTGCTGAAATGGAAACTGGAAAAGAACCAGTATCAAGGACTGGCAGTACTGGGGGCTGGACTGGTATCCTGGCAAGAGAAGCTGAACTGGACCAATCATTGTGAAGAGGGGAGAATATTCTCCAGGCAGGAAGGGAACGCTCTGCAGGTTTAGAGCATCCAGAGTGGAGGAACACAGGAGTTTTAAAAAAAAAAGAGCCAAGATTATTAAAGAAAATCTCATTTTTCTCAATAAATGTGTACTGGAGAGTCCTAACCCCCTGCTCATGTGTGTGAGCCAGCGTGGAGAGGACTCTGCCCCTGTCTGGGCACAGGACTTTCACCCACCTGAAGACACAGAGTCCCCTTTCCTAGGAACAGGCTTTGTTTTGCTCTGGACATCCTCTCCCTCGTCTCTGTTCTCCAGGATTTCTTCTGCAGCTTCCTTAGACATTCCAGAATCCTTCCCTTCTGGCTGAGGACTTGCCTCTTGTTGAGCAAGGCTTGCAGTCAGCTCTTGAGAATCCTTATTTTTATAAAACTTGTTTTCACACACCTGCAAACCAACCCACAGGCACAGTCACACACGTGCTCTGTCCATCCCAACCTCTGCTTTGCTTCCCAAGTATTCCTGGCCCTGCCAAAGGCTTCACTTGGCACTATGTTGTTTATTATCATCAATCAATAATAAATGATTATTTATTATTATGAAGAAGAACAGGCACAGGTCTTTTCACATAGTGGCCACACCAGCACTTTCCACTAAAAAAGCTTGTTCCTAACCCAAAAGAACACAAAACTAACATTATTTAGCATAGCAAGGAGGGACAGTGGGAAGTGAGGAGGAGAGAGAAGGGACAAGGCTGGGCAGAGCTCCAGGGAGGGAGCCACTACTGGGCACCCTGGGATTTGCTTTGCTCCTCAACCCGTTATTTGGGAGGCACAAGGATCATCCCACAAGGGGCACTCCTGGCAGGACTGCACTCCCCACTCCAGGCCTGCCCACTGACCTTGCTGCTGCAGTGGCTGCAGCTCCTCCTTTTGCTCTTCTTTAGCTTGAGATCACTGCTCCCTTCGTGGCAGGAACAAGAACATTCCTTCATCCCATCCACCCACTCGACCTCCTGGAACAGACACACTCCAGCTGGCAAAGACACGTGGAACAGGGACAGGGAGGGCAGGGAACCCCGAGGGACCCACAGAGAACAAAGGGGATGGTGCTGCTGGCAAGCAAAGCACAACAGAAACACTCCTGAGGCTCCTGTTGTGCCTCCCAGTTTATCCCTGTGCACATGCACCTGCCCAGAGCCCCAAGTAAGATGCCCCAGACCCACCTTGTCGTTGTTTTGGCCTCCCATCTCTTTCCTCTTCTTGCTTTTTGTGGCTCCGTGGATCTTGGGGGGGTCATCCTCCTCTTCTACATCTGGCAAAGACACCTCTTCAAACCCATCAAACTGCAACAAAACAAACACACAGCTCTGCTCTCAGCTTTGTTTGCCCCAGAGACAAAAATCCTGTTCAGATTTGCAGAGTTTGCTTCAGTCCAGCAGCAGCTCTCCCACCCCACTGTTTCCCTCTCCCTGGAACTGCAGCCCCAATTTGAGTTCTTCCAATTCAACCACGTCTCTTATCCCCGCCTTTCTCTTTTCTGGTCTTAGGGAAGGGATTGCTGCACCTCGTATTCCTTCTCTTCTGTCCAGTTGATCTCCTCAAAGTCTCCCATCCTGCTGGCCGAGGGCCGTAAGTGATCGAAGAAGACGGAGAACTCGTCCTGCAGGTGGTCGTGTCCCTTCAAGAGCTGCCACATCTGGGTCTTCAGCTGAAGGAGAGAAATCCACAGCAAACAAGGCTCATTCCATGTCATCCCATTGTCCCATGAAGGATTCTTGAAGCAAGGGGACCATCTGGGCTTGTGAGACCTCCAGCATGGAAGTCTGTGCTCGCACTGGAGCTGCTTCCTGGGTATTCTGGGATCACTGCACACCCAGCTGTCAAAGCAGCACGGAAATGCCCCCCCAGAATTCCAGGCAGACTCTGCAGGAGTCTGAAATCTCATCTGCGGGGTCATAAAGGAGAGGTGGAGGTGGCAGAAAGGAGACAGGCAGGGCATCAACTGGGCAGCCTCTTGAAGAGGCAGCTCCAATTCTCCTTGAATCCAAGGCCAGGTTGGACAGGGCTTGGAGCAACCTCGTCTAGTGGGAAGTGTCCCTGCCCATGGCAAGGAGCTTTAAGGCTCCTCCCAGCCCAAAGCATTCCATGGTTCTATGGCTTGACATGCTCAGCAAACTCCTGTGGTCTCCAGGGGCAGCACGAGGGGACAGGGAACCAGCCCAACTGCAGCCCAGGGGAGGAAGGGGACACCTGGGTACCTCTGCAATGTCCTGGGGCACACAGTCTGCACAGCTCTGCAGGACCTTGATGATCTTCTGGTGGTGGGCAGGGTTTTCAGCAAAGCAAATCTCCAGCTGCCTGAGGAACTTGCGGCTCTTCTCGAAGGCTTGTTGCTCCTCAAACTACACACAAGAAAAACACTCACCCTCATGTTCAAGAACACATTCCCAAACACCTCGAGTTGGCTTAAACCAGCTGTAAAATTCCTGCCTTGGTCTTTGTTTTCCCTTGTACTGAAGCCCTTTGCAAGACTGGGGGGATGTGGAGGAGGAGAAACAGCACTTTGTAGAATCAATACTTACACGAGCTAGAAAGTTTTCCTTCAACCACAAGACAGGGAAACCCAGAGAGAGAGGAAGAGGTGAAAACCTCTGTCTTTAAGTGGAAGGCTGATCTGGAGACCAGGGAACCACAGTTTGCTGTATCTGCACATTGTCCCTCCAGCCACACTGTGAGGGAACTGGGAAAGGCTGGTCCTCCACACTCACACTGGGCAGGAGATTTACAACAACCACCAAACTTCCCAATTCTGATCAATAAAACAGCAAGTGATTTACCAGCTGTTTACCTTTCTTGCCCTAGGAAGGACTCCTTATCCTTTCACTGCCACAAGCATTCATGTTGCTTTAAATGTGGTCTCCTCCTTTCCTTCTACCTACCAGGCCACACTCCAAAGCCTGCTCTGGCAAAAGAAAGGCAGCAAAATCTGTGAGCAACTGGGGCCAGTCGTGCAGCAGTTTCTGGAGGGTGGAATAGAGATCCACAGCTGTTCTCTTGCCTGTGCTGATCTCAAATTCATAGATAACACGAAGAAAGTCTTCGTATTTTCCAGGAATGTGCTGCAGGGTTTCCCGGACCTGGAAGGAGCAACAGGACTTCTGAACATGCAGGAAGAAAACAAGGTAATCACAGGATATCTTGGGTTGGAAGGGACCTTAAAGATCAACTAATTCCACCTCCTGCCATGGGCAGGGACTCCTCCCACTAGCCCAGGTTGCTCCAAGCCCTGTCCAACCTGGCCTTGGACACTTCCAGGAATCAAGGGGCAGCCACAGCTGCTCTGGGCACCCTGTGCCAGGGTCTCACCACTCTCACAGGGGACAATTTCTTCCTAAATTCATTTAATCTGGTAATCTTTGCTCAGAATTTACACAGTACTCCCACTTTTGTTGAGCCAACCAAGCCCCTTCCTTAAAGGTAAACCTGAACTGCTCCTGAGGGAAGGGAACCCAACCAGGACCACCTGAGCACCCCCAGCCCTCCCTCCTTCACTCCCCCCTGCCCCACACAGCACAGGGAGGGAGGAGGAAGAGCAAAAGCAAGAAAACTCCAGGTCAAGACAGTCTGGGAAGGTATGTAAAGAACCACCCCCATCCCAGCCAGCCCAGTGCTCCCAGTTAGACCTGGCAGTTCTGTGGCTCAGCCAGGGGGCTCCCAAGTGTGCCACGTTTGTGGGGCACACCCTGGGCTGCCTTACCCTGGTCAGGTAGGCTTGGGCAAAGGCCAGATCCTTCTGCTCCCTCAGGGGATCCCTCTCCAGGATGTCCTCGTCGTACAACAGGAGCAGCTTCGAGGTGTCTTTGCTGGCACGAGCCCGGCCCCGCTTATTCCTGGTCCTGTGGGAGCTCCTGCTCTTCCCAGGGGCTTTCAGGTTCTCTCCTGGGAAGAAGCACAAGGTGAGCTGGTGGCACAGGTTCTGCCAGGTCCAACGCAAAGGCAGGTGTCACAGTCAGTGAGGAGGTCCTGGCTGTGCTCCCCTGCAAGTGAAGGAGCAACACAGTTCCCAGGAGCCAGGCTGGCCAGCATCTCCAATGGGCTGTTTATTGTCACAGCACCTGACAGGGACAATCTCTGGATACACCCACAAGCCCATCCCAGCTGCTCCTCAGCTCCAACCTGCTGCAAAGTGCCAGACACAGCTCCTGCACACCAGGAGAGAACAGTCATGGGGGCAAGAGAGACACAGCGTGACTGAAAATGACTCTTTCAGCTCATTATTCACATAACAGAGTTCAAATCACAGATAAATACCTGATGTCACACAACAGGGGATAAAACAGGGTACCAAGAGGTTCTACATTGAGATTTATGTGGCTTTAGCATTAGGAATCTGTTGGTTCCATCTCCTCAAAGTTCTCTGCTCAAGCTCAGCTGCCACTTGCTGAGTTTGGTTTCATTTCTTTTCCCCCAACTGATCTTAGCACACAAATTTCAGCTTAGCAAAGATTTGATTATTTAATATTTTTCTACTATTGGATATCGGATGACACAAACCACAAACCTGCCTGCAGATTTTTGAGGCAGGAATGCCTTACAACAGACTGAGGAGCCCATAAGCACAAGGGCTCTGTGGCAGGAACTGCTTTTAGAGAACTCTGACTGGGTCACAAAATTGTATTTCCAGGTTGAAAGCATCCCTGAGACACATTCAGTGAAATTAAATCCAGAGAACACCCCCTGCTCTGCTTTCCATGCTGAGAGCAGCCCTATTTCCCCACTCCCTGTGCCCAAACCCCCCAACCTCACCTGCTGGAATTCTGTGGGTCTCCACCTGGGGGGAAGAAGCTGCCTCTGCCAATGTGAAGGCTGATTTAGGCTCCTCTGATACATCTCCACATATTTCATCATCTTTCTGTAAACTCTCCATGCCTTCCCCTTCTTCCTCCTCCTCTTCCTCAGGCTCAGAGTTCTCTTCCTGGGAATTCTCTTCTTCAGAATCTCCCTCTTGGCTCAAACGTCTCTCTGTTGCAAGCCAAGTCAGCTTCTCCATGGTCTCCTTAGGAAGCAACATCAAAAGAACATCACATTGTTTTCTTTTATTGTTTAATATCCTTCAGCAACTCCCTCCCTCCATGATGATTCTAACAGCCAATTCCACAGATCACCATCTGCTCAACCAGAGGATTCTACAAAGGAACAGAACTCAAAACCCTCCAGAGCTGCCTGGTTTTGTACTGTGCAAAATTAAATAATCACAGATTAGGCCTTGAGTCAGAAGTGGGAATCCTGAATGATCATCCCAGCTCTTAAAGGCCAGCTGGAACTGTGACCTAGAAAATCAGTTTCACTTGGAGTAGTTCCTATTAAAGAGCAGCCTCACTGAGGAGTCCCTGCAACTCAGCAGAATTGAAATCTGGGTATTTTCAATATATTCCCTTGGCTCAGACCTAAAAGCTGCTCAGACAAAGGTGGTGTCCAGTTTCCCTGCTAAAGCACAGTGCCAAGGGATTGGAGAGTTACCAGCCCACCTTTCCAGCTGCATCCCCCCTGGCCTTTGCCCTGGCTCCACAGGCTCTCTCAGGACACCCAAGTTGCCATCAGCAAGTCTTTTAAACATCTGTCTGTTTTTACCTGAAGTTCTGGCACTGACAGAATAGATTCTTCTGAGGCTGATGACATTTCTTCATCCTCATCTTGTGTGAAATCATCAAAGTCATCCTCTTCCTCCTCTTCCTGCCCTTCCCTCTCCCCTCCAGCCTCGGGGCCGGCCGGTGTCCCCACGGACTGGCCGTCTATGCTGGACGAGTCCTCTGGTCTTCCCAGGGGACTGCTGAACTCTGCCTCCAGCTCTGCTGGGTAGGGAGGGTTCCTGGGGGACTCACAGCTCCCTGGTGGCCCAGGAGCAGCTGCCTCCACCTGCTGCTCCCCACCAGGAGGGGACTGCAAAGCCCGACGTTCCTCCTCCCCCTTCTCCTCGCACGGGGTGTGTTCCTTCTTCGGCTCACCCGCGCACGGACACGCGGCCTCCATGTTCAGCTCCTGGCCAAGATCCAGCAGGAATTCCTCCTTCACCTCAGCACATAAAAGGTCCCTCTTCTGGGCAGGGTTTGCTTCCTCGGGAGTCTCATTTGGATCTTCGGGCTCGATTTTCACCGGTTCCTCTGGATCTTCTAAATGAGGCAAGAGGTCCACAGGCAGCGGCTCGGGCGCGTTCCCGGCCCCTTCTCCCCCTGCCCAGCTGCAGCACTCACTCTTGCTCCCCTTGTCCTGGCTGGCAGCATGGCCAGGGGCAGGGTTTGCACCACCCTCCTCCTTGGGGGAGAGGCTGGAGCAGGGCACGAAGAGCTCCGGGGGCTCCACCTTGGGCTCCAGATACGCTCGGTTGCCGCTCCCGGTGGGAACCAGGGTGAGCTGCTCCTCACCTTCAACAGCCGAGGCAGAGAGACCCACAGGACTGGGAGACACGATCAGGGAGGGGATGGAGGAGGTCACCAGGGGCTGGTTTAGGGGACAGGGGAAGGGGGATGGATTCACCAGCAGGGTTGTGACCGGAATGGCCTGCGCGCCCCGGCCCACGGCGGTGCTGATGGGCTGGATCATGTTGCAGCCATTGCCGATGTTCACCACCTTCACCGTGGTGGCAGGCACGGTCAGGATGACGGGGGATGGCTGAATTAAGGGGGGAGGTTTGATCACTGGGGCACATTTGGGCCCTTTCTTCCTCTGGTACCCTTTGCGGACACAGGGTTTGCGGATTTTTGTCCCGGTCAGTGCCGGCAGCATCAGCTTTGGCTGGAAAGTGCCCGGGTCTGAGGACACCAGGGCTGGTGGCACAGCAGCAGAGAAGGCTTGTCTGGAATCTGGCTGTGCAGTGGAGAGCACCTTCTGGAACTCCAGGCCATCCGCAGCTCCCACCATGGCCGGAACGCTCAGGGCCTGCGCTCCCGGCACCGGCGGCAGCACCGGCGCCAGCTGGATGGGCCGAGGCACCTGCAGCAGGACTTTGCTGGGAGGAGCCTCTGCCTGGGCCACCTTGATGGCTTTGGGGACGTCGCCGGGGCTGGGGCTGGGGCTGGGCTGCACGCACGGGTTGGGCCGGATGAGCACGGGCTTGAGCGCCGATGCCCTCTGCCTCCTCCATGCCCTCCTGGAGAACCGGTTGGCCAAGGGCTTGAGGGTGAGGACGAGGCCCTTGGGCATGAGCAAAGGGTACTTGTCATCACGGCCTGGGTCTGAAGGTTCCTTTCCTGGCCCCAGAAAAGCAGATTCTGCAGCGGGGGAACCCGGCATCTCCTTGGCATCTTCTGCCAGTTGTTTCAGTTTGCTCTGGATGGAGGGCAAGCTTGCCTAAGGGAGCAAGAATTTATTAAATTTATTATTTAATAAATCATTTATTTATTATTTAAAATAATTTATTATTTATTGGCTATTCCTGTATTCCCACCTTCACGCTGCACCACAGAGAGCAACTTGCTTTTATTTACTTTATACCACTCTATAGTACTCAATATTACTTTAAATTCATGAGTTAGACTGTAAAGCCTTTACAAGACCCTGAGATCCTGAGAGAAACAACAGGACTAAACTCGTTTATAACATTTGCTTTAGCAAACACAGCATTTTGTGGGAAGGGAACTTCCCTGTGTAACAGTGGGTGGTCAGGAGAACTGGATTTTATGGCATCTGAGCCCAGTTCTCTGCCCAGACTCTGTTCCTCCTGCCTGACCCACAGGCACGGTTCCATGCCTCCAACTCCTTGATAGAAAGTCAAGAAAAAACCCCCAAGGAATCCAACCCAAGGAAAAGGCAGGAGAATGAACCAAACAAGGATGAAGAGCACAAAGGGGAGACAGAAGCACCTTGAGCCAGAAGGGCAGCCGATGTTCCTCCCTCTCCACGGGCGCTTTCCACTCGTGGGGCTGGATTTCCTCACAGCACTTCACCAGCACAGGCAACTGCTTTGTCTTTTTGTAGTACTGTGAGGAGACAGGACACAATCCCAGATCAGGTCAGGTCACCTGCTCAGGTACTGCTGGGATGGAGGGGGTTGTTCAATACAGAGATTCTCATTGCTGCTTTAATGAGGTTCTGCCCCCAGAAACACTGAACATTAAAAATTAAAACCCAAGGCTGAACAAGAGCTCGCTGCTGATCTCAAAGAAAGCAGGAGGTTCTGGCAGATGTCCAGGCAAAATTAAGTGTTTCTGGTTCTCACTCTCTCTTCAGCAGTGGGACAGGATTATTGCCCAGCTGGACTTTTACCTGCACCTTTTTTGAAGCTTTGCTACTCCAAAGGTTATTATTTGTACAGATTTTTGTCAGGATTACTGAAGGGAGAGTTGTACCAGGACTCTGCTGGGCTCTGAAGAGTCAAAACAACAACCAAAGTACTTGCAAAGTCAAAGGGATAAAGTCTTTTGGAATAAATCCTCATTGCTGACAAAAGGATGACATTTCATCTTAAGAAAGTGTCCTCACACTGTTACATTTTCTCTTCAGGGAGTTCCAGGGCACAAGAAGGGTCCTGGGACAAAGAGCAGATCTCCCCTGGTGTCACAACCCAGGCCAGGCTGGGAATGCTGCCTTACCATGATGATGTTGTCGGGGGCTCGGTTCATGTTGAGGTTCTTGATCCTCACCGTGAGCTGATGGGCAGTTTTTGTTGGCAGGAGGTATTTGCTGATCAAAGGCTTTGGAAACTCTGTGCCTTCAAAATGTTTCAGACCTAAAGCCAATAAACTGAACAGGGAAAGAAGGAGGGGAGGAGATAACAAGCCTTCCAGCTGGGATGGGCCAGGCTCTCCCCAAGGTCTGGACCCCCAAAATGCTCCTGCCCAAACAGGTGCCACTTGCACCCGTTTTGGACAGGAATTCTGAGCACCTACTTGTCCTCTGCCTTGGTGAAGACAATCTTGTCCCGGGGAGGGTTTGCTCTCAGGGAACAGATTGGCAGTAACTCTGGGTACATGAAGACTTTCCTCGTTGCAAAAATCCAGGCCACTTGCTTTGGCAAACAGGAAAATTCACTGGCTGGGGAAAGAATGAACAGACAAGGGCAGAAATGAATGTGGACAAAGGTTTTACACCACTGGCTTCTTAAAAACACTGTTTCTTTTACACCCTGCACTGCAAGAAGAGACTTTCTTCCTGTTTTTTAGAATTTGCATATTTTTTGCCTTTTCCTTTTAAGTTTCCAACAGCAAAAGATAAAATTCCTTTTCCTTTCCATTTTTTCTTTTGCTCTATAATGAAAAAGCTCTTGGAAAAAGTATCTCAAGTGAGTTCCCTCTCTAAAGGAGCAGAAAAATCACAAACCAAGTATTTGAAACAGTTTGGGATTTTTTTCCCAGTGAAAGGAGTGTTTCCTTGGTGTGTTCACCAACACATTTGGAACAATTGTTTCCTGATGGACTTTTGCAGCTCAGAACAGTAAATGGCAGTAAATGGCTGAGTTATGATGTCAAACAAAAGTCAGCAGGTCACACAATGGGCTTTACTCTGTTGCAAGATTGGGAAGCAAAGAGGAGACAAAGGGATGGTTTTATCTAAAAATATCTCACAAAAAGAAAAAAATTAATTCTTAGAATCATGGAATGGTTTGGATGGGATGGGACCTTAAAGAGCAATCAATTCCACTCCCCTGCCATGGGCAGGGACACCTCCCACCAGCCCAGGTTGCTCCAAGCCCCATCCAGCCTGGCCTTGGACACTTCCAGGGACCCAGGGGCAGCCACAGCTTCTCTGGGCAACCTGTGCCAGGGCCTGCCCACCCTCAGAGAGAAGGATTTCCTCCTCATATCCAATCTAAACCACTCATTTCCTAGTTTAGTTGGGCTCCCTCTCCAGGGGCAGCAGCTCCAGCTGTTGCTGCACCACAATTCAAGTGCTGAAAGGAACCAGAGCCTGGGAAACCTGGGGCTGAGCTGGGGAGGGAACTGGTCTGACTGGGAGTGCGGGGGGTGCAGGGGGTCACTGGAGCTGCTGTGACAGTCGGGGGGGTGAGTGGGACCCCCAGAGCAGCTCCAGGAGGGTCAGACTGGGGAGTTCCTGTAACCTGCAAACCAACTCTCCCTGTAAAGGCTTCCCCCTCCTACCCCCTCACGTACCATTATTCTTCTTGACAGCCTTTCGAGGGCTGCAGTCCACTGGGACCTGGGCATGGAAGTCCTCCAGGAGCTGCAGGGCCCCCTGCAGGTTGCAGGGCTGGAACATGGTCTGGAATTTGGGATTGAGTGCCAGGCGCAGGAGGGTCGAGCTGCGGGCGAAGTTCCCGAGCTCGCTCTGCAGAGTCAGACACAAACAGAGAACAAATGCATGGAATGCAACCAAAAGAGCTCTAAAAGCAGGAACAGAGGCTTTACTCTGAGGGAGGAGAGGCCCTGGCACAGGTTATGCCATGATGTCCCACCCTGGAAGTGTCCAAAGCCAGGCTGGAGCACCCTGGGCTGGTGGAAGGTTCCCTGCCCATGGATGGTCTTTAAGGCCCCTCCCAACCCAACCCATTCTGTGATTTTTATTAACTTCCCCACCTTCTGGGACCTTTCAAGGTGTCTCTCAGTTTAATGGGATCAGTGAAATAAATGAATCTCTGTAAAGATCTCCAGTGAGCAGCAATTACTAGAATTCATGTAGCTCTGAGTTCAGACTCATCCTTACCAAAAACATCCGGGTTGTGCTGGCCTCTGAGCTCAGGGCAGGGTTGCAGCTTGCAAGGAGATGGATTTGAGTCAGAAGCTGAACATGCTGGAAGAATAAAATCACACAAATTGGGTTTTTGGGTCCCTCAGGAATCAAAGCACAAGTCTAGAGGCACAGGAGAGAACCCCAAAAATCTCTGACTGCAGAAAACCTTCTAAGCAACAAAAAACTGAAGGGAAATTTTGATATCGACTGACAGGAAGTTTATTCCACAGATTTTGAATATATCACCTTAGGGTAGTTTCCCAGCTTTTGTGCCAAAGTCTCACCCCAAAACAGTGCACACAAAAAGGATTTGTTTTTTTCTAAATAAATAAATAACTATTTCTTCAGCAGCAATGACTTCAGCTCTCAGAACTGCCCAGCTCTGAATTTACACACAGTTTGGTGTGGTGGAGAAGCTAAAAAGAATCCAAACTAGATCAAGAAAAACATTCTCAGACAGTAGCAAAGAAGTTGCTGAAAACAGAGGATTCTGAGAGATCAGAGTCAGGATTCAAAGGTGTCTCACATGAGAACAGGTGCCAAAAAATAAGCTCTGCTGCACACACTCCATTCCAACTGTCTTCCCATGTGGAATCAGGCATGTGAATATCCCCTAACAACATTTCAGCTGCTGCTTTCCCAACCAATTCCTCAAAGGAAGCAAACAAAGCCTTGCTGTGCCCTTGGCTTTCCCTGCCCCAGAGCAGAGACTCCTCAGGGCACACCACACAACACTGCATTACCTGCTGCATTTGCTGCTGGAGCCTCTTCCTCTGTGCACTGTCCAGAACAAGGTTCTGCAGGGGCTTCTCACTGGGGGCTTTGGATTTTTCAGTCTCTTGGGGTGTTTTGATGGAGGACTTTTTCATCCTCAGCTGCTCCAGCTGTTCTTTCACTGTGCGGTGCTGTTCGTTCAGTAGATTGGCCAGAGGCTCCTCAAATCTGTTGGAAAGCAGCAAAACGCAAGAAAAATGATTTAATGACCATTCACTCTGATTTGGAGTGTTTTACTCTGGCTCTGGAGTGCACAGGTCAAGCACTCCCTGTGCTACTCAGTGTGTACTCCAGTTTGGAAAGCCTGAGTTATTGACACACAAGCCTTCTAATCCACCCAGCACTGCACCAGCTGTGGGTGCAACTGCTCCAGCTGCCTTTTCCAAGGACTTTTGCTCCAGCTGCCTTTTCCAAGGATTCTTGCCCACCATTCCCAACCCTCTGTGTCCCACTCACCTGCTCCAATACTCTCCACAGACCTAAACCAATCTAAAATACATCAAAACAAACCCTATTTAACTTTTGCCACCAGCAAGGGCTGAACCCAAGGTATTTTGGGGGGCATTTTATCATCTGGAGAGTGTCCAGAAAGAGCCCACATTGCTTCAAAAGCTGTTAGCTTATTCAAAAAATAAATAAATTCAGTGTTACCCAGCTTCATGCAAAGGACTCTACCAGAGATCCTACAGTGAGAGCTACTCCTGCAGCAGGAGGGAGGATGTCCTTGTCACCATCCTTTCAAAAACAGTTTCAACTATCCCCTGCTTTATTTATTATTCAATTTTTATTTATTTCATTTTAGGCACACCAGCTAACACCCTAATTTCTGCTGGTTATCAGCCACCCTTCTGTAACAGGCCTGAAGTCAGTTCTTATTGAAGTTGTTCCATCATACTCCCAATGCAAGGTGGCATAAAACCAACAAATCCAGCAAATTCTGCCCCCAAACACCTTTAAGAACCCTGGGTACAGATAAAACCAGGGAAGAACCAACTGAGAGAACCACCCACCAAGGCAAAATGAATAAAACTCCCCATCACCAAAGCCAAATCCATCCAGATAATGAGAGAGCCCATAAAGCTGCCTGGCTTTTAGCCTGTAGCTGGTTCTGCAGCTGCTGCACTCCCCTCTGGCACTGCTCATCCAGAGGGAGCATCCAGAAACTCCAGCCTTCATTTTAGCTCCTTTCCCAAACAGACACAGCTTCATCTTGAGCTGCTCTGCCCCACAAACAAGGAGACACCATTCCCCTGCAGTTCCCCTTTAGCCACAGTCTCTGCTGGCTTAAATACACTGGATTTATTCCCTAGAAAGAAACCACAGAATTCTGGAATGGTTTAGGTTGGGAGGGGCCTTAAAGATCATCTTTTTCCACCCCCTGCCCTGGGCAGGGACACCTTCCACCAGCCCAGGTTGCTCCAAGCCCCGTCCAAGCTGGCCTTGGGCACTTCCAGGGATAGAGCTGCTTTACACCCTTTCCTCTTCAAGTTGAATATAACCCAAAACCCATCAAAAGCCAATTTCCAAACTTGATAGTCATTTAATTCCTAGCCCTCAGCTGTCTCAGGCAGTCATTTTCTTTATAAAGGCCAACTTTACATTGAAGTTATTAAAGAGAAGGTGACACACTTGGTCAAACCAGAGCCTTGAGTGTCTCTGGCCATCACAAGGGCAGCAAAATAAATTTACCCTCCCCTTTAAAATGAGCAAGAAAACCATTTATTGGTCTGAAATTAAGCCAGAAGACAACAACCCCCACAGTGCAAAGCACAAGCATTAAGAGTGGTTGTCCCTGAGCTTGAGATCTGCTTTGCCCAGGTCCTGTGGAGCTCTGACCACACACCTGGCACATCCACAGTCCTGCCCAGTGCTCTGAAGAACCACTCCAGCCCTGCCACCTCCTGCCAGTGGTAATTTCACACTGGCAGACCAGGACAGGACCAAGGGGTGATGGTTTTAAACTAGAAGAGGAGAAATTTGGATTAGATGTAATAAAGAAATCCTTCCTTGTGAGGGTGGGGAGGGGCTGGGATGGAATTCCCAGAGAAGCTATGGCTGCCCCATCCCTGGAAGTGTCCAAGGCCAGGTTGGAACAACCTGGGACAGTGGGAGGGGTCTCTGCCCATGGCAGGGGGTGGAATGAGATGAGTTCAAGGTCCCTTCCAACCCAACCCAATCCATTCCATAACTCTCTATGTAGCACAGAGAAGCAGGAACAGAACCCTCCCCTAGAGATCCTGCCTTGTTGGAAAACATCCCCATTCTGAAAGGCCCTGGCTGTTTTCAGCTGAGACACAGAACAGGCAGCACCAATCTTAGAGCAGACACTCTCCTGAATGTGTCTCTCTCTGAACAGACACATTTTCACTGTTGTCACCTTCTCCAGAGGCTTCACAGTAAAGTCAAAGGTGGCACACAGAGAAAAAGGTCCAGTGCAATGAATAAAACACCTCAGAGCTTTCAGAACAGTGGCCTGAGCTGCCAAGGCAATCCCTCTTTTTGGTGGCTGCCACAGCAGAGCTGTTCATCCCAACAGGCTGTGACCACAACCCAAAGCTCCCACCTGAGTGCCTGTGGGGTGTTAAAATTCGGCCGAGACTCTGCAACAACATCTTCGTCTTCTGGACCTTCATCCTCCATGTTGGAGAAACCCATCTCGTCCTGGAACTGCAGCAAGCAGGGAGCAACACTCAGGAGGGGAAACTCAAGGAGTACATTGACCATCAGTGTTTTTAGCTAATAAAGCTCATGAAGAGCCTCCTGGCACAGACATTCACCTCTGCAGGGACTTAAGGAAGTTCCTACAGACCTTGGCACAGTCAGCACTGAGCATTTCCAGAGCCCACCCCTTCGTGCCTCTCCACATTTCCTGGCACATCTGACAGCTCTTTCCTCCAGTGCTACACCCAGATGGTCACTTACTGTCTCAAACAGCTCCTCCATCAGTTCATTCACTTCCTTTTCTGCAAGGAAAATCAAAAAGAAGGATGAATATTCCTCTTCCAAGAAATACTCAGCAATCCTGTCATAATATTAATTATTTAAGGAATTTCCCTCCCAAAGGAAACCCTTGTCTTGCAAAGAGGGGACCAAAAAGGAAAGGCCCTTCTTAATGCTGGGCCAAAAAAAACTTTAGCTGAGATTGTTTTGGTTCAAAAACATCATATAAACACTCACTTTCACAATCAAATTTAAAGTTATCTTCACCCATAATAAGACCTAGAGCAAGTGTGGTTTGTTGCAAAGATGGAAAGTGGCATGTTTATAAAACAAGCTGAAGAGTGTGAGGACTTAGAGAAAACTTAATTACATTCAATGACAAGGCAAACATCCCAGTCTGAAGGGGCTGCAGCTTTCAGGCTGTGTTATCCCCACCCAAATATTGTTGGTCAGCCTTTGCCATGCAGTGAAGCTGCACCTGCAAGCACAGCAGCTCTGCCCAGAGCCTGCCCTGCACTCACACAAAGCCCAAAGCTGGGCAAGCCATGCAGAGCTTTTTTTAACTACCCTGCACTGCAAAAATCCTTGCAACAAAACCCTTTCCCAAATGAATTATTAATCCCAAAAGGAGAGGAGGGGGGATTCCTCAGGAACTCACTCGTGATCCTCACGGCACGATCATTTCTGAAATCTTCTGTGTCTGGTTCATCCAGATCTTCCAGAAAGTTGTACTCAGGGTCATCATCATCATCTGCTTCATCTAAAGAGAGGCACATTTGGAATGTCATTCCCTGTCCCAAGGCCAAGCAGTTGCCAGGAGCAGGAGCACTTTGTTCCCTCCTGACCTGGCACAAAGAGGGCTGGAATTACTGCGTGAAATTATTTCTTTTATGGAAGCAATATCAAACCCATCCTCCTTCCAAGCTGAGCTGCCAGCACGCTCATCTGCAGCATTCCCATCCTAAAAAGCCAGCTTTGTTCTCTGGGATCTGAGTTTCACCTCAGTTTAGAAAGTAATGTTATTTCAGTGTGTTTTTTATATTCAATTTGCAGAGCTGAAAGCAACCAGTAAACCCAGCAGAAATAAGAAGTCAAGCCCCAAAGCTTGTCCTTGTTCATTCTCAAAGAACAAAAGAGCTATTTCCACCCAAATAAATCCCTCACCAGGAGCACAACACACTGGGGTTCAGGACACAGCACAAGGGGTTAAACCCCCCACTTTGCCTTGTTCCTGCCTGTGCTGCAGAGTAAATATTTACAGGTGAGTCACCTGAAGTTTGAAACGCTCACAAAGGTCCCTGGGGGACCACGGTCCATGGAGGAAAGCTGGTGGCATGCAAGACTCATGGGAATGTCATGTGTAACTGGAAATCAAAGCTTTGGGCTTTCAACCAGAGTCATAGAAAGGTTCGAGTGGGAAGGAACATTAAAGCTCATCCAGTTCCATCCCCTGCCATGGGCAGGGACACCTCCCACCAGCCCAGGTTGCTCCAGTCTGGCCTTGGACACTTCCAGGGATGGGGCAGCCACAGCTCCTCCGGGCAAACTGTGCCAGGGCCTGCCCACCCTCCCAGGGAAGATTTTCTTCCCAATATCCCATCCAACCCTGCCCTCTGGCACTGGGAAGCCATTCCCCCTTGTCCTGGCACTCCAGGCCCACATGAACAGTCTCTCTCCATCTTTCTTGGGGGCTCCATTCAGGCCCTTCAGGCCACAATTAGGTCACCCCAGAGCCTTCTCCTCTCCAGGCTGAACAATCCCAATTCTCCCAGCCTTTCCCCACAGCAGAGCTGCTCCAGCCCTCTGACCATCCTGGTGCCTCCTTGGAGTCACTCCAGCAGCTCCATGTCCTTCCTGTGCTGGGCCCCCAGGGCTGGATGCAGAATTCCAGGGGGTGTCTCACCTGAGGGGCAGAATCCCCCCCTGCCCACCCTGCTGTCCATGCTGAGGGATCACCACGAGGGGGTTCCTGGGCTGGGTCATGCCCAGTCTCTCCCAAATCCTTCTCCATCTGCTCCTCCCCAGCCTGGATGGATCCCGGGGGTCTCCCCAACCCTACTGCAGCACCACCACTCACTTTTTTCAACCCCACCCCCCCAAAAAGCCACCACACACCTTCATTCTCCACGTCATCGTTCATGAGCCCCCCCAGCCACCTCTTCCACTCCTCGTCGTCGGCCGTGTTGGGGTCGTACATGTCGGGGGTGATGTCGGGGGCGCGCAGCTCGGCCTCCAGCTGCCCCAGGGGCACGTCCTTCAGGGGCCTCTTGGAGCGGGTCCTGAAGGCAATCAGGCTGTCCTCCAGGGGCTGGGGACAAACACACTGCACTCACCAGGGCTCTGCCTGCCCCCAGGCCCAGCACCGAACACAGCCCCCTCCTGCCACAAAGAGTCCCGTGTTTCGGATGGTTTCGCTTCTCTCCCTGTACAACTCATTGTTTGTGAACATATCATTGCTCCTAAACTCTTACCTGCCACCAAGGAAGCAATTCAGAGAATCACAGAATCAGCTGGGTTGGAAAAGACCTCTGAGACCATCAAGTCCAACCCTTGATCCAACACGACTGTGAGTACCAGATCTTGGCACTGATGCCACATCCAGTCTCCTCTTAAACACCTCCAGGGATGGTGACTCCATCACCTCCCTGGGCAGCCCCTTCCAATGCCTGATCCCTCCCTCTGTACAGAATTTCTTCCTGATGTCCAACCTAAACCTTCCCTGTCACTCAAGACTGTCCTCTTGTCCTATTGCTGGTTGCCTGGGAGAAGAGCCTGACCCACACCTGGCTCCCCCCTCCTGTCAGGGAGTTGTAGAGAGCAATCAGGTCCCCCCTGAGCCTCCTCCTCTCCAGGCTGAGCCCCCCCAGCTCCCTCTCACAGCCCTTGTGCTCCACACCCTTCCCCAGCCTCGCTGCCCTTCCTTGCACACGTGGCAGCCCCTCCACATCCTTCCTGCCCTGAGGGGCCAGCCCTGGGCACAGCACTCGAGGGGTGGCCTCACAGGGGCACAATCCCTGCCCTGCTCCTGCTGCCCACACTGTTGCTGCTCCAGGCCAGGATGGCCTTGGCCTTCTTGGCCCCCTGGGCACACCTGGCTTATGTCCCCCTGCTGTCACAGCATCCCCAGAGTCCTTTTTCTGCCTGGCCTCTCTCCAGCCCCTCTGGCCCAGCCTGCGCTGCTGCAGGGGCTTGTTGTGGCCAAAGGGCAGGACCCAGCACTTGGCCTTGTGGAACCTCATCCTGTTGGAACCAGCCCATCATTCCAGCCTGTCCAGCTCCCTCTGCAAATTCCCAATATTTGCAATATTTGACTTCCACACGTGTTTGCCTCTTCACTACCTGAAATGGATGTGGAGTAGCTGCACAGGACCCACCCAGATCAGTAAACTTTTCTCATCCTTAATATGAGACAGGGCTTCCTCCTGACAACCAACTTCCTCAATTAGTAAATAGTTAATCAGTTAATGGTAATAGTTAATAGTAAAAATTGTGCCTGTGAAACACAACTAAGCCAACAGGACAACTTTCAAATGCAAAGCTATTTTCATTAGTTATCTAACGTCAGAGTTACATTTAATAGTCAAAATAAAAGCAGTGAGAGACTTTTGAGCATAAAGTGTGATTACAAGACACTAAAAGTCTGTGTCACTACCAACATTCCTAACAGCTGCTTTATTCTCTCACAGAGCCAATGTCCTGCACACCATGGAGATTCAATTCCAAAGAATCACAGGCCCATGGAATGGTTTGGGTTGGAAGGACCTCAAGGATCACCCTGTGCCACCCCTTGCCACAGGCAGGGACACCTTCCACCAGCCCAGGGTGCTCAGAGTTCCTTTTATTATTTAAAGTTGTAGGAGAGCAGAATGCAATAAAAGCAGGAGAAGAGAACACCAGAAAGTCACTGGATTTCCAACAAATTTTAGCCCAACTGACCCCCCCGTCACATCCCCCCAACACTGTACCTGGTAGGAGTCCATGCACACAGGGCTCGAGGCCAGCTCTTCATCCACTGCATGAAGCTTCTCCATGAAGGTGCTGTCTTTGGTTTGCTTTGGTTTAGGAGGTGGTGGAGGTCCCATGGGAACAACTTCAGCACTGATATGTCTAACAGGTGGGGTGACCTTCTCCATCTAATTAAAAAGGCCTTTGTGTTAAAAGGTTTGATTTAGAACACAGATTTCCAAGGACAGAGTAAGTCTCTTCCTGCTTGGCCAGTCTGGCACAGTAGAAAGGAGAGAAAAGTTTCACAGAAGGAAATGGATTCTTCATGTTACACTCACTTTGGTTTTCAGAAAGTACAAATAAATGCACTATTCAGAAGTCTTGCAGGAAAAGGGATATTTGGAAGATTTAAGTATCAGTCTCAATAGTACTAGAGCTGATAAACCTGAACACAAGGTATTGTGGCAGAGTCCTCCCAGAAACAAACTCATGGTGAGCAGAATGTGGAAATACCAATATAATATTGCTCTTTCTGACTCCAGGCTCAGTTCTCAGGCACTTTCTTGTCCCTCTCTGCTGATCCTTGGTCCTTATCACTCTGTACTGACCACTCCCACTGCCCCGACTGAGCACACAGTCCCCACAAACACCTTCATGCTTTCATCAAACCCAAGCACAGGCAGCAAATCTCCTGCACTCCTCTCAAAAATAATCAGTAAAATAACTATTCTCTGAGACAGTTGTTTCCATTCCCAGTGCTTTAAGTGCTTATTTTAGACTCAGTCCTTCCTGCAGGGGCTGCACTTCACTGGCAGTGCAGAAGCCAAGGCAGGGGCACCCTAAAGCCACCCAGCCCCTAGGGATGTCCCCAGAGCTTTAGGAAACAACATGTATCTTTGATTTTGGGTTAATAAATCAGGAACAATGACTGGGAAGTTGTTTCCAAAGCAAGCCAAAGCTCCCTTCCAAGCTTACCTCAGAGAGGGCCCCTCCCTCCTCATCGGAGGAGCGCCGTGTCCTGCTCCTCTTGGCCCCTCGAGGGGAAGAGGCCGTGCTCTCCACGTCACTCTCCAGCAAGCTCTGCAGTGCAAGAGATGCAGAAGGCCCTCAGCCAGCCATGCCACAGCCAAACACTGCTTCAACTAATATTTCAAGGGCTCTCTTTTAGCCAAATGGATAACAGAGCAGTGAAGAAAGGTTGCTAGAAGGTCCAAGGTGACTTACAAGTGTTCAAATAAAGAGTGTTCTCCTGTCTCAGACACACAGACAGCTCTGTGCTGAGCAGGACAGGCCTTTGCACAAGCTGCATTTACCTCTTCTGCAGTCTCATCCTCATCCTCATCCTCAGGCTGGTATTCTTCATCAGATGAATCATCTTCCTCCAGGGGAATGTCCACAAACTGAGGTGGCTGCAGCACGAGAGAAGAAAGGTGACAACTTTTAACAATGGGAGGAAGAGCTGCACTCTCAGGGCCAGAGCAAAGATTTCTAACTGAGGAAACACTATGAGGCTCAGAAAGGAAGGAGAATGCTGGAAAAGGCTGAAGAAACCAGGGAAAATATTAGAAGACTGGTGAAGGAAAGTAGGTTTGAAAAGGGACACGAATGGGCACAAATGATTTTATATGATGGAAATGTCCCATGAGCAGACACCACCTCAGGGGTGGTTTTAGCCCCTGGATGGTCCCCCCCAGCTGCTGCTCTGCTGCATCCTGCCTGCACCTCAGCAGCAAAGCTCTTGGAGCTCAGGACAGACCCCCTGAGATCCAGGTCATACTTCCAGGCAGTCCAACATTCCCAGGAGGAGCAGCTGGCAGCACCAGGGAGCAGCAGCCACAGTGAGGAGCTCCCTCCAGGCACAGGATGCTGCAGTACTGCTGTGCTGGGGGGGTTGGACCACCCAGCAGAAAGGGATGTCATCACCTCCTCATGCTCTGCCTTCTCCTTAAAGCAGCTCTTTGGGGCCCTGTGGGACCTGCTGCCCTGTCCTTGCCCTGTCTGCCACACTCCTGGTCCCCAACACTCCCAGTGTACCAGTCTGCTCCCCCTTCCCAAAGACCTCTGGCTCAGCAGGATGTGCCTGGTGTGGGTTCCCCTCCCCCAGCAGGAGTTCACTCACCTTCACCTCATTTGCCTTCTTAATTGGAGAGATATTCCATGTTGGAATCACCTAGGGATGGCAGAAACACTGGAGCTGTGGCAACCTCTTAAATCAAAGGAGCACCTGAGCTTGATCTCCCCAGTGGCCAAGCCACAAGAGAGCTCAAACAAAGGCTTCAAACTGTCCATGGGATCTCCAGGCAGCAGCCTCAGGACAGTGGGCACTGTGAGTTCACTGCCCTTCCCAACTCTGACCTGGCCCAGGGCTGCTCATCTCCAACGAGGTCTTTTTCACACTGTCTTAACTGATCTTTTCATTTCAAGACTCAATCACATTAAAAAAAACCCTTTACACTTCTTTTAGGAGATGCAACAACCCAAACCACTCACAGAATCACAGAATATCCTGAGCTGGAAGGGACCCACAAGGCCCATGGAGCTCAACCCCTGGCCCTGCACAGATATCCCAAAATCCCACCCTGTCCCTCAGAGTGTTGTCCAAACCCTCCTGGAGCTCTGGCAGCCTCGGGGCTGTGCCCACTGCCCTGGGGGGCCTGGTCAGTGCCCACCACCCTCGGGGGGAAGGATTTCCCTCATACCCAACCTAACCCTTCCCTGGCACAGCTCCAGCTGCTCCCTCAGGTCCTGTCCCTGCTCCCCACTCAGGCAAGGGGAAGGTGCAACAGTAAAAGTCAGACTTACCACTCCTTTCTCCACAACCTCCTTCAGCTTGGAACGAGTCATTTTGGGCTCCTGAGAGTTAAAATAAGACAACAGCAACCAATTCAGCCACTTTTCTTCAATGCAGATTTTCCTCTGTCAAGTCTTCACTATAAAATTTGCCTATTTTTTAAAATTCATTATTTTTAAATTCATTTCCTCTCACACACGACCAGAGTGGCCTCACAAATAACTCCTCCTAATTCTGTTTCATGATTTACACTCATACACAGACACCACTCCCTCCATCCAGCTCACAAATCTGCTAATGAAACCCAATTATTATATCAGATAAATGCCCTGTTCTGCCCCTTCTCTCCACACTCCATTTTGGCCTGAGAAGACAAACTGGTGAAGGCATCAGGCATTTGGAACAACTGAAAAAACAAACTGAACAGGCTTTTTACTCACAAACAAAGGAATATCTTCTGTCTCACTGATGGCTGCTTTCATCATGGCCACCACGTGCTCATTTGTGATCACTTCCTGCAGGAACACACAAAAACTATCCTTTACTTTCTGTTTGTCAAAAAGAAACAGACAACATCATAAAAACAACAAATGTTAAAATAAAGCACCTGGAAATACCACAAGAAAACAATATGCTTTGTGCTTATGCTGTAATAAAAATGACTGTTCAGTGATCAGACAATAAAATCTAAAGTAGCACAGCAGGGATAAAAACAGTGCACCACACTCTCTGTGAATGCTCCACAGAATAAATTCCCAGCAGAGAGAAAGAAAGTAGTCAAAACAAAAGCCCACACCAGCTTCCCTGGTGTCATGTAATCAGTCATATCACACATCAGCACAATGTGCTGATCCCAGTCTCATGGGAAATGCTTAAACCAGAAAACTTAAATCTTAATTAAACTTAAATCTTTAAGCACTCCCAGGCTTCCAAAACAAGGGTCTAATTCTCTGTAGAAAGTATGGAATAAACCAAACACTGTGCTGCATCATTCCAACACAGAGGAAGGCATTAATTTATGGCATTTGCACAGAATCCACTGGTGAACCTGTCTGGAATTATCAGGGCAGTCTCGAGGTTGTTGGCCACAGGGATGGCAAAAAGGGAAAATATCTGAGATCACCTGGGTTGGAACACCAACTGCAAGGGAGGGGGGAAAACCCTGTGGGAAAATAATCACTCTTGCTCTCCAGCCCCTGCCCTGGGATGAACTGAAATCCACACCCAGCAGAGGTGCAGAGACAGAGATTCACCACAAAGCTCTGACAGCACAGACACTTGGGCAGCTCCTTTCTAACTGATGGACCCAAAGCTTGGACATCAACCATGAGTGATGCATTTCTGTCAGCACCACCAGGACTCCAGCAGGACCCTGGGATGAAACAGCTCACTCAAAACTAGAGTACACAGCCTACACCTGGGACCAGGAGGGTGATTTGAGTTCAGTTAGTCCTGCTACTGCTGCTCAGGGAAAGCAAAACAGACCCATGACCCTTTGGAAATAAAGGGAAGTTGGGATCAACACCTCCAGGTGACACGGACGCTCCAGGATTCTCCCTTTACAGATTTATTGGAGAGATCAGGAGGTGGGTGCTGACCAAGACACCCCTGTTCAGGAACCCCAGTGCCACCAGCAGCACCCACAGGCTGGGCTGGAGCCCTCCCCAGCCCCCAGACTCACATGCAGGATGTTCCTCACGTTGACCACGGTCAGGTTGTGCTGTTTGGCTCCGTCTTCCAAGGTGCGATCCAGGGTATCATCCAGCTTGATGTCACAGGACAAAGATCCCTCTTCTTCTGGGCTCTTCCCTTCCCTTTTCCTTTTGGTTGCCTTCCTCCTCCTCTTCCTCCTCTCTATGTCCTCCCCGTCCTGCTCCTCTGAAAATTAGCAGAGATGGGATCTACAAATTCAGCTGCTTCACATGCTCTGACAGGACAAACACAAACTAGAATTCTGCAGCTTCTGAAGCAGCAAAACCTGCAGGAACTGATGGGAGACCACCCAAATGGAAAGAGTCACAAGAACCAGAAAGCCCTTTGAATGCTGGAATCAAAAGCTGTACAACCTGACTGAGTCACATTACTCAGCACATAAAGGACAAGTAGCTGTCACCTCTTCAAGGCTGGTTTTACAGAATGGCCTCAGCAGCCTTTTGACACCTTTTCCAGAGAAAGAGTGGCAAACTCCAGGCAGCAAACAGCAAGAACAGGATGCAGCTTCCAGATTTAAAGTGTTTCCCAAAAAGCACTGCTGTGCTGAGTCAGGGAAGCCAAAGAATCCTGACTTTCTCTGAAGCAAAGCAGTGTTTTCAGTACCCCAAAAATTGCTGCTCTCAGCTCCAACAAGTTCCATCTTGTAGTTTATTGAGCCCCTAAATGAAAACTGAAAACAGGATGGAAACTTAAAACAAAAATGCTGCACCTAAACAGCCCCCACCGTGGTGTTCACAATTCCAGACCCTGTTTTATCCAGCCACAGGCCTGTTCCTTGCACAATGGGATAAAAAGCCACTCACCAGCCCTGCTGCTCTTCAGTGGCTTCCCCGTGGGAGGATTCCTGGCAGGCACCTGCAGGGAGCTCCTCCCGGGAGACTCGGGCACTGCACAGGGGCTTTCAGTGGGATAGGGATCTCGCTGGGAACTCACTTCCACCTCTGTGTACAGCTTAGGGATTTTCCCTGGAAACAGCACAC
This sequence comes from Anabacerthia variegaticeps, assembly GCA_035583185.1. Taxonomy (NCBI): domain Eukaryota; kingdom Metazoa; phylum Chordata; class Aves; order Passeriformes; family Furnariidae; genus Anabacerthia; species Anabacerthia variegaticeps. The sequence goes on from JAWWEW010000069.1 coordinate 3,032,844, forward strand.
ACCAAGTTGTGGTCAGATGGGCCACAGGGATAACCCAGAGCAAAGCCAGGATACAAAACTGTACCAGGACACAAATACGTCAAATCCAGTAAAAGTCTGAACACATTAAAGACATAAATCCATTAAATCTGGCACAGTGAGAGTGACCCAGATGGACTAAGCACTGCAGCAGCAGCTCCATCCTGCTGGGAGCACACACAGGCAAAGAGCTCCCCATTCCTGCAGTTCCAGCCTCGCTCCCCCTGCTCTCAGTTTTGCACAGCCACACTCAAACCCTCCCCTGCCACGTGAACCAATGGCACAAACCTGCTGATTTGCTCCAAACATGGTTGTGATCCCTGCTCTATAAATGCAATGGGCACAGCAGCAACCAACTCATGGAGCAGGCACACCCAGGGGGTTATTCCCAGCTGGAACAGGGGCCAGTGAACCCACAGTGCTGCAGGGGGGGCTACAAACCCTTCCCCCCATGTTCTGTGCAGGCCCACACATTACACAGCCCTAGAAAACAACTGAGAATTGTCCCGTCCCACTCCCTTCCCCAGCACAAACTCAGCGTTCGCTCAGCTCAGGGAGCTCATTGCACGAGACACAGAGACAGCTCTCACTGGGGAGCACAGGCTGGGTCAGGCTGGGAGGGACCACCGGGGGTCACCTGGTCCCACCTCCCTGCTCAGGCAGGGCCATCCCAGAGCACAGGGCTGTGTCCAGATGGTTCTGGAACAGC
>JAWWEW010000069.1:3045385-3059867 GCA_035583185.1 Anabacerthia variegaticeps
CCCAGGGAGGTTTGGAGTGCCCAGCCCTGGAGGTGGCCAAGGCAGGACTGGAGGTGGCACTGGGTGCTCTGGGCGGGGGGACAAGGTGGGGATGGGGCACAGCTTGTCCTGGAAGGTCCTGGAGGTGTTTTCCCAGCCCAGGGATTCCATGATTCCGTGACCACTGCCCTGAGCAGCACCTTCTCCATGGCACGACCCCGCTGTGTCTGCCTCGGGTGCTGCCCATGGGAGAGGAGGGGAGAGAGGGAGGAAGGAGGAGCAGTGATGCATCCAGGGAGAGGAGCAGGAATTTCTGGGGCACTGGAGACAATCCTGGGTTGGTTTTTTCCATTTTTGCTGCTTTTGTTTTCCTGCTGTTTGGAGAGAGGAGAAGAGCAGCTGGTCTGGATTTCCTGTTTCTTGGATTCTCAGACTCCTGAGTCCCCTTTGCAAAGTTCCCTTCAGGATTGTGGGGGAATGGTTGGAATCTTCTCAGGATTCAGTAACAACCTTCCTGGTAGTAATTGCAGTCCTGGCTTTGCACCTTTCTCCTGGACACCTCAGGAGGAATGCAGATTAATGCAGGCTAGGCTTAATTCCATTTTAGGCCCTACATTTTATTCTTTCTTTGAAAACCAGAATTAAAAAGCTTTCCTTGTGTATCCTCCAACTACAGCACAAATATTTCAGTGGCTGTTCTTCCACCTGCTGAACTTTGTGGGTTAACACTGTTTACATGGGCATAAACTCCTTGCAGTTGGATAGGAGAAGGTGAAAAGGAGCCAGTGCCAGCTGGGCAAGGGCCTTCCAGCCCCCAAACTTGTGTGACATGAGAAAAAATGCTCTTGGTGCCTGGTATCTCAATTGTAATGCTCAACTAGTGTCTGCATAAAGAGCAGCTGCCTCGGGGCTGATGGCAAAAGGAAGGCTTTGTTTGAAACTTTCTTCTGCTTCAGCACCTTCCACTTCTCAGTGTTTTCCATCTGCAAATTACTGAAGTTCTGACACTTTGCTGGGCTCTTTCCTGGGCAAGGAGGGGTGGCAGGGGATGATCAAAATGGAGAGGAGGGTTTAGGGTGACCTGTTTGAGGCCTGGAGGAAGATGGAGAGGGACTATACCCAAGGGTGACAGCACAAGGGGGAATGGCTTCAAACTGCCAGAGGGCAGGGCTGGGTGGGATACTGGGAAGGAATCCTTCCCTGGGAGGGGGGTGAAGGGTGGAATTCCCAGATGGTGAAGGGTGGAATTCCCAGAGCAGCTGTGGCCACCCCATCCCTGGAAGTGCCCAAGGACAGGTTGGAGCAACCTGGGCTAGCGGAAGGTGTCATTGCCCATGGTGGGGGATGGAAGGGGACCTTTGAGGTGCCTCCCACCCCCATCCAGCCCCTGACTGTGCCCCAGAGCACACGGGCTGCGTTATGAGTGTGCCCCTCTCCGTCCCCCAGCAGATCCCTATGTCAAGGTGAACGTCTACTACGGGCGCAAGCGCATCGCCAAGAAGAAGACCCACGTCAAGAAGTGCACTTTGAACCCCGTCTTCAACGAGTCCTTCATCTACGACATCCCCGGGGAGCTGCTCCCCGACATCAGCATCGAGTTCCTCGTCATCGACTTCGACCGCACCACCAAGAACGAGGTGGTGGGGCGGCTCATCCTGGGCGCGCACAGCGCGGGCGCCGCGGGCGCCGAGCACTGGAGGGAGGTCTGTGACAACCCCAGGAAAGCCGTGGCCAAGTGGCACAGCCTGAGCGAGTACTGAGCCCAGAGGCCACCCAGCCCCCCTAGGACAGACTTAACCTCCTCTTAGCCGTAGAACTAAACTCCTCGTTAAAAGCAGCAGCAGCTGGGTTGGTTCTCTAGTGGTGTGGTTTGGGTTTTTTTTTTCGGGTTTTTGGTTTTCTGGTTTCGTTTTTTGGTTTTTTTTTTTTTTGCAGGGCACTAAAATTCTAAAAGAGAGTTAAATGAGGGAAAATACAAAAAAAAAAAGAGGTACCACGAGTATATATAACAGTGTAATCACGCTATTGCATGCCTAATACAAACTGAAATTAGTATAACTGCCAGTATCAAGTTGCAGGTTTTAATACAATTATCTGTCACTATGGAAGTTGTGTTTGTGCCGAGCTGTCTTTGCTGGTATTCACCAAGATTGGCCTGTCTTTCTTAGGCTTCTCCCAAAGTTTCTGAATTCTGCTGTTGAACCTCTAGTTTCTTGTTAGTTTGCCTGCCCATTGGTTCTGTTCTGTGCTGGTTTGGGAGTCCCAACCACGTTTCCATGTAGAGCTGGGGTAGAATTCTGCACTAGCACAAAAGGAAAATACAGGGAAAACGGCACTGGCCTCCAGAGAAGAAACAATTCTGTTGTCAGGCACTGAAATCCTTGTTGGGGTGACAGTCTGGGGGAGCTGTAAGGCCACAACATCCAAGACTTGCATCTAAAACCCAAACACCAACACGTGGAATTACACAGGCACAACCTCCCAGACTCTGAGAACTGGGGAAACTCTGCTTGGGTTCATTTTATTTAACCCTGTCTGTGCATGAGGGGCCCAAGGAAAAGCAAGCACTGATGTGGGTGAGGAAACTCTTCAAGATTCAGTGTGAAAGTCTGGTTGATAAGTTCTGTTTACTGGCATAACAAAGCTGAGACAAGGGGAAGAGCTTGTGTGAGAAAAGACTACAAAGCTTCCCTTCATCCATCCTTGAGGCAATTTGCATTAGACACGATCCTAAGAGCCAGAGGAGTAAACACAGGGCAAAGCCTGGCACTAAAACGTGTCAACCTCACAATCCCAAGGCAGCTTGAGGGGATTCTGAAATCCTGCCTGACTTCTGAGCCCTCATCTCCAGGGGTGCTGACAGGAGGACCTGCAGCACCCCAGGGTGTTCCCCTGCAGGGTCAGGAGGGCTGGACACAAACCCACAAAGAGAAGTTTGGGAGCAGATGGTGCTCACACGGCCCTGGAGCTGTCCTGGCACACCTGGGGTTGGGTCCTGGCTACAGCCAGGCCAGGGGGAGGTCAGGGGGATAAGCAGCAGCAAGGAATTGATGGGGAACAGGGCTGGTAAAGTGAGCAGAAATAGTCAGAACTGAAATGACTTCTGGACTCTGCAGTGGAAACACGAGGCAGAACTGAGTTTGCAAAGAGGCTGCTTGAAGATCCCAGGATTTCAGGCAGCCAGGCTGCTCCCAGCCCTGTGGCATGCAAAGAATGGATTATAATTTAAAGAAAAATTGTGATAATTTAGCTTGACTACTGAATTTTAGAGCCCTTGTTGGAAGAATGATCCTTTCCACCTCTGTCCTCAGGAGAGGGGAATAACTGAGCGAGTGTTCCCAGTCCCTCCCAGGCCCCAGTGAAGCAGCAGCTGCTGGGAGGGCTCTGCCTGAACAGGCAGCACTTTGTGAGCTGCTCTGGCACCTCTTCCCAAAGGAATTCTCTCTTGGAGAGCTGAGTTTTCTCACTCCCAGCCAGCTTTGGCCCTCCCTCCCTCCCTGCCAGGCAGTGTCTGGAGATTTCTCAGCCATGGCAGACTTTGCTCCTCCTTTATCAATTCCAACCAGGGTTTCTGCCTGAGCTCAGAGTAGATTTTATCAGTGTCTTATAAATGCTTTCTGGCTCGGGCTCCTGGTGGCTCGAGCTCCCCTTTGGAAGTGGCTGTAGACCTGTTTCAATCCTAGTTTTTGCACTAAGCTGAAGTTTTAGCAACTGTCACGACTTTTCCTCGGAACATGCTTTCCAACACCGCTCCAAACATCCCACCAGGGCTGGCAACAGCAGCAAAACCCCCCCCTCCCCTCGGTGTGAAAAGCATGTGGAAGCCTGGATGATCTCCTTAAAGATTCCTTTAGTTGCAAAGGAAAGATGGACTTCTTGTCAAGGAAACATGCTCAGGGTAAATAGACTTAGGCTATCGGGCAGGTAGGAGTAGCTCCAACACTCTTCTGGAATAATAGGAAACTGAAGATGTGCAGATATATATTTTTTAAAACATAAAAGAGACAGTAAGTGACAGCAGACTCACTGTAAAATCTCCCAGGTGTGGTTATTCTTTACCTTGTGTCTCCTATTGTAAAATGAACTTGGACAGTTACAACTTTGTGTGGAAAAATAAAAACAAACAAAAAAAGGAAAAAAAAAGGCAAAAAAACCTAACTCAACCTGTGTGAAACTGCATAATGCTGTAAGCTAACCTACATTCTGTAATGCTACCTTGTATGTTGGATTTGTTAAGGCACATTGAGCGTGCAAATAAAAATTAAATCACTTTAGCTCTGCCTGAGCCGTGTGACTGAGGAACCTGCATTTCTGCTGGGGCTGCTCCCAGAAAAGGCACACACAGGATGGACCTCAGTGAGATGAAGGAATGTAAGAGAATCCAGGCAAATTAGGTATTAAATGAAAGCCTTGGGGTGACCTAATTGTGGTCTGAAGGGCCTGAATGGAGCAGACAAAGAAGATGGAGAGAGACTATTTCTGAGGGCCTGGAGGGACAGGACAAGGGGGAATGGCTTTGAAGTGCCAGAGGGCAGGGATAGATGGGGTAGTGGGGAGAAATTCCTCCCCTCTGGGGGTGGGGAGGGGCTGGGATGGAGCTCCCAGAGAAGCTGTGGCTGCCCCATCCCTGGAAGTGTCCAAGGCCAGGTTGGAGCAACCTGGGACAGTGGAAGGTGTCCCTGCCCATGGCAGGGGGTGGAATGAGATGAATTTAAGGTTCCTCCCAACCCATTCCATGACTCTCTGATAAGACTTTAAAGACTCAGCCCATCCCAAAATTCTCAGTAACCTACACAGCATTATAAATTTAGGGTAAATTTGGTATCACTTGCCATGAATGGGTATTCATGAGGTCAGTGGGGAAAAAGGACATTACACGGGCAGAAAAAGAAGCCACCCAATTCCAGGGGCTGTAACTCAGAGGCATTCCTGGATCCCTGGCCAAACCTGAATTCTCCAGGAACACTTCTGTCCATCTCGCCCGGTGCAAGACACAAGAGCCCCTCCTCAAGCACCAGGGCCCTGTTTCTGGGGCTTGTTTTTCTGCAGCTGCCCATCAGCACCACCCAGACCAACACGCTGGGCACAAAGCCACGTCTTTAGAAAATGCCAAATAGCCCCGGGCTGTGTTTCCCCAGCAACAGACTCCAGCAAGTGCCTTTCTTCCCTCTCTTTGAGAGCTTCTCGTGCAGCAAAGAGCAGCTCAAAACCACCCTCTGGTCTCATCTTCAAGGAACCAGGAGGTTTTTTACAGAGAGGTTGGTGATGGCCCTGGGGAAGGGATGTGGCCAGGGCTGCAGTGCTTGGCACAGCAGAGGTGAGGGTCGAGGAATCCTGGAATGGGCTGGGTGGGAAGGACCTTAATTAAAGCTCCTCCAGTGCCACCCCCTTGCCATGGGCAGGGACACCTTCCACCAGCCCAGGTTGCTCCAAGCTGGCCTTGGACACCTCCAGGGATGGGGCAGCCACAGCTTCTCTGGGATGTCATGACTTTCCCTGCCCTCCACACCTTGGAGTGTCTCCTCCAACACAACCACGCTGGAGAGAACACCAAAACCTGCCTCTCTCCAGCTCCACTCTGGGCCAAAGACAGAAGCCACCAAAGAGCAGCAGGGACAGTCCCATGCCCAAGTTCTCAGTTCTCAGCTGTTCCAGACACGTTGGGGAGGAGGGGCTGGAGCACACTCATTAAATTAACCTGCCCACAGTCCCCCTCTGGTCACTTTGTCCCACCGTTTGCCCACCAGTGGCAGCCAGAGAAGGTGCTGAAGACACAAAAATGTCCGGAGCCACTGGGATCGTGCAGGTAATGACTCTAATTGGGGTGACCTAATTGTGGCCTTCCAGTGCCTGAAGGGAGCAGGCAAAAAAGATGGGAAGGGACTTTGGACAAGGGCCTGGAGTGCCGGGACAAGGGGGAATGGCTTTAAGCTGCAGAGGGGCAGGGTTAGATGGGATATTGGGAAGAAATCCTTCCCTGGGAGGGTGGAGAGGGGCTGGAATGTGTTGTCCAGAGAAGCCGTGGCTGCCCCATCCCTGAAGTGCCCAAGGCCAGGCTGGACAGGGCTTGGAGCAACCTGGGCTCGTGGGAGGTGTCCCTGCCCATGGCAGGGTGGGTGGCACTGGATGAACTTTCATGTCCCTTCCCACCCAGCCCAGTCTGTCATTCTGTGGTTCTGCCACTTGTGCAGGCACTGGAACTGGCTCCAGACACACAGGCTCACTGAACACCTTTCATTTTGACGTTTTGCACAGCATTTCACTGCTCTCAGCCATTTCTCATGATAATAACCCCCGTTCTCAGGGCAGTTGGCTAAAACTGCTCAGCCACTGATTATTTTCCACCCATTGTGCAAAACGTGAAAGAAAATCTCTGTTCATCCTTCTCTGCTTGACTTCTGCATCCAGCCCTTGAAACCGGCCGGGCTCAGGTTCTTACCCCTTTCAGCCGAGCACAAACAAAAGGATTTGCATAAGAAAAAGAGAGGGGGGGAAAAAAGGCAAACAGAAAGGGCTTGACAAAGCATGAAAAGAGAAGCGGGTTTGCGGGGAGCATGGAAGCTCAGCCCGGCCTCCCTTCCCACCTTCCCTGGGTGCGCTGGTGACTCCAGCGGGGTTCTGCGCCGCTCTTGGCACGGTCGGCTCTCTGCTCCTCCAGCTCCCCTCCTGCCTTATCTCATTCCCGGCGGGAGCGGATCCCGTTGCCAGGAGATGTGAGTCAGTGCCGGCATTTCCTTGGAGGAGGCAGGAAAGGCTCCGGCTCCTTTGGGAGCCCCAGACACGCCGGGATGTGGCCGCAGAGGGGGCTCGGAGGGGGATTTATTCATCCTCATTGAAATGCAACAGCTGGATGGCGATTATTGAGCGAGCCCCTCCAGCATTGTCGGCGCTTGGAAAGGCTCCAACAACTATTTAAAGCCAAGCCAGACCCTTCCCAGAGCCTGCAGGGGAGTCAGTCCTGTGGGAAGCGGCTGGGGGGCTCATCCTGGGGGAAAGGAGGCTCTGGAGTTCCCTGGAAGGAGGTTGGGGCCAGGGTGGGGTCAAACTCTGCTCCCAGGAAACAGGGACAGGATGAGAGGAAACAACCTCAGGCTGTGCCAGGGGAGGGTCAGGTGGGACAGGAGGAGGAATTTCCACATGGAGAGGGTGGGGAGGCTTTGGAAGGGGCTGCCCAGGGAGGTTTGGAGTCCCCAGCCCTGGAGGTGGCACTCAAGGTGGGGATGGGGCACAGGGTGGACTCCATGGGCTGGCAGGGCTTTTCCAACCTCAATGATTCCATGATTTTGTGATTCCACAGCCCCAGAGAGCCACCACCCTGCACCCCAACACACTGGGGCAGAGCTCCTGGGGCCACCTCTGTGCTGCCTTGGGGAGAGACTTTATGGGGGCAAACAGGCAAGAGAACGGGAAAGGAAAAAGAGATCAGGAAAACCAGAGAGCATTAGGAAGTGGCAGAAAAGGCAGAAACCCCCAAACCCTGAAAATCCCCAAAAGGACCCGTTCCCTCTGTGATATTGCACAACATCTGCACCTTCTGCCCATCCTGGAAGGGCTGGTGTGGACAATGTTCAGGCTCTGCAGCCACACAGAACCTGGACAGCACTCACAGCAGAACATGAACCCTTCTGGTCCTGGAATGACTCATCTCCAAAGGACTCAACAGCCACGTGGGGACATCCCACAATCACTGAGGAAAAGCTGCCAATTCTTGGGAAAAATGAGAGTTCCCAAAATATCCGAGAGCACGGGGAGCACGTGAGCCCTGGGGGACACACTGAGCCCCTCTGCTTTGGGAGGGGCAGGGTGTGTTCTGAGCCACAACAGCCTCAGGACACACCAATTCCAGCTGAGACAGGGCACAGTCTGCACCCAGAGGTTCCACAAAAACAATAGGAAACACAGGCAAAATTATTGGGGGAACCCAGAGAGGAGAAAACAAAGGTGTTGGACATGTCACAGCACAAAGCCAGTTTTATCTTACATGTCAGAGCAGGAACAGGGCTGGTAGGGGGGGAAAATTTTGGGAATGGTGGGGGGAAAATATATAAAAGGATTGAATATGAGCCCTTACACCAAAGCTGCACAGCCCAGACAGAAAATTCCAGCAGGGCCCGTGGAGCATCATCCAATTCCACTGGATGCTCCAGACAGAATCTCTTGGCCACCACAGAGCTACAGATACTATTTTTGAAAGTTCTTTGCAGAGAACACCTGTATTTCCAAATAACTCCAACACTGTGGTCACACAATGGCTCCAGAGGAGAATTATTCCACCTTTCCTTACCCTGGCTGCAAAGTGCTGCACTGGAATAGTCCTAATCCAGGGGAGGAAAACTACACAAAAATCAACCCCCACCAAAACCCAAATGCAAACAAGATAAAGAGATGAAAGGAAAATCACCCAAGAGTTCTGTGAGACCTCCTGGCAATATTGGTTTTACTGGGTCATGCACCTTAGTGACACCCTGTTGGTACACAGGCTGAGCTTTAGGATGTGTAAAAAGCTTTGTATTCCTTCCTTTTCACCCCTTCTTAGTCATCCCAAGGTGATGTTTCTCCCTGCTGAGTTTTGGTGATGCTCCAGAGGAGTTTTCTCTGTATTTCTAGAGTTGATTTCATTGAATCAGAGGCTGGAAAAGGTCTCTAAGATGGTGGGATTCTGGAATGGTCCAGTGCCCAAATAAATACCTGGGCAATGCCTCAGGCAGCTCCCACTGCCCCACTCTGAGCCTTGGAATTTCACCACAGAGAGGAAAGGAAAACAGCTGGGAAATGTCCACATTCAAACACATTAGCCCCAGAGTCTCATCACAGAATGTTTAGGCTTTGTACCACTCAAACACGATATCCCAACCCCTTTTTTTTCAAGTAAGAGAAGCATTTCCCAAATTTACAAACACACCATGAGCTTTCCTCTCAGGCTGAAGGACCTTTCAGCCACCACAGATAAACACACCCAAGGCCAATGTTTGTAGTAAAAATTATATATATATATATAGTGTCAAATAAAACAATCATTCTGTGTACAAATTTTACACATGACAAAAAATAAAACTCTTTGAATAACACTGTGTACAAAAAAAGTGCTCACTGCTGTTCTGCTCTAAGAGTTCTAGAAGCAACCAAGGGCATTAGTAAACACCTAAACTGCATTGCAGGACTCAGGGAAGGCACAGAATTGTTACTTCAAGGGGAAAAGTCCTGGACAGCTTTCAGCACCTCTGACAGGTCCCCCTTACCTGTGGTCTCAGAGCTGGCTGAGATTCTAACTTTGGGGATGAAGGAAAAGCAACAGGAAACTGCTCATCACCTGCTCTGAAACACCCAGCAAATGCTTTAGAGCAACTTCCCAGCTGCTGCCTCCTTCCTTCTCCTCCAATTTTCTGCCAGATGGTTTTTTTATCCAGCTTTTAATCCAGCAGTGAGTGATTGGGAACTTCAGGAATGGCTCACACGGGTGACGCAGAAGAGTCTTAAATCCCGAACAATCTGAATTATTCTCAGCCTTTTTCAAACCAGTTGTTGATTATTCTGTGGTTCTTGCCTGTGTAGCACTGGAAGGAGGTGAGAAATGGAAACCAATTAAAGGATTGAGCTCATTAATCAAATACAAAATGCAGCCCCTCTCAAATTTCTCATGTCAATCTTACACAAAGAAAATATTCTTAAAATCAATAGGCACAGAATTTCCAGTCATATCTTAGGCAATAAGGAGTTTTACACAGATATTTATATGTTATCCTCACTTCTTGTACTGATCCTTTCATATCTGAGTGTTCAGTTTTGATGGCACAGACCTGAGTGGAGAGCAGGAAGGTATTTCACTCTTAAGCTGAAGGATTCCAGGCACTTAAGTTGTGAGAAACTGGTTGTAACCATGTCTGAGTTACCCAGCTGTGATTTATTCCCAACAACAAAATGCAGAGGAGCTCCTGATCCCAGAAGTGCTGGGAAGTCAATCAGCCCAAGGGCACTGAGTGGAGGATCTGCCTCACAAGCACTTTCTCAACCAAACCCCCCTTGACTGAGCAGCAGAAAAGCTGCCCTCGCCCTGCCTGGGTCCCCTGCACAGGTGAGGTCAGGGAAGGAGGCCCTGCCTGGGCTGGGCTTCCCTCCACTGCTCCAGGAGAACCTCACCAGGAGGAGGGAATGGGAATTCTGGGCCCAGACCCCTCAGGATCAACCATTTTCTGGATTTTTAATAGAATATCTGGGAACGACTAGCAGAGCCTCCCACTTCCCAAAGACAGCAGTTCCTTCAGGACAGGGACACAACACTGACTGGGCACAGCCAGCACACCATTCCCAGTGGGATTTTTCACAAGGCAGGGAACTCCAAGCTGTGGTTCCTCCCACGTGCTGTGGCAGCACCTTCAGTGCTGTTTCCAGCAGGAAAATGCTACATGTTCCTGTCCTGCTGCCAGAGGAACCACAGGGTGCCTTTAACGACAAAGGGTGATGGGATACTGGAATTAAAAGCTGGAATGGGCTGCCCAGTGAGCTGGTGGAGTCCCTGGAGCTGTTCAGACAGATAGGACCCAGTGCCATGGTCTGGTTGACAAGGTGGTGTTGGGCCATAGGTTGGACTTGATGATCTCAGAGGGCTTTTCCAAAGGAATTGATTCTGTGATCCTGACTTGGTTAGATCCCACCTACACCTCTGCTGATGAGCTGCCCATTTACATAAACTTGCACAAGTATTCCACAATAATTTTGCTGGCAAAAAAGATCTACTCAGTGAGAACACAAGAGGCCCAGCCCAAGTCAGTGGCCTCCTCTCATGGTCATGACTTTGTAAATGCCAGTTCAGCTGCCTCTCGAGCAATGGGTTGTTTTTCTAGAGAGCAGCAAAACCTCCTTGTGCAAACAACGAGGAAAACAATGAATTCAGTTAGTTTGGGTCCAACTTCAGCCACGGTTTGCACAGTTCAGCCTCCAGCACACGGTGACCAAGGACAGACTCTCCAAAGCCATGAGCCCACTGACATCTGTAACCAACATGGGGCCAGCAAAAAAAATGACGCCGAACAGAAGTAAAACTGTTGCTGTGCCAGAAGTTCAATATCCAGAATCAAGGGAATGTCCCTCTAAACAGAAATAATGGGCAACCCCTCAGAGAGTCCCCTCAGTGTTGTCACTGAACCGCTCTGCTTACAGGTTTGGTTCTGTTTGGCAGCGGAATTTGCCCGTTCAGGTGACCGAATCCTTCTTCCTCCGGAAGGGAGACTTGAGTCTTTTCCACACGCTGCTTTTGGGCTTGGATTTCTTCTCCATGGCCATGACTGCCTCCCTCTCCTTCCTGCGGATCTCCCTCACCAGGGCGTGGAACACGTCGTCGATGTAGTACCGGTACGCGGCCGACGTCTCGAAGAAGGGGCAGTTGAACTCTCGTGCCAAAGCAGAGCCTTCCTCTTTGGAGACCTGCACGACAAGCCCACCCCCAGGTCAAGGAAGCCAAAGCCAGGCAGTTTATTGCCCTGCCTTGCTCTGCTCTCACTGGGCTGTTGGACCTTCCCAGTTCCAGGGCAGGGCATTTCCATCTCTAAAGCTCTTTCTCCAAACCTGTTTTGCTTTCACTCATCACTCACCATGCAAAAGACTCTCTGGACATCCATGAAACAACACACTTTGAAAGGATATTCTTTTCTTAGAGACTAACACAAGCCCTGGTAGTTTGGTGAGCTAAAGGTGACTCCTTGTCCTGGCTGAAAGCTGCTGTGTTTGCCAAACTACTGCCCAGGCCCAGGCAAAACCTTCCTACAGGGTTTCTGCCAATCAACCAACCAACAACCCAGTCCTGCTGAGGCCACACAGAAGCCCTGCCATCCTTTACATCCCTTGGCACTGGTAACTGACCCACACTGAGAATTTGGGGAGTTCTGGATATAAAATAGCACCTCTGGACCTTGTTTTCCAAAGTGCATTTCCTCTGAGTGGAGCTTTGCCCCCGGACTGTTTTCCCACAGGGGGCAGGTACTCCCTTCTTCAGCTAAAAGTCATTTTCCTCTCTGCCCACCCTGGTCCGAGTTTTCTATGTGTGTCTGCAGGTTGGACCTGTGCCTGTTTACAGATGCTGAACCTGTTAACAGCATCTCCTTTAGAATCATGGAATGGGTTGGGTTGGAAGGGACTTTAAAATCCATCTCATTCCACCCCCTGCATGGGCAGGGACACCTCACACTAGCCCAGGTTGCTCCAACCTGGCCTTGGACACTTTCAGGGATGGGGCAGCCACAGCTTCTCTGGGCAACCTGTGCCAGGGCCTGCCCACCCTCTCAGGGGAGAATTTCTTCCCAATATCTCATTTAAATATTCCCTTCTTCAGCTTAAAGACATCCCCCCCTTGCCCTATCTCTCCAGACCCTTGGGATTAGTCTCTCTCCATCTTTCTTACCAGCTTATTCAGGCACTGGAAGGCCACAGTTAGGTCACCCCAGAGCCTTCTCTCCAGGCTGAACAATCCCAGCTCTCTCAGCCTTTCCTCCCAGCAGAGCTCTCCATCCCTCTGATCATCCTGGTGCCTCCCTGGAGTCCCTCCCTGCTGTGCTGGGCCCCCAGGGCTGGCTGCACCATTCCAGCTGGGGTCTCACCTGAGAGGGGCAGAACCCCTCCCTGCCCTGCTGCCCATGCTGTAGGATCAGCCCAGTGGCACATCCAGCCTCTCTCCCAGCAGCAAATCAGGAATTCCAAGCAGAAGCAAAGCCCAGAAACAGCTGAACTCCAAGACTTCCCTCTCGCGATCGCTCCACGTTTTGGGTTTATAGAGCAAACACAGCAAGAAACAGAGGAAGGGGGGAAAGCCCTCTGGCTTTCCTGCCTTTTCCAAGAGGGCCAGCTCAGCCCGGGGGCTCCCCGTGCCCTTTACCTGCCGCAGCTGGGCCAGGTCAGACTTGTTGCCCACGAGCACGACGGGCGTATCGTCGGTGCGGCGCACGCGGTAGATGAGCTGCTTGAACTCGCGCACCTCGTGGAAGCTGCGCCGGTCCGTGATGGAGTAGCAGATGATAAAGCCCTCGCCAGCCCTCATGTACTGGTCCCTCATGGCTGTGAACTCGGCCTGCCAACACACCGGTGCATTTCGCTTGCACAGACGTGACCCAAATTCCAGACGTGACCCAAATTCCACACCCAGCCCGGCAGGATCTCTGCAAACGCCCCATTGTCGACCTGCCCACCCCACTGTGACTGGTTGGGATGGTCACCAAGGTGACAGAAACCACCCTGACAGGTGATTTACCACCCCACAGGGGCTGCTGGTTGAGGATGGGCAGCAGTGCCAGAGTTCCAGCTGCCCCACATAGAGGGTCAGCAATGTCATGCTTTGAAGTAGTAACAGAGCTCAGAACTCCAATTTGGAACAAAAAAGGGGCATCCTTTTGTAGGATTCCTGTCCCTACACCAGCTCATTACTTCTCAACACCCTCTGAGTTGACCTGTAATGACTCACATACCTGCCCTGCTGTGTCCAAAATATCCAGGTTGGCAGGTTCATCGTCGATGCGTATCCGGATTTTATAGGCATCCTCTGAGAATTCCCAGCACACCAGGAAGGACAAGATTGGAACAGAATTGCAATAACCATCAGTTCACAAAGACAGTGTTACACCAGAATCACTCAGAAGCACTGGGCTACCTTGGTAGCCCAGTACCTTGGTAGCCTTGCTTGACAACAAATTAATCTGCAATGGCTCCGGTGTGATTTAACATTCCATGTGCTAAAATCATGTGATGGCACATCCCATTCCTGACAGACAGCCTGGAAATCCAGCTTGGACACCGTGGTGGGAAGCACAGAGGAATAACCTTTTATTTTAACCAAAGCCAGAAAAGATCTGTGGTTCAAGGGAAGAACTGGCCACCACCAACTGCTTTCTTAGAGGATAATATATATCAAAAATATATGAAATATTATATATGAAAACATTACGTGTTATAAACACTATATATAAATATGCTGTCTAAAAATATATAAATATTCTGTCCCTCTCAGTCAGCACTCCCACACTACAAGAACCCACTTCCAGCAAGAATTTTGGGTTTTTTTCCCCCACGTTTCCTTTCACGGATAATTGTGGACTCAGCTTTCTCCTAGAAAAGCTGCAGAAGTTAATGCAGCATCAGAATAAGTTGTGGAGCACTTTCATCCCTCCCAGTTTCTCAAACAGAGCACAAATGGCCTGGCAAATGAGCAGCAGAGCTGATCAGAGCACAGGGAGTGCATGTGGTGAAGACACAACTAATACTGGCTTAGCAGAAATTTTCAGCCGTGTCTGCCAACATCCAAACACACACAGTGCAAAGCCTGAGTGTGTGGAGAGCAACAGAATTACAGAGCTGAAATTCAGGATACATATTGCAGTCCCAGAACTCTCAATATGTGCATGTCACAGACTCACAGAGTTGTTCAGGTTGGGAAGGACCACAGAGGGTCACCTGGTCCCACCTCCCTGCTCAGGCAGGGCCATCCCAGAGCACAGGGCTGTGTCCAGATGGTTCTGGAACA
>JAWWEW010000069.1:3068448-3081921 GCA_035583185.1 Anabacerthia variegaticeps
CCTGCCTTGCCTTGCCCTGCCTTGCCCTGCCCTGCCCTGCCTTGCCTTGCCCTGCCTTGCCTTGCCTTGCCCTGCCTTGCCCTGTCCTTGCTTCCCTCCTCATTTTGCCTCATTTATACCCCGAGGAGGCCGGTCCTGCTCTCTGGGCTGACAGCGCTCCTTCCTCACAGACCTGCCGAGCTGTCACCAAGGGGCTTTTGGACTCTTTGCTGGGGACACCTGAGTTCCCTGCATGGCCCAGAGCCAACCTCCTACTTGGGAAAGGTGTTTTCCATGACCTGGGATGTGGATGCATTTTGTTTTTCCAGATTGAGGGGAATTCTTGTGTAGAGTTGGGCTCAGGGGTTGCTGAGGGTTCTCTTTCTCCCATGCTCATTGAAATTACTGATGAAAACAACCCAAGCCTGGGGGTGTTGGAAATGTGGAGAGCCTTTTCTGAAGGTCCTTTGAAAATCTGGTGGGCTGGGTGCCAGTTAGCACTGAGGAGCATTGTCCTTGGTGGCTCCTATTTCATATAAATATAGATATAAATGTTCTAATTACTTCATCCTGCAGACTGGAGGGAGGCCTGTGCTGCTGTGAAAGTCAAAAATCTGATGCTGAGGATTATCAGACAAACTGTCCCACTCTGTTTCCTGAAATTACAGGTTTTTTGAGCTGGTGAGTTGTGCAGGAGGTGTTTGTAGGTCCAGGGAGTGCCCTGTGGAAGCTGGAGAGCTGCAGGCTGGACTTGCTGCCCTTCTCCTAATCCAGATGTTAATGCAGGTGTTTCATTGACAGGCACAAGAGTCTCTGCAAAATGGCAACTGCTCAGAAGCAAAGGAATTGCATGGTATGGTTTTTTTGGGCTTTCCAGCACAGCATGTTCTTTAATGGGAAAAAGGGGGGAATTTTGGCTGAAAAAGCTCACCCAGGTGCTCTGTGATATTTCCTCACTTGAAAATTCCAGGCTAATTCAACCTTTTAACTAAGAATAAAGACACTTAATGGAAAAATAAACTGAACTTTTTTTGTTATGCTTGTGGGAAAAACCATCTATATCCTAAAAATGTAGTAACACCAAGTGTCAGGAATAGGCTCAACTTTATAAATCACCACAGTAATACTTTTCTATTAAATTAAAATGAAGGCATTGGACAGGACTGTGACCTGATACAGTTTAATTGATTTCTTTGATTTTTCAGAGTGCAATTGTATTTCCTAAAACAATAGCCACAGAGCAGCAATCCCTGCTGCTGGTGAAGAGGCTCCTGGCAGTGGCAGTGTCCTGCATCACATACCTGAGAGGAATCTTTCCTGAAAGTGCCTATGGAACAAGATACATGGATGGTACAGGCTGTCTCTGTGATAACCAGCAAAATCTGTTTGTTACTGTGTCTTTTTAATGAATGGAATCCATTTCAATGCCTGTAATGGAAACTTCTCTAATGCATTAATTGGATTTTGTTAGTGCTGGTGCTAATTCAACATCTAAAACTATGCTCACCCCTGTCTGTAATGTTAATTTTAGTCTCTCTTTGATATGTGCTTTTAGGGAATGAACATCACTTTTAGTTGCATTTTGTCCTGAGTAAACATGTGCTTTTTTTTTTGAGATATCTGTGTCAAAATCCTGAGGGAAGACAAGAACTGTCCTGGCTCTACCCAGCTGGTGAAATGGTATGTTGATCCCAGCACAGAGGTACTGTCAGTTTGAGTAAAGACAATAAGTGAACTCCTTTGTGCCTCAGAGATGTCAGTGATCTGCTGGGTTACTGATTTATGGTGGAAGCTCAAACTGGTTTGGGTCGGAAGGGGCCTTGAAGTTCATCTCATTCCAACCCCCTTGGAAGGGACACCTTCCACTAGGCCAAGTTGCTCACCTGACTAGGGAACAAATGTTAGAAGGTGTTTGAAGTTTTGCAATATGTTTTTACTGATAAATTAAATTACATTTTTAATTTCCCAATAGGTTGGGATGATTTGGTGTTACAAAGATAGTAGTTGCTTGTACCACTGCTAATAAGAAGGTAGAATAATGGAATAAGTATTATTTATTGCTCTAATACAATAAGAGTAAACACAAGAGTTTCATTTTTTGGTGCTGTTTTAGTCAGAAGCAAATGGACATTAGCAGTAGATGGCCAACATTATTTGATTTTTGCAGGATGTTGGGATGCTATGATGCCTTGCAGAAGAAATACGTAAGTTTTCCAGTCTCATTTAAATTGTGTTGAAATGTTTATTTAAGGCCATTAGTTGCCAGGGTAGTTCTAGGGCTCTCTGGTCAGGCAGCAGCTGTGCTAAATCAGCTGCAGTGTGGGATGCACAGGCATTTCAGGATAAAATCCTTTGTAAACAGAAGCACTAAAAGTCAAGGATATGCAGGTGTTTTCTTCTGCCAGTTGTATCCTCTCTTAAACAGAAGAGTGAAGAGGAAGACGTTTTTCTTCCAACAAGCCTTAGTTGTCTGTATTGGTTCCCAGAGCTAGAGAAACAAAGCAGGTTGGTCAGCAGATAAGGGCTGTGAAATATATCTAATGTTCTTTTTCTTTCCCTGTTCATGCTTCTGACAGCTCAGACAGATTGTCCTTGCAGTAAGTATCTCTGAAAAATAAAGACACATTTTTTAAGGTGCATTCGTTGAGAGACGTGGAGTTCTTATGCTGATCCCTCTCTTTTCTTTGAAACTACAGGTCTATACCCATCCAGAAGATCCTCAGGTAAATCTGCTGGAATATTTTATTGGATGCCTAATGATAGGATGGATATAGTGAAATGTGTGTATGAACAGTGAGACTTCACATGCACATCTTTTAAAAAAGGACCTGTTAAAATATTAAGTGTAAAAAGCACTAGAGCCAGTTGGAATTGCCATGTCTGGAATTGCCTTTGAGCATCCAGGGTCAGGTTATTCCCAGGCCAGTGCAGGAAACAGAGTGAAATGTCCATAAAGATGCCTCTGCCTTATAAATTTATGGAAGTTTGTGGGAAACACAAAAACCACTGGGTGTCACCACATCTGTTCTGTGCCTGCAACGCTTTCACAGGGACTTAAATCCAAATATTTCATGCTAAACACTTTAGCTGATATTTCAGTGTATTTTGTCCTGATGGTTCCTGGAACAGAATCATCGTTTTTGTTTGATGACAGTTGTATACATTATTTCTGTTAGTTGTTGGGGCATTGTGACCCTGTATTGAGGGCGTGTCAGTGGATCTGACGGGAGCTGGGCTGCAGTTCTCTCCGTCAAAGGTTAATAGATTACCAGGCAGAGCAGCAGCAGCAGTTTGCTCGGTAGCTGATGGTTTAATGATTACTGGCTTTGTTTGCAGACAGTTACAGAATGTTACCACTTCAAGTTCAAGTACACCCACAATGGGCCACTCCTGGATTTCGGCAGGTACAGCCCCACTGATTTTGCTGTGTGATTTGCCAGTCCCTTTGCAGACACCTGGATGTCAAAAACTGGATTTTATCGGTTTGGGTTCTGCATTTTTAAATTCTGGATCTTAAGGCTGTTTTTTTCAACATACACTACTAGCTTAGACTTACTAAAATGCAAGTAATCATTTTGTCTGATTACAGCCCTAATTTTAATGTCTACTTAGTGTCAGTCTGATACTCTGACCAGGTGCTGAATATTCCAGGGTGAAACTTTACACTGGATTTACTTATCTGAAGGTCCTGAATGTTAATGGAATTTCCCGTTTAGCAGAAAGGATAGAAAATACATGGCAAACAGAACAGAAATGTGAGCTGCACTTAGAGCAGAGCCTTTGCAGTCCCTGGCACAGCCAAGATCAGTGTCACCACACTGGCTATCCCCAGCCATGGGGATTCTCTAACTGAAATGCAGTGAGTTCATCCCTAACAAACTCCTCCCAGCTTCCCTCCTGCACAACCTTCTTAAATTGAAAGGAAAAAGGCTGCAGAGCTGCAAAACTGTGTCCCCTGGGCTGGGTTTGGTTACTTACCTGTGAAAGGGCTTGTAACAAACACTGCTGGAGGGGGATGTGACTCTTGGCCACGCCAGGTTGCCTTAGAGTGGAACAGCATAAATTCATGCCAGATGAATTTGAAAATAGGTGTGAGACTAGTTCTCTGTCCCCCCAGTGTGCCAGGAAATAACCAGCTGTGGAGCTGGATGCCAAGAGTCACTTGGGCACAGAGGTTCTTACCAGTCCCCGTTTGTGTCCAAGTCAATAGTGTTACTTGGCTTTTTTAAGGGAAAGTAGTAGCAAATAGGTAAACTTTGCAGAACTGGAGCTTTCACAAGGGCTTCCCTTTTTCCTTCTTTGTTTGGGCATTTAATCTCTGTGTGATGTAGAACACAACAGCTGTCCCTGGGTGCTGATCCCTCTCATGATGTCCCTGGCCCAGAATTTGATCTTCCAAGGGGCAGAGAACATGCAGGTCACTTAGGCAGGGTTGGGAACTGCAGTGCTTGTAACCTCAGACCATAAATGTGATGCTTCTCACGTTCATAATCTGTCTCCTCATAGTAGAAGCAGCTTAGTCTGCATTAAAAGAAGCAATGTGAATGGTTTGTTTTCAGCAAGGACAGGTCAGACTCCCCAATCAGCTGTGCAGACACCAAGAAGGCGAGTATCCTCCTCATCCGCAAGATCTACATCCTGATGCAGAACCTGAGCCCGCTGCCCAACGACGTCTGCCTGACCATGAAACTCCTGTATTATGATGAAGGTACAGCTCCACATCCCCCTGCTTTAGCAGCTCTGCTCACACAGTGGGAAGCAATCCTAAGAAGTGTTTCACTGTGCCATCTTTGTGGTTGCTGGGACTTGTTAAATGGTGTTATTTCGCCCTGTGGCTTTTTCTCATGGCAATTTGTGAGCTCCAAGGGGAAGGGATGTGATCTCACTGCAGGAACACAATCCTGCCACTGCCTTCTCTGGAGCAGGGATTTTGGTGTGTTTTAAAAACACCTAGGAGTTTCCCAGAGTACATTAAGCTATAACATAGTTTGCCAGCCTAGTTCTAGTTTGGTGACTGTCCAAAAGTCTGGCTCTGCTTCCAGAGTGTGTAATTTCCTTATAATGACAAATCAGAGCTTCTATTTTATGTCCCTGTGTCTACAACCTGTTTCAAATAGCTTTAACTGGGTGTTGCCTGTTGTGTAAAGAGAAAAGAACTTCATTTACTGTAAGTTGAATATTGATTATTCCCCTCCCCACACGCAGGTTTTTGCAGTAACTCTGTGCATGTAAAGGGGAAAAGAGTCTTTAAATTATTTTTAAAAGAACCTGTTTCCTTCTAACACATTACATGAATTCTCTGCAGTTACACCCCCTGACTACCAACCCCCAGGGTTCAAGGAGGCTGAGTATGAGGGGCTGATGTTTAATGAGGAGCCCATGTATTTAAACGTGGGTGAAGTGCCTACCCCTTTCCACATGCTGAAACTCAAAATCACAACTGAAAAACAGCGCATGGAAAACGTGGACAAAAACATCCTGAAGCAGGGAAAGATTGATGAGCCTCTGCAGGTGGGCACAGATGATCCAGAAGAAGAGAGCCAGGACATGAATGTAAGATTTTGTTTTGTGGAGCTTATTGAAATTGGTTGGTGATGTGTCATATAGAAAAAGGCCATTATTGTTTCACTGCATGTCAGCCACAGCATTAATAAACCCCTCTGTTTCCAGATATGTTTAAGCAGGACAGTGTCCCTTCAGAGCACTTTTACCTTAATGGTACTGCTCCAGTCTGCAGCCTGTCACTGTTCAAGCAGTGCTGAACCAGTGGCTCAGCACAAGGAGCAGCAGAGGGACTGCTCGTGCCGTGGGCACAGGTGAAACCTCTCCATCCCGTGGCAGAATCAGTTATTTCAGCACAGTTTATTCCACCAAGAATCCATCTAATAAGTCTGGCCTTAAGCATCTGAGTAGAAACCTTCTTCCTTCTGTGTCTGCAGTAAGTGACAGACCTGTTTTTTAATCCAGGAAGATCCTGTCTTGAATAACAAAGTGGAGAGTGAGAATCGTGAGAATATTTCAGAAGCTCGAGGTAACACTTATGTATATTTTCCAAGTCTCTGAGTTATGTCTTTCCTGATGTTACTGAGAGAAAAGCCTCACTTTTCTCTATTCAAATTTGCATTATTTTGTTCATATATATCACTATGCCTTTATTTTCCATTAGGGCCTTGTTCTGTGAAGCATATGGTTAGCAAATGCATGTTTTCATGTTACTGTTCAAACATTCTGATCCTCTGTTCCATTTGGTCTGATAAGCTAAATTTAATGGAGTTTATATTTAGAAATAAATTTTGTTTGGTTTTTCTGCCATCATTGTTACTGTTTTTACTATTATTCACTTTCCACATAAAGCTTGCAGAGGTCTTGCACTCTTGAGCTCGTTATTGCAGACCTGGGAAACAGAATCCTCTATGCAAAACCAGCGGTGCAGGTCTGGTTTTGGTTCAGTCTCAGCTGTTTGGGCTGTATCCTCCCCGTTTCAACTCAACATAAATCCCACTTTTAGCCACCTTCTTGCCTGCAGGAGCCCCGGGGCCTCACTGTGCAGCCACACACCCTCAGCCTGGGGCTGAGGAGTCGAGAGCATCAGGGCTCTTGTGGGCAGAGGAGCTTTTAGCCTGTGGTGGCCTCAGTGATGCCCTGTGGAAACACCTGCAGAGGGAGCTGCTCGTGCCTGTGGGTTGCTGTTCCCGGTACGAGCAGCGGCTTCACCTCAGAACGTGTTTGTGTTGTGGATGACTCTGATTGTCTGTGCTGCTCCCTGTTCCCGTGCTTTGCCAGCTGCTTGTGCTTTCCCACCTGCTGCCCTTATCTCTGCCGCGCACCTGCAGCATTCTGACAGTTGTGAATGAGCTTTTTTACAATCGTAGAAGAGAATCCCAGAATGGGTTGGGTCGGGAGGGGCCTTAGGGTTCATCCAGTCCCCCTGCCCCACCTTCCACTAGCCCACGTTGCTCCAGGCCCCGTCCAACCTGGCCTTGGACACTTCCAGGGCTGGGGCATCCACAGCTTCTCTGGGTAACCTGTGCCAGGGCCTGCCCACCCTCCCAGGGAAGAATTTCTCCCCAGTATCTCACCTAACCCTGCCCTCTGGCAGTGGGAAGCCATTCCCCCTTGTCCTGGCACTCCAGGCCTTTGTCCAGAGTCCCTCTGCAGCTCTCTTGGAGCCCACTGGGCACTGGAAAGGTCTGTAAGGTCTTCTTAGATCCTTCTCCAGGCTGAACAATCCTAACTCTCTCAGCCTTTTTTTGTAGGAGAATTTTAATTTTCACAGGTACAAGTTCTAGCAAAACATTTTTTTAGGATGAATCTTGGAAAAAAATGAGTTTCCTCAAATTTTTTTTTTTTACTAATGCTGTACAATCTGTCAGTGGAAAAATGTCATGAAATAGCTGTGCTGGCTCCACCAGCCTGACCACAGCTGCCACCAGGAATGTGAGCTCCAAGACGTGGACCCAGACTGTCTCCCACTCAAAACATGGGACAGCAAATCATCCTCAGGGATCTCAGGAACTTCCTTTTAAGATTTTAGAGAAACCAGGAGGCAAAGGAGAAGATGGTTTGTGTTCAGATTTCCTAGTGTAGCCCAGGGGCCTGAAGATTGGACTTTGCTGCCAAACAAACTGAAGAAGGAATTTCTGCTTGTTGATCTGCTCCCTTTGGAGAGACTGTACAGAAGCATCCAGGCAGTCCTGGAACCCGTTTGCAGAAAGCATTTCAAATGGTGGGTTGGGGTTTTTTTGAAAAGTAACATGTAGCTTTGCCAAACCCGCTCCCATTTCCATGCTGTTCACAAATAATCCTGGAAATGTGTAGGAAATGGCACGTGTACATGAGCATTTTTATCTTGACAATGCCAGTGGCCTGCAGAACTGCAATAACCACAATTAGCTGAATCTGGTGCTTTTTGAAAAGTCATAAAAGTTCCCAAACCTTGCAAAAATCCAGCAAATTGCTTGTCTTAGGGAGTTGGTAAATGTTTTATTTATGGCAACTGTGAGACAGGGAAACCCTGAAATTCTTCTGTTGTTTCCACAGCTGATGTACAGTCATCCTTCACCATTCCATGCTTTTATCTGCATCCTAGAAAAAAAGCAGCAGGAATTAGAAACAGCAACAGAAATGTCTGGGACTGAGTGTTCCTCCTCCAGGGCCTGTTCCTGCAGCTGCTGGCAGTGCCAGGGATCTGCAGCTGGAGTTGTGTGTGGCTGGGGCACAAACAGGAGCTGTTGGGGGGTGGGAGCTGGTGGCCTTTTCTCCGTCCTACAGCACCAAACAGGCTCCTGAGGCTTCACACTTGGAAGCAAATCCCACTGCAATGAGCCTCTAGCAGGGCAGGGTGTGAAGGGATCAGCCCTGTTCTTCCAGAGATCCTGCGTGTAAACCTGACACGGGCATGTCTGTGGAGCCTCTGGCTGGGAGTTGGGATAGGAAATGGCTGAGCTAAAAATAAGTTTAATGCTTGGTGGAGTTTAGGACGTGCTGGACATGGAGAATGGGAGCCCTTTGGAAGCACCTGTTCCCTCTACAAACGTTCACAAAGTGTTCCCTGGGGCAGAGCTGCTGTGTCCTTAACAGTTAATAGCTGCAGTTAACAGCTTCATTTAACTCTTCAACTCTTTCCTTCTTTTAGAAACAAACTCAGCCTGTGAAGGGGGAGCTGGAGGGATCCAGACTCCGGATATTTCTAATCCTCAGGTAGGAAGACTCTGCTCAGCCGTCTTCAACTTTTATAGAGCTTTTGTGAAGCTTCTTTCCTCCTTTGAGTGATAAATGGGTAATCTGCTAAAGCTTTATCTGCCACAGTCACTATTTTCAGCAACAAAATTCCTTTACATTCAATTCCTGGTGTTTTACAAAAACATTTTAAAGCACTAACAAGAGGCTGTTCCTCTGTAAAACAGTTCTCAAACCAAACAGATGCTGTGACTGTTATTAAGAGAAATTTCCATGTTAATAAACTGCCCTAACTGAACACTCTGCCTGAAAAAAACTTCACTGCTGATTCTGACAGACCAAAGCAGGTTTAAAAGTTGAGTGAAACTTACAAGTCAAGTTTATAACTCAGGTTATGCTCCCTGCGTGTAGAAAATGGTGGCATTTAAACGTGGAGGGCTGCTTCACACAGGTCCCTAAGATTTCTTAGAATAGTTGTAGGTGTGTGAGTGATTTACTGCATCACACCAACAAATGCTTCACTCTGCCAGGGCCCTTCAGCTCAACCAGCCCTAAATGCTGTTGATTTCCATGGTTTGTAATAATTTCAGTACTCCTGGATTTAAATTTTGGCTCAGGCATTGCAGAGAGCAGTGGATGCCACAGCACTGAGCCCTGCTGTGGTCTCTAATGTGTGTTTTCTGCTGCAGTCCCAAGGCAATGTCTGTTTTCTGATTTCAGGTGGATCATTTGGCCCGTAAAACATCTGAACTGGTTGTGTCAGAGAGCAGGACAAGGAGTGGAAAGATATTTCAAAGCTGCCTTGTTAGTATCATTTTTTCTTTATTTCTTTCTAGTTCTGTTCTTTAAGCCTTTTTCTGTTCCAAATAGTGAATAAAACTCTGGGCTTGAACACATTTCCTATTGACAACATGAAACTCTCATCACTAAATTCCCATTGAATTCAACACATTTGAATTCTGAGTGTCAGAAGGAATTCTGTTCCAAAGTGATTGCAGGTAACATAGGTTGGGAAAGATTCATTAGTTTTGGTTTATATCCTCTTGGGAATGCATTTAGCCAAATTCCCTGCTGCTTTAATCCACTGATGATGGGAGTGTGTTCCAGCAGAGATCCCCAGCACAGCTCACCGTGTGCTTCCTACTGATTTTACTTGGGAAACACTGGGCCAAAATTCTAAACCTCCCCTCTGTGACTCCTTCATCCCAAGAAAGATGCATTTTCTTTGCCCAATCTCTGTGCAGCAGGTCAGTCTGGGAGGCAGTGC
This sequence comes from Anabacerthia variegaticeps, assembly GCA_035583185.1. NCBI lineage: Eukaryota > Metazoa > Chordata > Aves > Passeriformes > Furnariidae > Anabacerthia > Anabacerthia variegaticeps. Next base: position 3,078,374 of record JAWWEW010000069.1, read on the forward strand.
TGCTTGTGGGGAGCCAAGTCCTTCCCACCTTGCACAGCTGGAGCAGAGGTTGTCTCCAGGGTGGAATTTGGCCATTGGGGCCCCCATGTCTGTGCTGCTCCTTTTCCAACTGAGCTTGGCAGCTTCAGCTCTGAGAGCCTTTGGGAACCATCACCTGGTCTCCACATCTCATCCCTGGGGATGCTCAGAGTTATGGGTGTAGATCCTTCTTGAAAACCTGTGGGCTGAATTCTTCTCTTCTTTTATGGAAGAATCTTTCCCTGTGAGGGTGGGGAGGTTCTGGCACAGGTTATTCCATGGCTGCCCCATCCCTGGAAGTGTCCATGGCCAGGATGGACAGGGCTTGTAGCAACCTGGGCTAGTGGAAAGTGTCCCTGCTTGTGGAAGGGGATGGAATAGGATCCTTCCCAAACCATTCCATGATTCCTGATATGCAGTTCAGTTGTTTCCAGTACTTTAGGAGAAAACTAAGTGGCCTTATTTCCATGAGGGTTGATGGAAATCAGGGCTTGGACCTGCACAGCCCATCCCTCAGCTGGAGGTTCTAAACAGATCCAGGAGAGGAACTGGCCTGTGCCTTAAAAATATGTCTGGAAAGGGCTGTTGGAGTTTGCAGCAAATCCCTGCAGTGGAGATGTTAAATTCAGGATACAGAACCAGTAGGTTCAGACTTGTGTAGAGTCCTGCTTACCAGACTAGCTTTCTTTTTGCTTTTCCTTTACTTATACTTCCAACCCAACAGTCATATTCAGTGTTTTTCCTTACTCACTGATGTGAGAAAGAGTTTCAGCTTACTCCCCTATCACTGTGTCTTTTTCAAAGAGGTTGTAATGAACTTAATACTAGCATTTAAACCAAGCCCAGTTGCTTTGAATATCCAAAACCACAGTGGAGCTGAGGGTTAATTGTCATCTTTTTGCACATGTGAGAGTCAGAAGAGCCAGGGTTGAGCTCTCAGGAAGGTCTGTGGGTGCTGAGCAGCCTCTCTGTGGTGCTGAGCCTTCCCAGGGCCCCTCTGGATGGGAGCAGCCTGTGTTACCTTGGAATCATGGAATGGGCTGGGTTGGGAGGGACTTTAAACTCCTCCAGTTCCACCCCAGCCATGGGCAGGGACACTTTCTACTAGCCCAGGTTGCTCCAAGCTGGCCTTGGACACTTCCAGGGATGGGGCAGTCACAGCTTCTCTGGGAAATCCATTCCAGCCCCTCCCCACCCTCCCAGGGAAGGATTTCTTCCCTAAAATCTGACCTAAATTTCCTCTCTGTCAGTGTGAGCCCCTTCCCCTTTGTCCTATCTCTGCAGCTCCTTCTCATGGAGGTGTGACAGCAGGAACACATCCCAGCAGGAACACTTCTCAGCCCTCCTTCAATCAATCAGTTCTGCCAGGAAATGTTACCCAGCTGTTCCTGCAGGCCCAGCTCATCTGGGCAGGGGCTGGATAAAGGGTGGGCTGTGCCCTGTCCTGACACCACAGAGCCCCTGTAATTCCTGCTTGGTTTTCCCTCGGCAGGTTCACCAGGCTGAGCTCTCCTCCAGCCAGGACATGCTGCCCAAGAGGAGGAAGCTCAGCGAGCCCAAGGAGCAGTTTTAGCTGCCAGCCTCCCAGCTGCATGGAGTTCTCCTCCACACCACCTCCATTTGGATGTTCCATGTGCCTCTTGCTTGTTCAGGATCTGTTCTGCTCCCTTGGCAGTTCCCAAGGGAGTGTGTTTTAAGGGAAGAAAACATCAGGAAGCCCAGCTGAAGAATTCAGGGCTCATTTTGCACTGGGCAGGACCAGAAAACCCAGATCAGGGGATCTGGGGCTTGACTCTGGCTCAGGGTGTGTCCAGGTCCTGATGGTGACAGAGTAAAGCTCATTCCCACAGGACAAGGTGCCACCAGTGCCTTGGATTGTGGGTCTGAGCTGAGGAACTTCTGCTGCCACAAAACCTGCCCAGTCTTGGGGTAATTCCCAGAGCTTTCCATCTGTTCCAGTGTGTTCCAGTGTTTGGGTTACAGGGTTTGCTTTTCCTGCTGGGACAGTTGAGTTTGATGAGTTAGTTTCATGTTTTGTGTTTCTTCCAGACCGAAGGCACCACACTCAGGTGAAAACCCAGCATTCTCCCAGCCTTTAATTCCAGATTCCATGCCAGAATTCAGGGATTTCTGCTGCCTTTAGCTCCAGATTCCGTGCCAGAATTCAGGGATTTCTTTTGCCACATTTCCATGTGCAATTCCAGGGTGCTGTGGCAGCGGCTGCTCCAGCGTGTGAGTGTTGGGAGAACCTGGATGTACCTGAAGGGTTCATTGCAGAGCTTTGGACACGGTGCCAGTTCCCTTCCCAAGAAGCCCCCGTTGATTCCCGGGTGCCGGGAGGGGACGGGAGGGGATGGGAGGGAATGCCGGTGAAGCCTTTCCCCCGGCGCAGGCGGGGACAGATTCCATTCCTCCCTTGGAGGTTTTTGTGCGTTTTGAGTTTTAAATGAGGAGTGTCTGTTTGTCGTTCCGCTATTAAACAGCGCTCACCGTTGGCTGCGGGTGCTGTTGGCGCCGGGATGGGATGGGACGAGACTGGAACGGGACACGGGGTTGGATGGGGACGGGAACGGGACTGGAGAGGGACGGGACATGATGGAATGGGACGGAACACGGGACGGGACGGGGAGGGATAGGACAGGGTTAGGACAGGACCGGACAGGGGACACGGGACGCGACAGGGATGGGACAGCGACGGGACCGGAGTGGGAGAGCAATGGGACAGGGACAGGGACAGCAATAGGACAGGGATGGGACAGCTATGCGGACAGAGATGGGACGGCAATAGGACAGGGATGGGGACAGCAGTTGGGACAGCAGTGAGGACAGCAATGGGACAGGGATGGGGACAGCAATGGGACAGCAGTGGGGACAGCGATGGGACAGGGATGGGGACAGCAGTGGGGGCAGCAGTGGGACAGGGATGGGGACACCAATGGGGCACCAATGTGGTAGCAATGGGGACAGCAATGGGACAGGGACACCAATGTGACACCAATGTGACACCAGTGGGGACAGGGCCACCAATGGGACACCAATGGGACACCAATGGGGACAGAGATGGGACAGGGCCACTAATGGGGACACCAATGTGACACCAATGGGGACACCATTGTGACACCAGTGTGACAGCAATGGGGACAGGGACACTAATGTGACACCAATGGGGACAGGGACACCAATGGGACACCAATGGGACACCAATGTGACACCAATGGGGACAGGGACACCAATGTGACACCAATGTGACACCAATACGACACCAATGGGGACAGGGACACCAATGTGACACCAATGTGACACCAATGTGACACCAAGGGGGACAGGGACACCAATGTGACACCAGTGGGACACCAATGTGACACCAATGGGGACAGGGACACCAATGTGACACCAGTGGGACACCAATGGGGACAGGGACACCAATGGGACACCAATGTGACACCAGTGGGACACCAATGTGACACCAATGGGGCCAGGGACACCCATGGGACACCAATGTGACACCAGTGGGACACCAATGTGACACC
>JAWWEW010000069.1:3082021-3092527 GCA_035583185.1 Anabacerthia variegaticeps
GGCCTTTTTGGCCACCTGGGCACACTGCTGGCTCAGGTCAATGCAAACCCCAGGTCCCTTTCTGTGTGGCCCTGTCCAGCCACTCTGTCCCCAGCCCGTGGTGCTCCATGGGGCTGTTGTGGCCAAAGGGCACGACCTGGCACTTGGCCTTGTTGAACTCCACCCCACTGGAATCAGCCCAACTGCCCAGCCTGTCCAGGTCCCTCTGCAGGGCCCTCCAGCAGGTCAACACTCCCTCCCAACTCGGTGCCATCTGCGAATTTGCTAACGATGGACTCAATGCCCTCACCTAAATCGTCAGTAAAGATGTTAAACAGAGCTGGGCCCAGCGCTGAGCCCTGGGGACACCTCAGGTGACAGGATGGCAGCTGGCTGCAGCGGCAGCACTCAGCTCCTGAGCCAGGAGAGTGTCCCTGTCCCAGCCAAAGGCTCCCAGTTCTTCCAGGAACGTGCCACGGGAGCCAAAGGCCTTGCTGAGCCATCAGCACTGCCTGACGTCCTGTCCTGGAGCGAAACCCTCAGCACAAGGAACAACGCTGAAGAGCAGAGCACGGGGTAACAAATCAGGGAAATTACGTGTTTGAAGCAGATCCAGGACTGGAAGAACTCAGGTCACTTAACACAGCCAGTCGGGAAGGTCGGGCTGGTGGAGAGTACCCAAAGGACCCCAAAGAGGAGCCGAAGAGTCCCGAAAGCTCCACCTGGAGCCCGCCTAATTAGGGATATGCACGTTAATGACGGACTTGCGCCTTGAAACGCATCAATGGCTTGGTTTGCCCCTTTTGAGCGGAGTTTCCCGGCGCCGGTTCCCTTCCCCGGCCCCTGACGGGATTCCGGCCTGGAAAACTCCCCCTCACCCCACAGACCAACCCTAAACACGCCATTCCCCATCCGGCCCCTCCTGACGGGATTCCGGCCTGGAAAACTCCCCCTCACCCCACAGACCGACCCCAAACACGCCATTCCCCAAGGCCCCTCACGGGCCTGTGACGTCACTGCCGTGCCCGGCTCTGATTGGCAGCCTCTGCCCCCGCGCCTGCGCAGTGCCGCGGCTGACGCCGGCCGCGCTTCCGGGGTTGCTGAGGGCGGGCAGGGCCGCTCCCGGTGCTCCGTCTATTCCCGGTATTCCCTCTGCTCCCCCCCATCCCGCTATTCCCGGTGTTCCCGCCCACCCCGGTGATCACGAGGTCCCTGGTGGTCCCCGTCGGGCAGGGCAGCCCCTCCCGCCCCCCCCGCGCTGTGTCTGGGGCGGCCCGTGAGGCCCCGCCCGGGAAGGGGCGCGCCCAGTGCGCATGCGCTGAGGGGGGGGAAGGGGGGGAGGCGCGGCTCCGAGCGCCCCCTGGCGGTGAAAGGGAATGGGACACGGGAATGGGGATGGGGCACGGGGCACGGGAATGGGGATGGGGCACGGGGCACGGGAATGGGAATGGGGCACGGGGCACGGGAATGGGACACGGGAATGGGAATGGGACATGGGACACTGGAATGGGACATGGGAATGGGACACGGGAATGGGAATGCGACACGGGAATGGGACACGGGAATGGGACACGGGACACGGGACACGGAGCAGGAACGAGAGTGGGAACAGGACACAGGACATGGAATGGGAACAGGAAAGGGACACAGTGGGAATGGGAACGGGACACGGAGCAGGAATGGGACACGGAATGGACATGGAGAGAGACCCCTGGGAGACATGGGGAGTCCTGAGGGACACAGAGACCCCCTCCCTGTGCCCAGCGCTGATCCCTGGGGACACCCTGGTGACAGGACACCCGTGGGATGTGCCACCACCCCCACCCCTCCCTGTGCCCAGTGCTGATCCCTGGGGACACCCAGGTGACAGGACACCCATGGGATGTGCCACCACCCCCACCCCTCCCTGTGCCCAGTGCTGATCCCTGGGGACACCCTGGTGATGGGACCTTTAATTACCAAGCTGAGGTAAAAGCAGAAAGGAGTTCGGGGACACCCAGGAGGCAAAGTGGAAACCAACAGAGAATTAACCCAACCCCTCACAAATAAAGAGCCCTGAGAAAGAAGGACAGGAGGTTTCAGTGACAGATGTGGCACAGCTGGGTTCCTTTGCGGTGTTGGGTTTGATGCAGGACCCAAGAAGAGGAATCCAAGAGAGGAATCCCAAAGCAGCAGGGTGGAAGCAGAGGGAGATGCTGTCCCTCTGCCAGGCAGTGGGGACGGCAGAGCAGGGGGACAGGGGGGTGTGGGACACACCTTTGCAGGTGACCTCCCGTGGCTGGACTCAAACAGCAGCTTGGGAACAAAGCAAGGGAGGAGCAGCCAGGCCTGGATCTTCCAGAGCTGCCTGCTCTTCCTAAAGGAACCCTCCTGTGTCTCCCTCAGGGGACAAATGTCCTCCCTCTGAGGAGCTCCGGGAGGAGCAGCTCACCAGCATCTCTGCAGAAAAGTAGAACTGGAAAAATTAGAATAGAAGATTAAACCCAGAGAGAGAACTATCTCGCTGTACCTATAAAATAGGATATATTTGGAGATGTAGGAAAGCTCAGGCAAATCCTTTATGTGTACAAACCCACCCTGAAAAGCTGAGGCTTTTCAGCCCAGGGGTCAACACCTGCATCCATCCATCCATCCCTCCCTCCATCCATCCCTCTGTCCCTCCATCCCTCCCTCCATGCATCCATCCCTCCATCTCTCCACCCATCCATCCCTCCCTCCATGCATCCCTCCCTCCCTCCATCCCTCCATCCATCCGGGAAGAGCCCGAAATTCCCTGAGTGGCAGCCAGAGGTCCCTCAGTCACAGGCAGAGCAGTGCCGTGCGTGGAACGCAGACACAGCGAGGGGATGGCAAGGAGAGGGTTGTCACTGTGAGGAGCAAAAATGCACAATTCCAGGTCCTGTTTCAGGGAAAAAAAAGCAGCAGGGATCAGTCCTTGGAAGAGGCAGGAAGGGTTTTTCCAAGGCAGGACTGAGCACGGGGAGGAAGAGGCTGCAAAGCTGAGCCCCTGCTGTGCACAGCTGGCCACAGCTGGACTCGGGGGGACAGCACCCCAGCAGAAGAGGCATTTGGGGGGGTTGAGTGAAAACCAGCGTTTCTCAGTAACTCCCAAGCCGGCTCCAAGAACGTGCCTGTTGGGAGGACCTGCCCGACCTCTGCTTTGCTTTGAGGGGGTCTCTGCAGGGCTGGCTTTCCAAGAAAGCAGTTGAGTTGTTCCAAGGTTATACTGGGATAATTCCCACTGATCTTTAACCCTCTCACACCAAGGGATTGACACCTGTTTGCACCAGGAATAGTTTTCCATCTTGGTTTGGCAAATTGGGGCTCTGAAATGAGAGAAACAAGTGTTTGTGGATCCAGTTGGCTGTTCCAGCCTCACCCCTGGAGCATGTGGTGCCTCAATCCTCTGGATAAGCCACATTCCATGGGACACCCAGAGTGAAGGAAGGGGAGGCTGAAGAGAGCAAATGGCCAAAATTCCTGCTCCTGGTCCATAAAACTTGCAATTAGGGGCTCCTTATTTAAGCAGTGAACTTCTCCCCCTTCCTGGATTCACTCAGACACTCCCAAACGGTCTGAAAGGATCCTCAAAAACTCAGGGGCTCTGAGTCACTTCAAACAGTTCATCCCACATTCCTCAGAAGAGATTTAAACACATTGCATTGTAACCTCTGGATTTTAATAATTGTAAAACCTGCAGGGCAAGAAGTAAAATCACTTTCCACTTATTACAAGTTTCCCAACATCATCCATAACACTTAAAACCCCAACAACAATAAACCCACACAAACACTCTCCTCCCCGGTTTTAAAAACAGCTTACATCTCCTAACGACCTCTTTTTTTATTCCCACATTTAACAGGGCAATGATGGGGAGATGGAATTAGCAGAAGAGCTCCAATAACAGCATTATTTGCTTTGTTCCTCACGAGCTCGTGGCTCGAGGCTCTGCAGCTATTTTTATTTGGGGAAAATGAAGCCTGGCTTGCAAAGAGACACCAGCACCGTGTCTTGCAGCAGCAGAAGGAGCTCGGACCTGCTAGTGAGAATATTCAGCTCCTTATTTATTGTTCTTGTAGGAAGTTTGTTCCACTACAATATAGTCAGGACTCTTGTGGACCAAGAACTGCCAGACTTACTCCTCCTGCCAGGTTCTTTCCTCTCTCCTTTATCCTGCCAGGCAATTTAGCTCTTTTTTAGGCAATAAATTGTGACAGAATTAAATTAGCATTGCTGGGGAAATCAGCCACAAAGTGCTGGTCACAACGCTCACGACAGCTCCATTCAAGGAAACCAAAGAGGTCCATCAGTCCCTTTCAGTCTCTCTGGGCCAAATTCCAGAAAAACCCCAAACATTCAGACCTTTAAGATGTTCTGTGGACGCCTCCACTCAGTGAGGAAACCTGTACAAAGGAAAAGCTTTGGCTTCTCCACTTTTAGGCTCGAGGGTTAATCAGTGCCAGTTCCTGCTGATCCTAAATGTGATCAGCTGAGCCTGGAACACCCCAAAACCTGTCCTGGCACACACACACTCAACAGAGTCACATTTCTGAGATGCAGTGATCCCACTGCCTCCTAATTCATGACTTTTTGGCCTTAAAACCGAGCGTTTCTTTTCAATTCCTTGCAGAGACCTGTGAATAGCTGTGACCTGCGGGGTGGCATCAACTAAACTCCCCCTCAGCTTTATTTACTCCAGAAAGCAAAGCCTGGGCTGTGCCTGGGGTGGTTTGTTTCCAGACACGAAGCCAAGCCAGTGCTCCCTGTGCTTTGGGGAATTTTGCTCCCATCCATGGTGTTCCCTGGTCATTAAAGACAAAAATCCTGCTAATCCTGCAGTATCTGTAGGGACAAAAATGTCCCAATGCTGCTAAGAGAGGCTTTTTACCCCAACAGAGCCTGCTTTGGCTCTCAAAAACACTTCTGCTCTCTCAAATACACCATGTGAATGAAACTGGTGTGTTTGGATCCCAAATTCCCACCAGTTTGGATTCCCTGTGCTGTTGGTCCCTTTGCTTGGTGCTCCTTTCAGAGCTCCTGGGTGATTGTGCTGCTTCAAGTTTAGCTTCAGGTCATCACTCCCTGTCCCACCACCCTGGGAAATGGATTTTTGTGTCCCACAGGGCAGGAATTAAGAGAGAAAAGGATCCAGACTAATTTACCTTGAAGGCTCGTGTCTCCTCAGAGAAATCCCTTCCTGGATTATACAAATGTGGGGGGGTTATTGCCAAAGTCTTTACCCCAATGCCCTCCAAGGCAGAGCCTGCCCAGCGCAGGGCAGGGTCTGTGATTGATCACCAGGCCATTGATTAGGTGATTGGAAGCCTACAAGGCGCTAATTTGCTTTTCTCACGCTCTGTGATTGATGACAGACCGCTAAGTGAGTTATTTGATGTTCTCCCAGTTCTCCCAGTCTGTAACCCAGCCAGGCACATCCTGGGGCTCCAAAAGGAGCTGCTTTCCACTCTTCCCAAGCCAATCCTCCAGTAGGGCTGGAATTGCCTCCCACAACCACCAGCAGTGGGAAAGAGCAGGGATGATCCAAACAGGAGAAGTTCATCCGAGCCTGGTGCTGCCCATCCTTGGCTAAAGGACAGAAGGGACGATCCAAGCAGGAATGCTGCCAGGAATCCAGCTGGTTCCTTTGGCTCAGCACTCCCACTGCTCTGCCCTGCCAGGAGGGGCAGGGGATTAGGAGAGGCTGAGCTCATCAAACCAGCCAGGAAAATAAAAGCAGAGCAAACAACCTCACAGGACACGTAAATCTTCCAAAGGGAAGTCCAAATTAAGGGGCCTCGTTGCTGTTCTCCACGAAAGCAGCTGGGTTTGGTGGAGAGATGCAGGAGAAGGTGGCCCTGAGGAGTCCTAACCCTGGGAACAGGAATCAGGCAGATTATCAAGCAGATAAATTGGCTCAGTGAGGGGAAATGGAGCTGCAGCCTCTTTACTTGCATCGGATTAGGAGGGACTCTCACACATCCCTTTGCCCTAAGGAAAAATCAACCACCTCATTTGGACTTATAAAGGATTCCCTCCAAACTGACCTCCTGGTGCCACTGCTTTGGGATCTCTCATTGGTGGTAACTAATTGTGAGAGGAAATTCCTTCCTAGGATGGTTCTGCTGCCTCAATCCAGAGCTTCAGTCAAGTTGTCCCAGTCAAGTTGTCCTTCCAAGGCTGCTCCTTGAGACTGGAGAAAGGATGGGATGAGGCTCCTGCTGTAGCCCCTTCCAGCAATTCCCCTTTTCCTGCAGCCAAAACAACCTGAGGAAAAGGGAACTGTGGGATTTCACCCCCTTCCCAGCCAGTCCCACCAGTCCAGGGATGGGCAGAACTGGTCACCAAGTTCATCTTCCAGACAGCAGGAGGGCCAGTGCTGTCCCTCTTTTGACTGGAGCAGGAAAACATGAAATGCCTGGCACTCCCAGGATTCCAGCAAAGCCAAGATTTACCCTTAAAACTGCTCAAGAGCCAGGAAAGGCCTTTTGGCTTCTGCTGGGTTTCCTTTCCAGGCACCTCATTTAAGGGGTGTTGTTGAGAAAGCAGCAGATTTAATTAATAAACCCCTCTAATGGTCACGTGAGAACCACGACAACGATTAGTATTAAAATCAGTGCTGAGACTAATAAATAAATACTGATCAGGATCAAAAGAAACAATGAATTTTCATTAGAGATGAAAATAATCCCTGGATTTTATCCTGTCATTTCCAGGAGAGATCCATTTCTTTCCTTCCCCCAGTCTGAGCTCACAAGCTCCTTCTTTCCTGCTTAAAATGAAACCTGTTCTTTGAGGTGATGCTACAGCCCAGGTTAGAGGGATAAAACAAAAATCAGGGATAAATAAGGAATAAGCAGCACTTAAGGGCTGCTCTGGAGCCCCCAGGACTCTGACATGGGCTGGGGGGATATTTAGGATTTCAGCAGCACCACTGAAACATTTACCTTGGTATTTCCCCACTGATTGTGTTTATTTATTTCCCATTCTTGCATTTATTACGTGCTGGGGAAGAATGACCAAACAAATGGTGTCAGGTGAGATGTGGAGAGCAGGATATCCCAGTTCTGAACCCAAACTTTACCAAGCCCTTGAGGGGGAAAAAAACAAACCCTGGAAGAGTTTCAAACCTCCCCAGATTGGGGCTTGTCAGGGTTTTACAGCCACTGCCACCAGCTCTGTCCCCACCAGTCACAAACTGTCACAGAGACACCCCAATACTCTCTAAAACCCACTCCTGCAGCGTGGTCTGGGCAGGCACATCCCAACCCAGCCCTGGGGACAAGGAAGGACAAAATGCTGCAGGAACAGCATCTCCAGGGCCTGCTTTGGGTGCTGCCAGTTCCTCTCACACACCACCCAATGGAATCCCAGCGCACAACACCCCAAAATGGGTGTTTTTGGGGGGTCCCCCCGAGCCAAGGGTGAGCTCTGCACAGCCAGTCCTGTCCTGCCCCTGGACCAGCCTGAAGGGGGGACACTGAGATCCAGCCAGGGGGGTCATCCCAAATTAACAGCTTTTTTAATGAAAACACAGACTGTTCAGCATCTAGGGACTGTAATGAGGGCCAGGTTCATTAGCAGGTCTGTTCAGAGCTCCCAGGGCTCCTGCTGTGCCTCTCCCCTAATAGGGCTGTGCATGAAATGCAAAGGTTCCTCTGGAAATGAGGCTGGAGAAGCCTTGGAGCTCTGGGAAGAGCCAGTTTCAGCCCAAGAGGAGCTGCTGGTTAAGCCCTGTGGTGCCCCTGGGGGATTCCCAGCCAGAGCAAAGGCTCAGAGATTCCCCCTGTGCCTTTGGGAGGCTGAGAGGGGCAAAGCAGGGACACGAGCTGCTCCTTCCCCCTGTTTCCATCTCCCTCTGCTGGGTTTTTCCAGCCTTGATCACCCTCCAGGTTTCATTTTCCTCCTCTTGTGTTGCCCCACAATCCCTGAGCTCCCTCTCCATCTCCCCTCCTGCTGTTCTGCACCTTCTCCCCTTCCATGCTCTGCCACCTCCTTGTGTTTTCCCAGCAGGTCTGGCCCAAATCTCTTGGAGGAGCCTTGGACACTTGATTTCTCTGCCTCAGTTCCTCTGAGAGACCCCCAAATAGCCCTGAATACCTATTAATTAAAGCAATTATCAAGGGATTCCATGCCATCTGAATCCATAGCTCCTGGCTGTTCCTGCAGGATGGAGATGGCTGAGATTGGGTGAAATATTGTGTTTTAGAGAAAATCTGTTGTAAAAGGCTCAGTGTGCAGATTGTGGGGTCACAGCTGAAGGGAGTTCCTCCCCAGACTTCCCCATTCTTCCCCCAGCTGTCCCAGGGCATGTTTGGATTACACATTGGGAACATTTATTTTTATTTTCCATGGAAAGGGTTGTAAAGCCTTGGAAGAGACTGGAGTGGTGGAGTCGCCATCCCTGGAAGTGCCAAAAAACCTGTGGATGTGGCACTTGGGGACATGGTGCTGCTTGAGGGTTGGGCTTGGGGATCTTAAAGGGCTTTTCCAACAATCCTGGGATCCTGTGGGTTTGCCTTCTGGTTGTACCTGGTGCTGCTTTCCCAGCCTTTCTCTGGGGACTTCCCTGGGCATTTCTCCAGGGGACAGAGACTGTCCCACCCACCCCTCCTCTCCCAGCAGCCACTGCAGGCAAAAACACACCTTACATCAATATCCTGGAGAATATTTGGCTTCATTTCTGCTGGGGTGAGCGAGGAATTAACTCCTTGGATGGAGCTTCACTGGCCTCATTGTGCTCATCCTCCTTTTTATACCCTTGTCATAAACACCATCCTAAAACCATTCACGGTGTCTGGGCACCACCAACAACCCCATAAATTAAAGCATTAAATCTGCTTTAAATCCACCTCTGAGCCCCAGAGCAAACCCTCCCTCCCTGCAGGCACAAACTCTCCCTCTCTGGCCTTTTTTTGGGGGCTGTATTTTGGATCCCCACCGTCAGCACCAACCTCAGGGATCAAATCAGGGAGTGAAGAGGATTCTCCCCCCCCCCCCCTTGTGTGGCCAGGGAAATTAAACACTCAATTTAAAACATTTTTGGCCCACAGGCAGCAGAAAAAAGCTGCTTTTTTCTCTCCTGCTTCTCAGATGTGTTTTCAGTCCCTGGGATGTGTCTTCTTAATTTGATATTTCCAGCCAAAGGAGCATTATAAACTCCTTTATTCCAATTCCATATCTGGGGAAATTCTTGTTGCATCTCAAGTTCCTGGAAGGATTTCAATGATTGTGGTTTCAACGCAGCAAGAGCTGACCCAGAGCTGGGTAAGGTATCCAGGAGGGAACAGATTAAGATTCTGATCTCAATTCCATCACTGATTTCCATCATTAGACCCGGTAAATCACTTGCACTTTTATCACTTCTCCATCCCATTCTCCATCTGTGAGATAAACATCAGCTCTTTGTCCCAGGGCACTGCAAGCCTTGGGGTTTTTAAGGTGAATTGCAGTGGCACCTTCTGAGGGAGGATGGGTTGATAACTGAATGTATTTTCTGAGAGGAAACAGCTTAAAAAAGCCCGAAAAATCTCTTTCTGCCCCCATGAAAACCAGTTTTCTTTAGTTGAAAAGCTGAGTTGACTTCAGGCTGTGATGTGTGCTCAGCTCTGCCAGTGAAGTCCTCAATAAATGAGAATTTCACATTTCAAAGCTTTTGCTTTTAAAGACCAAGTCCACATTAATGTTATCTGTTACCTTAAAAACTGGGACCTGAGTTGTGCTGCTCACTAATCCCAGTGATTACCCAGCCCTTCCTTCTCCTGCATCACCACAAACACACAAAGCCTCATTTCAATCTTTATCTGCAGGGTTTTAGCTAAAAACTTCATATCTCAGAGAGGATAAAACACTCCAGTGTCTCCATTTCTCAGTGGTGGCAAAGGGAGCAGCTCCTGGAAACCTGGGATTTTCCCAGGGAGGGCAGCACAGATTCCCAGCTTTTATACAGAGGGAAGGAACTCCAGGTCACTTCCCTCAGTTGGGAATTCTGATGTGGGAATAAGGGTTTGTGCTTGGTCTCTGTCAAACTATTCATCAGCTCAGAGAAGCTGATAAATCAATGTGAGAAAAGGGGATGTAAGGACTTAGGAATTATTTAAAAGCTGATGGGAAGAACCAGGCCATTCCAGGAGTGATGAAGATGAACCAAACCTCTCCCCACAGCACTTTGAAACAGAGAGGAGGAGGAGACATTCTCAGAGCCCCCAGCACAAACCAGGCAGAGCTCCCTGTAAATTCACTTTTTCTTGGGAAGTGGCACAACAACTTCTCAAACCTCAAGCTCCACGTGATTGTTGTCAGAAGGCTGGGGGGGACACAGGACATGAAAGATGATGCTCCTGATCCTTCACCCAGGTCCTGACAGCAGAAGGATGTGGAGCTGCTGGAGCAGGTCCAGAGGAGGCCACGGAGATGCTCCAGGGCTGGAGCCCCCTTTGCTCTGGAGCCAGGATGGGAGAGCTGGGGGGGTTCACCTGGAGAAGGGAAGGCTCCAGGGAGACCTGAGAGCCCCTTGCAGAGCCTAAAGGG
>JAWWEW010000069.1:3144070-3162869 GCA_035583185.1 Anabacerthia variegaticeps
GGCTCGGAGGAGCCGAGCTTGGGTTCCCTTTGCTGCTGGGAGAAGACCTCGTGAGAGCTGCTCCCACATCCCAGGCCTTGCCAGATCCCTTCCCCAACGACAGAGAAGGAGCTGAAGGCTGAGAAGAACCTCCCGTGGCCTCACCTGGCTCATCCTGCCCCCAAAGCTGCCCCACGGGGCCGTGGCACAGAGCAGGGATGTGATGGTGTGACCAGCGCCAAGCTCTTCCTCCCCCAGCCCCTTCCCACAGCGACTGTGACTAAGGGAGACATCCCTGTGGCACAGCTTTGGAGCAGGAGAAACTCCTGGGAAAGGCACGGGAGGAGTTTCTGCTGACGCGGGGAGGGGATGCACGGTCTGCTCCAGAAAAGGAGTTAATTCTCCTCTGGAAAAGGGATGGAAGTGTTTCCCCCAAAGCCCCGAAATCCCCCGGAGCCAGAAATGCCTGGGCTGCAGGAGGGAGCGCTGGGGCCGTGTCATCCAGGGGATGAGAGCATGGAAGGGTGAGAGTGGATAAAGGAGCCGCCTGGGACGTGCCAGGGGACAGCCAGGGCTGGACACTGAATTTGGGGACAGGAACAGTCCAGTCTTCACCCCAAGCGTGGTGCAGCTGCAAGGAGCAGTTGAGAGACTGGGTGGTACCTGCTGCAGAGACAGGGAGGAGATGTGGGACCCTGAGGGGCAGGGATGGGCTGGGCCACCCTGGGAAGCACAGGTGACACCCCAGGAGGGGTGACATCCTGATACGGGTGACACCCCAGCACAACTGACATCCTGACATGGGTGACATCACAGCACGGGTGTCACTCCAGCATGGGTGACACTCCAGCATGGGTGACACCTCAGCACAGGTGACATCCTAGAGTGGGTGACATCCCAGCATGGGTGTCACTCCAGCATGGGTGACACCTCGTCACAGGTGACACCCTAGAATGGGTGACATCCCAGCAGTGGTGGCACCTCATCACAGGTGACACCCCAGAATGGGTGACATCCCAGCATGGGTGACACCCCAGCACAATTGACATCCCAACATGGCTGACACCCCAACGTGGGTGACATCCCAGCACAGGTGACATCTGGATAGGGGTGACATCATGATACAGGTGACACCCCAGCAGAGGTGACACCGTGACATGGGTGACATCCTGATACAGGTGACACCTCAGCAGGGGTGGCATCCCAGCAATGGTGACATCCCAACACAGGTGACATCACAACACAGATGACATCCTGACACGGATGACACCCCAACACAGGTGACACCCCAGCAAGATTGACACCTCAGCATGGGTGACACCCCAACATAGGTGACATACTGACATGGGTGACATCCTGACACTGGTGACACCCTGACATCGGTGACACCCCAACACAGGTGACACCCCAGCAGGGTTGACATCTCAGTATGGGGGACACCCCATCATGGGTGACATCCTGACACGGGTGACATCCCAGCACGGGTGACACCCCAGCATCTCCACTGCCGTCCATGTCACCCCTCCAAGCACAGGATAGACCTGGCTCTGTCCCCCGAGCCGGGCCCAGCAGAGCCACCCCTGGCGAGGCACCGCGGGGTGACCCGGTTGGGTCCGGGGACATCCCCGGGGTGACCCGGTCGGGCTGGGGGACATCCCCGAGGTGATGCCACCCGAGGGGGGACCCCGGCCCGCAGAGCCCCGGAGCCGGTGCCCTGGAGGAGCCCACCGGGGCTGGGCGAGTCTGCACTGCAGGGCCGGGAGTGGGACCAACCCCAGACCGGCAGGACCCCCTTCCGTGGGGGGTTCCCCCAAGGACGGGACCCCCGCAGTGACGGGACCCCCCCCCCCCCATTCCCCATCCCCCAGCCAGGGATCGGGACTGGGGACGACACTGATGGGTCGCGACTCCACCCGGGGGCACGACAGGGACCACGGGGACCCCCGAGACCACGGGGGCTACCGGGACCACCGGGACCACCGGGACTGCGGGGACACCCTGCTCCGCCCGGGGCTGGACAGGGACCATGGGGACAGCGGGGACACTCGAGACCGCGCGTACCACAGGGACTACCGGAACCACGGGGACCCCCGGGGACCCCCGAGATCACGGGGACCTCCAGGACCACGAGGACCACCGACACTACCGGGATCACGGGGACCCCCGGGACAGTGGGGAGCACCGAGACCGCGGGGACTACCGGGACAGTGGGGACCCCCGGGACCACAGGGATCACCGGGACCAGCGGGACCTCCGAGACCACCGGGACCATGGGGACCCTCGACACCACGGCGACCACGGGGACTAGCGGGACCACGGGGACCACCGAGACCCCCGGGACAGCGGGGACCTCCGAGACCACGGGGACTACCGGGACCAGCGGGGGTCTCCGGGACCACAGTGACCACGGGGTCCACCGGACCACAGGAGACCCCCGCCACCCCCGCCACCCCGATGGCCACCGGTCCCCCCCCACCCACGGGGGGAGCCGCGCAATTGGCTCGCACCACCCCGGGCGGGGGGGGCATCGCCCGTATTTACACGGGGGGCCGAGGGGGGCGGCATCGACGCGGGTCCCCCCCCCTTTTTTCCCCCGCTCCCACCCCCCCTTCACCCCCCCTTTTCCACGGCACGAATGGTCTCTTCCTCGCGCTCTATTTAATCCCCGCCGCTGCCGCACCGCCGGCTCCAGACCGGAGAGCAGCGCCCGCCGCCGCTGTCCGCGCCGCGGCTCGGTCGCCCCGGCCCCCGCGGGCACCCGCAGCCGCCGCCACGGCCACCATGCTGCCCCCAGCCCTCGCCATCCTGCTGCTCGCCGCCTGCTTCGGCGCCGCGCGGGGCAACCTCTCCCGCGACGGTGAGTGGCGGCACCGGGCGTTTTGGGGAAGGGGGGGAGAAATAAAATCGCCATCCCCGAACCGCCCGCTCCCCGCCCCGAGGGGATGGGGATGGCGATGGCGATGGGGATGGGGATGGGGATGGCGATGGGGATGGGGATGGGGATGACGATGGGGACGGGGAGGGGGATGGCGATGGGGATGGGGATGGCGATAGGGATGGGGACACGCAGCGACAGGTGCGGGCGGCGGGATGTGGGTCAGGCAGGTGCCGCCCGCCCCGCCCCGCCCTCGGGGCCCGCCCGGTGCGGGTGCGGCTCCCGCGGCCCCCGGGGCGGCCGGCGGGGCTCAAGGTCAAGGCGGCGGCGGGGCTGCCCGTGGTGTGTACCCCCCCATCGCCCGGGGCGGGGCCGGGGCCGGGGCGGCGGAAGGTTCCAGACAGGCCCCGGCGGGCGGCGGCGGCGGAGCGCGGCCCCTCCCGGCGCTGCCCGCGGAGCGGGGCGGGGGGGGGGCGGAGGGCGGGCTGGCTGGAGGGCTGGATGGCTGGATGGCGAGCCCCCGGGGGGGGGGCGGATGGATGGATGGATGGATGGATGGATGGATGGATGGAGAGCCCCCGGTGGGGTGGAGCCGCGCCCCCCACCCGCGATGCCGGTGGTGACACAGGGGAGGGGGTGAGACCCCGCCGTGGGTGCGGGTGGAGCCCCCCGGGGGAGCGGCGGTGACATCCTCTCCGCCGTGGGGACCCCCTTCCCACGGGCTGGGGCGGGTCCCCGGTCTCCCCCCTCCTTGGGAACCGCCCCCCTGGGGTGGGGGGCTCGTCCCGCCGCTCCTCCGGGATGTGCGGGGCATCCTCCGGGAGATGCGGGGCATCCGCCGCCGCCGGGATGTGCGGGGCATCCTCCGGGAGGTGCGGGGCATGCCGGCCCGCCAGATAAAAGGCTTTCACCTGCTCGCCGATCGGTCGCGACAGGCGCGGAGCGATCGTGATTTTGGCCAGGGCTCGGCGGTGGCAACGCCGTGTCCTCCCTGCGTGGCTGCGGGTCCCTGCGGGGCGGCCGGCGGGGGCTCGGCCCCGTCTGGCTCTGCTGGCGGCTGCCTTTGCCGTGTCGGGACTCGCCTGTCGCGACAGAATGGCCGCTGCGTGTGTTTGGGTGGGGAGATGCAGCAGCTGTGCACGGCCTGGGCTGTGTCCCCGTGTGTTGTCGTCTGGAGGTGTCGGCGGGGGGAGGAGGGCCAGTCGCCATCCACATCCCTGCCCTTGGCCCGTTGGAAGCAGGGAGGGGATTCTGGCGTGGGATTGAGGGTCCTGAGGGTGCTGGTGCTGCTGGTGGGGACAAAGGCTGAGCCCCCAGCCCCCGCTGCTCCCCCGCAGCCATCCCTGATGCTGTCACAGGGAGAGCCACTCCGGGGGCTGGTGGCTGCGTTCCCATCCACGAATCCTGGGATTTGTTCTGGTTTTGGCCACGGTCCTCCCACAGGCACCTGAGAGAGTCACTTGGGTGTGGGTGAAGCTCAGCCCCACGGTGTGGGGACGTCCTGGCACCCCCGGCACGGTGATGCTCAGTGTGTGGGTCAGGGAATGGCTGAGCTTCCCTCTGAGCATTCCCAGGAGGAGGGATGGCCGTGTCCCAAAGGTGTCCCGGGGCAGGATGCAGTCCACATGATGACACTGCAAGATTTCTTCCTGGGCTGGCCTTCTGCTGTGGGAACACTACCAGGCTCCCCATGGCCCAGCACAGCCAGACAAACGGCCCCCCAAAAATCCTTTGGGAGCAGAGGAGATGGATGGCTGGAAGATGCTTGGAAAGAAGCTGCTCATGTGTCTCCGTGGCTGGTGCCTCGTGCCCCTCAGCCATCCCAGCGTGGCTCAGGGAAAACCCTTCCCTGGCACCTGTCCTGGGATGGGATGGAGGACCTGCCTCTTCTCCTTGGGGAACTGTTCCTCCAGCGCTCTGGATCTCAAAGCTCCAGCTGTGGTGGGGCCTCGTGGAGCCCCTGGAAACCACCCAGGCCCTGGGCTCACTGGTCCTTCACACCCTGTTTGTGCACTTGGCTGCTGTTGTGCTGCTGTCGGCAGATTTCTGGGTGTTTGGGCTGGTGCGTGGTTGTCCTTGCTGTGAGGATTATTCTCCGCAGGGTTATTCCACTCGGGAGTTGTGTAACCCTTTTGTTTGAACAGTGCCCCGCTGTTTGCCCATGGGAGAGCACGACATGCCAAAACCAGGCGACTTGGGGCTGTTTTTCCCTGTGCTCATCCTGCCGTGGCATTGGAGACCATTGGGAGGGGTCTGAAGCCAGGAGGGATGAGGTGTTTGCAGAGAGGCAGGTTCAGGATGCTGTGCCTGCCCTGCAAGGTGGCTTCATGTTTCTGAGCCTGGTGGAGGTGTCTGCTTGGCCAGACCACACAGAAGCAGCTTCCTGTGCTTCCAGCTGGTGTCCTGGCTGGAAGAAATCATCCATCCTGCCCTGCCTGTGTGGGGTGAGGACTGGTGGCAGGAGCAGCAGGCTGGGAGAGAGGTTTGGAGTCCCACAGGGCTCTTGCCTTTGAGCAGGTGATGGCTGCGGGTCCTGTGGTCCTGCACCCTCAGGAGAAGCTTTGAGGAGGTGTCAGCACTGGCCCTGAGCTGGACCGTGGGAGTCTGTCTGTGGCCTCCAGCCTGGAGACCCCGGGGAGGGAGCCCTGGCGTGGCAGTGGGGTGGTGGAAGCCCCAGACTTGTCTGGAGCAATATAATCCTTTGCTTTCTGCTTCCACCGTGCTTCTACCCAATGCCCTGTTCCCACATGCCATTAGGGCTCTCCATATGCTCCAAGTGTCTGTGCCAGCACAAACCCTTGGCTCTGGAGCGAAGGAAGCAGTGACATCCCTGGTGAGGCATGAAAGGAAGGGAGTGTGACCTCTCTGCATCACTCACTACCTGCCTGGCCTGATTTTGGCTGACTCTGATCAGCTGCCTGGGGGAAGCGAGCTGGGATCAGCACTCAGCCAGTGGAGAGGGAAGGGAAGGAGGGAAGAGCATCCCCGTGCAGGCAGCCGGCTGGAGAGCATGGAATCCACCACTCAGCTGTCTGGCACAACGCGTTAGGCTCAACAGGCAAGGCTGGATTTTAAGACAAAGCCCAGGATCAAGTGCTGCAGAGGTGCCGCCGCATGCCCAGACGGTGAGGGATGAGCTGGCACTGCTGCTGGGGGACAGGAATTGTGCTGCTGCCCCGATAAAGCCTTGGCTTTTGGCATGGGCTCTGGGGTTTGGGAGTGTGGTGGCTTGGCCTGCTGTTGGGAGCGCTGGTGAGGCTGCACCTCGAGTGCTGTGCCCAGTTCTGGGCCCTTCCTATTTGGGAAGGATATTGAGGTGCTGGAGCGTGTCCAGAGAAGGGAACGGAGCTGGTGAAGGTTGTGGAGCACAAGGGCTGTCAGAGGGAGCTGGGGGGGCTCAGCCTGGAGAGGAGGAGGCTCAGGGGGGACCTTCTCACTCTCTACAATTCCCTGACAGGAGGTTGGAGCCAGGTGAGGTTGGGCTCTTCCCCCAGGGAACCAGCGGTAGGACAAGAGGGCACAGTCTTGAGCTGCACCAAAGGAGGTTTAGGTTGGACAATCAGGAAGAAATTCTTTCCAGAGAGAGTGATCAGCCATTGGAATGGGCTGCCCAGGGAGGTGGTGGAGTCACCATCCCTGGAGGTGTTTAGGAAGAGACTGGATGTGGCACTCAGTGCCATGAGCTAGTAGGCAGGGTGATGTTGGGTCAGAGGTTGGACTCGATGATCTCAGAGATATTTTCCAACCTCAATGATTCTGTGAAATCCCAATGGGATGGGCTGTTGCTGCTGGAGCATGAGCTGAGTGTCTCCCAAGGGTGGGTACCCAGGGAAGTGCCCTGCTTGCCCAGGATTCCCTGCCTGTGAGACGCTGCCTCTTCTCCCTCTGCCTGCCGTTCTCGCCTCTCCAGGGGTGTCGGAATTGCCGGAGCGACTGGAGGCGGCTACATCTGGGGAGTCACCCCGGGGCTGGCACAGCCGGCGCTCGGCCAGATGGAGGAGCTGCATTAGAGCTCTGCTTTGTTTCCACTCGTTGGTTTCTCACCTCGTTTTACCCCAAGCCAGGGCGTCTGGTGCCCACCCGGGTCCTCGCAGGAGAGGGGCAGGGTGTGGGTAGGTGTCCGAGGGTGGGTTTGGTGGGAGTGCCGGCGTGGTGGGCTCTGCCTGTGCACTGTGCTCCTTGTGCCAGCGTTTGGCCTGGCACCCCTGTGCCCAGCCTGCTCTCCATCTGAACTGCTCTCCAGGCTCCTTTCCCAGCCCCAGCACTGGTTTGGCCGTGCAGGTCATGCTGGTTCTGCACAGATTGAGCTGACTCCTCGTTGCTTTGGCTCTTCAGTGACTCCACGGGCCCTCAAAGGTGCTGCCAGCGCTGCAACACCCCCGTAATCAGATGGATCTGCTCCTCCTCCTCCTCCCAATTACTGGGTCAGCTCAGCTTGAACCATCTGGTCCAGTTCTGTCCCCTCTGCTCTTGGCCGTGTAGCGATGGAGCAGCAGAACCTCCGTGGTGAGGTGGGAGTGACCTCCCTGGTCCCTCTGCCCACCCGGGAGGGCAGGTGTGGGGCCCAAGCTCTTCATCCCCCTCTCCCAGAGCTGCTCCTTCTGCCGGGGCTGGCGCAGCCGGTGCCGGGGGCAGCGAGGATGGAGCGGGGGGAGGATGAGGAGCCGGGCGGAGGTCGGAGGAGGGAACGCTGCGTGCTGTGTTTGGGCAGCGCTAACCCAGACAAACGCAGTCGGTGACAGCAGAGGGAGGCGGAGAAGCCGAGCCAGCGCTGAGGGCTGGGCAGGGAATGTGCTTAACCATTCCAGTCACCTGCCCGGCGTCACGCTCTGCCTCCCCGAGGGCACAGGGAGGGGCGGGCAGGGGGAGATGCCGCAGCTCGCACTGCCCGCGGAGGGCGGGGGCTCCGCGGGGTTTTGGGGGTGCTGGAGGGCGGCGGGGCTGGCTGTGAACCCCGGCAGAGCATCTTTGCAGGTGTGGCTGGAGTTTATCTCTGAGCTCCCCCCCGTTCCTGCAGCGCCCTGGGCGAGGGGACCTGCCCCTTCCTCGGGTGATGCTCCAGGCAGTGCTCCAGCTACAGATGCTTTTCCTCGCCTTACAACACCTCAAACGACGTGTTTGCTGGCAAGCCCAGAGTGGAGCATCAGCTTTTCCAGCCCGCTGCTTCTGCTGCTGCTGCTGCTTTCAGGCTGGGATTTCCAGGGAGGATGAGTTCTGACACTGCTGGTCCCAGTGGCACGGAGAGCAGCAGGTCCCAGGTGCTGCTCGGGGCTGACTGTGCCAGACAGGGCTGTGTTGATGCCCATGTGCCCTGGGGACCTGTTTTCCAGATGTGGGATGTGTTTGGTGGTGTCTGTGCTGTGCTGTCCTCATGCTCCCTCCTGCTGCCATCAGATTCCCACCCCGCTCTTCCCGTGTGGAAGGCGTGGGGAGGTGGCCCCAGAGGTGCTGAAAATGTGCTCCAGCCTCAGCTGCTGCTGCAGGGAGGGCCCTCTCTGAGCTTCTCTGGGCACCTTCTCCCCAGGAGGGTGATGCCATCACACCGGGGAGTCTCTGTTTTGCCTCTCCACATCTCACCAGCTTGGGGTTCTGGTTGGGTTCTTTTTGTCTCCCTTCCAATCTGTGGGTTCATCTCCCAAAGGGACAGAGGCCAAAGCATCAGAGGTGACCTGGTCATCGTGGCCAGTGCCCAGTGTGTTCCTGGGCACCCATTGGAATGGGGGGAGTCCTGGCTGCTGCAGGACCCCAGGGGACAACTGGAGCTGTGGCAGGGGGGTTTAGGTTGGATCTCAGGAAAAGGTTCTCCCCCCAGAGGGTGGTGGGCACTGACCAGGCTCCCCAGGGCAGTGGGCACAGCCCCGAGGCTGCCAGAGCTCCAGGAGGGTTTGGACAATGCTCTGAGGGACGGGATGGGATTGTTGGGGTGTCTGTGCAGGGCCAGGAGTTGGACTGGATGATCCCTGGGGGTCCCTTCCAGCTCAGGATAGTCCATGGTTCTATTTCTGGGAGGTGTGTGCTGTGCCCCAGGAGAGCAGCAGAGCTGCCAGGGCTTCCCCCTTCCTTATTTCTGTTACAAATATCCTCTTACACAACCCTGGTGTGTTTAATCCTCAGCCAGTTGGGAGTGACAATTCCTCAGGACAGAGCTCTGCTGCAAGCGTGGAGGCTCCTGCAAAGCCCCAAACCCTCTCCCAGGGCATCCGACGCAGCCGATGAGACACCTCGCTGGGCAGGGAGATCCTTAAAACAGAACTGTCAAAGCACGGAGCTCGTTCCCTTGGCAACAGTCATGTTGGAGATTGGCCTTAGGGTAGGAGCTAAAAAACACTCTCAAAAAAGTAGTTATCAGCTGTTGGCTGTCAAGCTGGAGGAGGGTGCTGGCAGAGGGGTCGTGCTGCCCGGTGCCAGAGGGTCTTGCAGCAGCTGCCTGGGGAATTAGTCACCTTTTGGGGGTCCCACGAGAGCTCTGACACAGGGAAGGGCTGTCACGGTGCTTGGGGGGCTGTGGTGACCCAGAATGGGGGGTTTCTCCCTCTGCTCTGCCTCCTGCCAGGGCTTGGTGTGTGCCCGATCTCAGGTCTCTGCTCTCCCCGTGCCCACTGCAGCTCTGAGCTTTGGTGGGGTGGGGTGGCCTTGGAAGGAGACAGTCCCTGTGTCCCGTTCCTGATGGTACCACTGCCTTTTCCTGAGCTAACTGGGCACCAACCTGGTGTGAATGTGCAGCGTGGCTGCCAACGCCGTGGGCAGGAGCTGCTGATGCCATTCTCTGCCCATCCCACTCCCATCCCAGCTCTCCTCTGGCCCTGGGGCAACTGGGAGAGCAGGGGATGTCTGAGGGGACCAGGCTGTGTGATTTGAGGAGGAGAAGCTGCTTCCCAGCCCTGCTCTGGTGCGTGGTGAGGATGGAGCTGCAGGGATGTGCAGGAGGGGCCGTGGGCCCTGGAAGCATCTGGCCATGGTGCAGGAGGAGGAGGAGGAGGAGGAGAAGAAGGAGGGCACACTGTGATCCCAGAGCTCCAGCAGCACTTGCAACCAGGCTCTCTTGAGCTGCTGATTGATGTTAATTGCTGGCTGTGTCTCAGCTCCTTAGCCCTGGTCAGGTGTCAGGGGCAGCTCTTGGCTGTGCCCGTCCCCTCGGGCAGAGTCTGGTCTGTCCGGAGGTGACCCCATCCCTTGGGCAGGTCTGTCTGGAGGTGACCGTGTCCCTGTGGTCACAGAGACAGCTCTGAACTTCAGGAGGAGCTTGGGGTCATGTTGGTGCCCCTTGGAGCAGAACCTTGGTTGGAGCTTCCATGGGGTCCTGGAGGTTGTGACCAACATCTCGAGAGAGCCGGGATTTGGAGTGGGCTGTGATTGAGGAGCTGCATCCTCTTGCTGTGCCCATTGCCAGGAAATGCTCCTGTGCCCGTCTGCTTTCAGAGAAATAATATGGGATTTGGTGTTTAGAACGGGAGGGGGGTTGTGTGGGAAGATCTGAAGCCCCTGGATTCACCTGATCACTCCCAAGGAGTGAGGTCCCATCCCACTGGGACCAATCCTCACCTCTGCATCTCCCACCCCACGTGGTGCCCTCCAGAGCAGAGGGCTTGGCTGTGACAAGGTGACAAGTCCCAGTGTCCCTGTCCATGGGAGAGCTGGAGTTCAGAGCAGGCTCTGAGGGTTGTTTTCTGTGTCCGGGGAGTGTTTGTGTTCCTGTGCCAGTCCCTTGTCACCCTTTTGGGCCGAGGGATGGGCTGGAGGCACTGGAGGTGCAAGGGTGGGAGGTGGCAGAGGGGTGGAAGGGCATGTTGCCACTGGATGGGGTCACTGGATGGATTTATCTCCGTGAGGAAAACCCAGGAACAACCCAAAGCTCCAGGAAGGTGTCACTGTGCCTGCCCGGCCTGAGTGGGGTCCCCCTGCTCTCCCAGGTGACACCACACAGGGATGTCCCCACATCCCCCTCTCCTGGATCAGCCTGGCTCCCTGCATCCCTCCCAGCGCCGCCTTTTGCTCCGAGCCTGCTTCGTCCTGGCCCTTCCATCTGCTCCCTGCGCTTCCTGCTGCCCGGATCTTCCTCTGCCTGGCTCTTGCCTGGCACAGAGCCGTGTCCTCTTGGTGACAGAGCCCTGCAGCCACCAGGGATGTCTGCAGTGGGGATGGAGCCGGCCCTGGAGGGCACCTGCTCCTGGGGATGTGTCCTGTCACTGTGTCAGCTCCGAGGAGGATGGAGCAGATGCTCTGAAGCAAGAGCAGCTTTCCCCCCTCTAAGAAAATCTGGAGCAGCCCTGGAATTTGGGCTCTGGGTATCCCAGATTGTGGATTCACACACTGCTTAAATCAGCTTGGGAGGAACCTTTCACAGCAGATGTCTGAGCCCGCTCTGCTGCCTTCCCCATCCACAGAGCTCAAAATTCCCGCCCTGGCCGGGCTGCTCCGGCGTGGATTCACCCAGGAAGGCTGCCTGGGGCTGGGAATGGAGCTGAGCAGTTCATGGCTGTGGAGTGAATTACTGAACCACGGTCCTTGGAGAGGAGATAACATGCCTTGGAAAACGGCTGTGTCAACGGAGATAAATTGGATCTTTGGGATGACGAAACCAGGCTAAAGAGAAGAGAATGAGGGGAACGACAAGTGTTTTTGGGGAGTGGAGCTGTGGGTGGTTTTCCCTGGGGCTGCTTCTGCAACAGAGATGCTTTGCCAGCCTGGAGATGAGCTGGGATGGGGTGGATGTGCCCGGGAGAGGACCCTGCTGGCCCTGGCTCCACCACCACGGCTGCAGGGCTCTTCCCAGGCGTCGCTCCCGGCTTTCCTGAGGATGCTGCAGGTGAAACAGCTCCTGGAAGGCGGATCTCACGCCGTGGCTGCGGTGCAGAATTCCCCTGGGATGCAGAGGATCTGTGTTTCCCTGTGGGAGCATCCTGGGGCCGGAGCTGCAGAGCTTTGGGGGTGCTCGGGGCTGGATGGGGACACACATTCCAGCAGGTCCTGTCTGGGGAGCGGGAGAGAGATGAGACGTCTCCGTCATTCTTCTTCCCCTCATAAATATGAATGCAGCCCCTCTGCAAAAGTGCAGGGGTTTAATTAATGAAATATTGATTTTTCTGGAGCTTCTCCGGCTCTGCTGCACCGACGGGATCAGAAACAAACACAGACAGCAGTTCTGGGCCCAGAACAGGTGCCTGGCACAGTCTTTGGGGGATGTTTTTGGGGTGCCCACGGTTGTTCTGCCCATCCCTGGGTCTGAGGCTGTGGCTGAGCCCTCGGTGTCCCTGCCTGGGGTGGGTCTGGCCCCTCCTGAGGGTCCAGGGGAGGGACAACTTTGTCCCCTCTCTGCGGGCTTGGCACCTGCCAAATAACCTCTCACCCTCCTGTGGGGTGGTGACAGGGCTCTGAGGAGGCCGGGGTGGCCCTGGGAGGGCACCCTGAGGGGTGTGTGCAGCCCCCAGCCCACGTTGACTATGGCACAGCATCACGGGGGGAGGCGAGGGGACAGTGCCAGCCCGGGCTGGCAGGTGGCAGCAGCTCTGTGCTGGCAGCACTCGCTGGCATGGGCAAGGCGGATGCCACCTGAGTGTCCCGCACCTGTGCCGGGGCTCTTTGTGCCAGGACAACCTCAGAACTTGGCTGCAGCCGCGTTTCCAGAGCATCCCTGCTCTGCTCCCACCCGGAGAGTGCCAGGACCCCCCGGGCCAGTCTGGGTTCTGGGCACACTGTGACGCTGCTGAGGGCAGAGTGGGGTGGGCAAAGCTGCTCCTCATCTTCCTCGGGCACCCCCAGGCTCTGACTCGGGGGGATGTGCTGGGCTGGTGCTGCTGGATTAGATTTAAATTGGATTTTGGGGAGAAATCCTTCCCTGGGAGGGTGGGCAGGCCCTGGCAGAGGCTGCCCAGAGCAGCTGTGGATGCCCCATCCCTGGAAGTGTCCAAGGCCAGGTTGGACAGGGCTTGGAGTAACCCATGGCAGGGGGTGGAATGAGATGGACTTTAAGGTCCTTTCCAGCCATTTTGGGATTCTGTGGAATTGTGCAAAAACCATAAATCAAAGCACAGCAAGGACCATAAATAAAAGCACAGCCCCAGCTCAGGCTGTAACAGAGGGTGTTGCTTTGCATTTTACTCCTTGTCAGGTCCCAGTGCTTGTTCCACCCAATGTGGTGGCTGGTCCTGGCAGATCCCAGTGGATCCCAGTGGGACTGGGCAGATGGGGAAGGGGCTGTCCCCTCCCCTTGGCTTGGAGCAACCTGGTCAAAGGGCTTGGTCTTTAAGGTCCTTTCCAGCCCAAAAACCACTCTGGGATTCTGGAATTCTGTGACGCCAGAGGCACCTTCCTTTGCGTGCCACCATCCCCACCCTGGCGTGGCAGCTCGTGCCCTCCCTGGCCCAGTGGATGCAGCTGCAAAGGGACCACCTGGGACAGGGTGAGGACCCCCAGGGTGGGTGCTGTGCCCCCTCCTCTCCCAGCCCTGCAGCTCAGCCCCTGTTCACTCGAGGCCAGCAGGTTCCAGCCTGTGAAGGCTCCTTCCAGGGGGGGTTTAATTAAACCCGGGCGCTGCCCTGGCAGTGCCAGTCCGTTCCCTGAGCTGGTGGGCATGGAACCCACCGGGGCTCTGGGTCATGCCCCCCACCCAGCAGAGCTGGATGTGGCCCCACAGCCCTGGCACAGCGTGGGCTGAGGGGGGTGGTCCTGGTTGTACCCCCACGGTGGGAGGAGAAGGTGGTCAGTGAGGTCCAGCCTGTTGTCACCCAGCACGAGGGTGGCACTCCCCAGCCCCCACGCTATGTCCTTAATGAGACCAGCGCTGGTAATTGTGTTAATTAAGAGCTCGGGTGTGCTCCTTGTGGGTTTCAGGCTCTGTCCTCGATTGCATCGAGCAGGAGAGGGTTGGGGTTTGGACAACAGTGGCTTGTGACAGCCTAATCCCCTAATTATGGTGGCAGCAGGACAAAGGATCGTTAACCAAATTAAAACGAGCCGGCGGATTCCCTGGGTGGGGGTTGAGCCGAGCTGTGGCCTCGCAGTGTGACAGACGTGTCCCCCCCTCACCCGGTGCCATCCCCAGCACTGGGGGTCCTGGTGGTCCCTGTGCTGTGCTGGGACCTGGAGAGGGCAGGAGAAGAGCAAAGGGGAGGAAAACTTCAACAGCAAGGATGGAACGTGGGGGTTCCTGGGACTGGGGAGTGTTTATGCTGGGAATGTTTGTGATCCCAGTTTGATGCGTCTCTGGGAGTGGGCAGGGGGGAACTCATGGAATCATGGAATGGTTTGGGTGGGAAGGGACCTTAAAGCTCATCAGTGCCATGGGCAGGGACACCTCCCACCAGCCCAGGTTGCTCCAAGCCCCGTCCAACCTTGGACACTCCCAGGGATGGGGCAGCCACAACTTCTCTGGGCAACCTGTGCCAGGGCCTGCCCACCCTCCCAGGGAAGAGTTTCTTCCTAAAAATTTCTTCCTGGAGCCCTTCCAGCCCAGCCTTTCCTGGAGTTTAACACCAGCCAAGTGTGTCCTGGGAAGCCCAGAAGCTTCGTCCTCCTGCCCTCCTCCAAAACCTGCTCCTTGGGCAGCTTTGGGGAATTTTTGATGGGAGCAAAAGGATTTATTTCCTTTCACCTTCTGCATGGAAAATGAGGAAATTCAGATGTTTCCATCCCCTTTCCCTGTTCCTCCTTCTCCGTTTGCTGGCCGAGGGGACTGTACAGTCCCTCTTCTCCCTCCCCAGCTCAGCTCCTTGGCACGGAGACTTCCCAAAATAGCTGTGGGTTATCTGATCCTGGTGCTGCTCTTCCCTGCCCTTGGAGGCTGAAGGAAGGGAAGGACAAGGAAGGGAAGGACGAGGAGGAGCTGAGGAAACCCAGCCTGGGGAGGGACATTCACAGCCCAGGAGCAGGACAGCGACTGCACACACAGGTGGCACTCCAGGGGCTTGGCATGCTTTTACTGCGATGGAGGTGGCTGGCAGAGCATTCCAGGGCTTGCTGCTTCCCCAGGGGTCTCCAGACAGTGCCAGGCTCTCCTGTGGCATCCTGGCATCCCCCCTGCTCCCTGGGGCCTGACACTGGTGTCCCTGTGCAGTTTGGCACAGAGATGCCACGAGGATCATGGTGTCCCTGTGCAGGTTGGCACAGAGGTGCCACGATGATCATGGTGTCCCTGTGCAGGTTGGCACAGAGATGCCATGAGGACCGTGGTGTCCCTGTGCAGGCTGGCACAGAGATGCCATGAGGACCATGGTGTCCCTGTGCAGGTTGGCACAGAGGTGCCACGACGATCATGGTGTCCCCTGATCCCACCTGATCCCACCCTGCACTGATCCCATCCTAACTCCCTTCTGGGGAATCACAGGGGAATAAACCTTGTCCCTGCAGAGGGACAGGGGGACACAAAGGGTGCTCAGGAGGGTTTGGGGACACCGCTGGCCCTCCCTCCCTCCCTCCCCTTGGCCTCTCAGTGATGCTCTGGAACAACACAATACCCAAAGTCCCCCTAATTCCTCCTCTCTGTGCCCAGAGAGCCAGCCCACGACGTCAGACGAGACGGTGGTGGCTGGTGGCACGGTGGTGCTCAAGTGCCAGGTGGAGGACCCCGATGACTCCTCGCTGCAGTGGTCCAACCCTGCCCAGCAGACCCTCTACTTTGGGGAGAAACGAGGTACAGGCACCTGAGCTGGGGTGGGAGGGGGTGAGCTCTGGAACTGGAGTGATGTGGGTGCACAGGGTGGATCAGGGTGACATCCCCTCCTGCCCCCACGCCCAGCAGAGAGGGGTGGTGGCACTGAGCCTGTGGCTCACCCCGTTGTCCCTTTGTCCCCCCAGCTCTGCGGGATAACAGGATCCAGCTGGAGAGATCCACCCCCAACGAGCTGACCATCAGCATCAGCGACGTGGTGCTGGCAGACGAGGGGGAATACACCTGCTCCATCTTCACCATGCCCGTGAGGACTGCCAAGGCCCTGGTCACCGTGCTGGGTAGGACACCGGTGACATTCCATCCTTCTCTCCACCTCCTGCCATACCCCTCAACTCATCCCTGTGTTACCCACTGCCTGTGTGCCCACCTCTGGCTGGCAGCAGCTCACAGGCTCTTGTATTTCCATCCTCCTCCTGCTCCAGGGATCCCCCAGAAGCCCCAGATCTTCGGCCACGAGCAGCCCATCGATGAGGAGAAGATTGTCCGGCTCACGTGCCGCTCCTCCGGCAGCAAACCCGCGGCCGCGCTCCGGTGGAGGTTGGGCAACAGGGAGCTGAAGGGTGGGTGCCAACCCTGTGAGGGTCACCAAGGGGCAGTGCCACGTTCTACACCCTCTGGGGCGACCTGGATGTTTGGGCAGGCTGGGAATGGGATGCTGGAAAGCTGTGCTGGGAAAGGTTGTGGTTGGTGACCTATTGGCCACGAGTCAGCAGTGCCCTGGAGCCAGGAGGGACATCCCTGTCCTGGGGGCATCAGGCACAGAGAGGGGATTGTCCTGCACTGGGGTGGCCTCACCTGCAATATTGGGGCAGTTTGGAGGGGCACAGGAGAAGGAAGATATTATGGTCTTAGAGGGCATCCAAAGGAGGGCAATGAAGATGGGAAAGGGCCTGGGGGGAAGTCTGTGAGGACACTGAGGGCACTTGGGGTGTTCAGATGGAGAAGAGCAGACTGAGGGGAGACCTCATTGCAGGTCCAGCTCCCTGGGGAGGGGCAGAGGAGGGGCAGGCACTGATCTCTGCTCTGTGGGGACAGGGACAGCACCCAGGGAATGGCTGGAGCTGTGTCAGCGCAGGGTTAGAGTGGATCTCAGCAAAAGGTTCTTCCCCCAGAGGGTGGTGGGCACTGCCCAGGCTCCCCAGGGCAGTGGGCACAGCCCCAAGGCTGCCAGAGCTCCAGGAGGGTTTGGATGATGCTCTGGGGCACGGGGTGTGACTCTTTGGGATCACCCTGTGCAGGACCAGGAGCTGGACTCGCTAATCCTTGTGGGTCCCTTCCCACTCAGGATATTCTGTTGTTCTGTGCCCAGGCCGTGGGGTTTTGGGGGTGGGAAACTGTGGGTTGCAGGTGTGCCCTGTGCTGGACCACACCAGCATCCTGTGCTGCTGCCACCAAAGGGGTGGGGACAGTGTGACATCAGCCTCATGCCTGTACTGGGGTCCCATGTCCCTGAGCTCTGTCCTGTCCCCACAGACATGGATGTGGACGTGGTGGAGGACCCCAATGGCAAGACCTTCACCGTGACCAGCCGGGTGGAGTTCCGTGTCACCAAGGAGGAGAACGGGGCCGAGGTGACCTGCTCGGTGGACCACGAGTCGCTGCAGAACTCGGAGAGGTTGACCACGGTGAAGCTGCAGGTCCACTGTACGTGGCACATGGGGGGTGACACGGGTGGGATGGAGGGGTGGAGGGATGGAGGGGGGCTCAGCATCACCACGGGATGGCAGACACCACACACGTGGCCTGGCATGATCATGGACACTCAGACACGTGTGCCAGCCCATCAGCCTGCACACACAGACCTTGCCACCCTGTGTCCTGCTCGTCCCCATCTCCCTGCTCCATCTCCCACATCGTGTCCCCATCCCCTTGCCTTGCCTGTCCCCTGGGGTGGTGGCAGGGTGGGAGCAGCGCCGTGCACCCCCAGGGTGGTGCTGCCCCCCACCCCGGGGTGCTCTCCCACCGCACCCCTGCCCACGCACAGCTGGGCAGGGGCAGCTTTTGGGGTGCCAGGCGCTCACCCTGCTCCTCCTTTTGCAGACAAGCCGACGGCGAGGATCGAGCCGCACCCGCAGTACCCGCGGGAAGGGGAGAAGCTCCAGCTCCAGTGCGATGGGCAGGGCAACCCCATGTAAGGCCCTTCCTCACCTTCCTCCTCCTCAGACCCTGGCTGAGCTGTCCTGGCACTGCCAGGCTCCCAAAGCCACCGGCTGGGCAGGGCTCTGGAGGTGCTGGGTAGGGCACCCCATGGAGAGCAGACAAAGCCCCTTGTCCTCTCCTGGAGCAGCAGATCCCTCCCGGCTCATCCCTCCATGCAGTATTTCCCTCCCGATTCAACACCCCCCTGGCCCCTCGGGGTGCAGGGAGGGCAGTGGTGCCTCACCCCCCTCCCCTTCCACAGCCCCCAGGAATTCCTGTGGGAGAAGGAGGGCAGCGACGCGCCCCTGCAGCTGAGCTCGGACAGCGTCCTCATCTTTCCCTTCCTCAACAAGAGTGACAGTGGCACCTACGTCTGCACGGCCACCAGCTCCATGGGCAGCGTGGTGGCCAAGTACAACCTCGACGTCAGCGGTGAGTGGGGCTGGGGGGTCTGGACCCGCTGGCTCTGCCCCCCTGCCAAGGGGCACCATTGTGGAGCTGTGCAGGAGGGTCGCTGTGTCCTGTGTCCCCAGAGCGTGTCACCACCGGCCATCTGGCCTTGGGTGGGAAGGGGCAGCACCTGCCACACCGCCCTGCACGGCGCTGTCCCCTCACTGCTGTCCCTGTGTCCCCGTGCTGCGTGTCACGCGTGTCCCAGTGCTGTGTGTCACACACGTGCCAGTTCCTTGTGTCACACATGTCCCAGTGCCGTGTGTCCTGCTCTGTCCCTGTGTCTGTGTGTCACACGTGTCCCAGTGATGTGTTTCACACATGTCCTGGTGCTGTGTGTCACACATGTCCCAGTTCCTTGTGTCACACGTGTCCCAGTGCTGTGTGTCACACATGTCCCAGTTCCATGTGTCACACATGTCCCAGTGCCGTGTGTCCTGCTCTGTCCCTGTGTCTGTGTGTCACACGTGTCCCAGTGCCATGTGTCCTGCTCTGTCACTGTGTCTTTGTGTCACAGGTGTCCCAGTGGTGTGTTTCACATGTGTCCCAGTTCCTTGTGTCATACATGTCCCAGTGCCGTGTGTCCTCCTCTGTCCCTGTGTCTTTGTGTCACACATGGGGCAGGGCTGTGTCTGTCCCCATGTCCCTGTGTCACACGTGGGGCAGGGCTGTGTGTGTGTCCCCATGTC
>JAWWEW010000069.1:3193509-3210275 GCA_035583185.1 Anabacerthia variegaticeps
CCCTCTCCCCCATTGGCCACCTCTCCCCAGCGCCCTCCGGCGGCCCCTCATTGGCTGTTACCTCGGCAACGCGCGGCGGGGGGCGTGTCCGGGGGGGTTTGTTTGCCGGCCGGAGCCGAGCGGCGCCCGAAGGGAGGCGGAAAGAGCCGAAAGCGGCCGGAAAGAGCCGAGCGGCGGGCGGGCCGGGCATGAGGAGCGGCGGGACTCGGAGCCCCCCGCGCCCCCCGCCCGGGGCCGGTGCCGGTGCCGGAGCCCCCCGGGCCGCCCGGCACAGCCCGCCGGGGCACGGGCCCCGCTGCTGAGGCCGCGGGAGCCGCCACAGGGCACGGCAGGGCACGGGGGTCTGGGC
Source organism: Anabacerthia variegaticeps (assembly GCA_035583185.1). NCBI lineage: Eukaryota > Metazoa > Chordata > Aves > Passeriformes > Furnariidae > Anabacerthia > Anabacerthia variegaticeps. The sequence continues at coordinate 3,193,859 of JAWWEW010000069.1, forward strand.
TATGCGGTGGTGGCTGCGCGCCGCCCTGCTCAGCCTGCTCGCCGGAGCCGGGGGTGAGTGAGGGCACCGGGGGCGGTGGGGCCGGGATGGGCCGGGGAAGGGTCGTGGTGGGGCTGGGATGGGCAGGGGAGGGTCGTGGTGGGGCTGGGATGGGCGGGGAAGGGTCCCGGTTCATCCCGGTGTGTCCCGATTTATCCCGGTGGTCTCTCCCGGTCCCTCCCGGTGTGTCCCGGTTCATCCCGATGTGTCCCGGTCCCTCCCAGTTCATCCCGGTGGTCCCTCCCGATGTGTCCCGGTCCCTCCCCGTGTGTCCCTCCCGATGTGTCCCAGTTCATCCCGGTGTGTCCCGGTGTATCCCGATCCCTCCCAGTTCATCCCGGTCCGTCCCGGTGGGGCCGGTCTGGCCGGTGCCGGGGGCAGGGGAGGTGGCGCTGGGGGACTCTGGGGGCGATGGAAGCGTCCCTCTCGGTTTATCCTGGTCCCTCCGCTTTATCCCTGTTCATCCCGGTCCATCCCCGTGTGTCCCCGTCCCTCTCGGTGTGTCCCGGTCTGGCTGGTGCCGGTGCACGGGGAGGCGGGGGCGGTGGAAGGGTCCCGGTCCATCCCGGTGTGTCCCGGTGTGTTCCTATTTATCCCAGTATGTCCCGGTCCATCCTGATCCACCCCAATGTGTCCCGGTCCGTCCCGATCCATCCCAGTATGTCCTGGTCCATCCTGGCGTGTCCCGGTCCCTCCCAGCGTGTCTCGGTCCATCCTAGCGTGTCCCGGTCCATCCTGGCTTGTCCCAGCCCATCCCAGTCCATCCCAGTGTGTCCCAGTCCATTCTGGTCCCTCCCGGTGTGTCCCGGTCCATCCTGGCGTGTCCCGGTCCGTCCCAATCCATCCCAGTATGCCCCAGTACATCCCAGTCCCTCCCGGTCTGCCCGGCGCCCCGGCAATGCGGGAGAACACGTCGGGGCGCCGCGATCTCCCTTCCAGGAGCACGGGGAGGATTCCCCTCCATCCCGGCGCATCCCAGCCCGGTCTCACCCGTGCCCCCCGGTGCCGGTCCCGCAGGCAGCGGCCGGAGCGAGCCCCGGGCCGTGGTGGGGCGCGTCGGGGGCAGCGCCGTGCTGGGCTGCGGCCTGCTGGGCGCCCACGAGGCTCGCCCGCCGCTCTACGTGATCGAGTGGGTCCGGTTCGGCTTCGTCCTGCCCATCTTCATCAAGTTCGGGCTCTACTCGCCGCGCGTGGACCCCGAGTACGCGGGTAAGGCGCGGTTTGGGGCGGCCCGGGGGTCCCCCACGGGGGTGGGACCACCTTAGTCGCGCTGCTGGGGGAGTGGGGGGCTCTGCCAAGGGGGCGAGAGGGTGCCAGGGAGGTCCCTGCGAGCAGGTGAGTCCAAACCCCCATTTCCATCCCCATCCACATTCCAGCAGCCCCAGGGATGGCAGGAGGGATGGGGGTCCCCCTGCCTGGGCAGCAGGAGGGATCCCCACGGGGCAAAACTGATAGAAGCCCCCCCAGTGTGGCACACCCATCCCCGTGGGCTCTGGGGCATCTCCCCCAGGGCAGGACAGCTGAGTGCCCGGGGCTGGTGCCATCGGGGTACCCGGGGCAGGGGGCTGCGGGCGCTGCCACGACCCCTGCGATGGGTCGCCTGAAGGTTGAGGCTGGGGAGGGGATTTCGGGGGAGCTGCTAATTGGAGCAAAGCTGGGCCGGGGACGGGCTGGGCGTGGGAGGGGGATATTCGCCGCTTTACCGGGTATTTAAAGTGAGTGCTGGCAGAGCCGGAGGGATCCCTGCGAGAGGATCCCTTGGGGAAAGGAAGGGAAAGCCACACGGGTGTCCCTCGGGGCTGGGGGGGCTGGCAGCGATGCCCTGTGCCAGCCACACGCCAAAATTCCCCCTCCGACCCTTCCTCGGGGGGCCGGAGCGCCGGATCAGGATCAGGATCCACGCCTGAGTCCCTGCTGCCAAAACTGGTCCCTGCCTTAAAGTCACCTGGTTTGCGACAGCCCCTGCCCTGTCGCCCCTTCCCCGGGCTGCGTGGGAGGACACAGATTTTGGGAGGCGCCTGGGGAGGTTTTCACCAGCTCCGAGCCGGCTCGGGGGTGACAACACGCCCCTCCCGGGCGCGACAAGGCACCTGCTTTCCCGGGAGGCTCCTGTTACCTGAGCGGGGCCCCGGGGCTGCCGGAGCTCGGGTTACCCACGGAGGGGGTGGCAGTGTCCTGTCTGCGCTGCCCGCAGCCCCGCCTTGTCCCCCACCCCGTCCCCACCGCCGCCAGCGTGGCCCCAGGAGCAGATTGGGATCAGGGCTGGGGGGAAGGGGCTGGTGGCTTGGAATGAGGGCGAGTGGGGTGGGCAGGGGGGCCGGGGGCCGTCACCATGGCAGCGGGACGGCTTGTTTTCCATCCGCTGGGAAGGGATGGAGGGAAGGGCAGCGGCGGTGGGCGCAGGGGAAGGGCGAGGGCAGCCCCCTCCTCCGGCCCTTCCCAGGTGCATCAGATCAGGTGTCACCCAGAGAGGGTCCCTTCTGTCACCAGGGTGCCCTGTGGGGCGATTTGGGGCGTCCTGGGGACAGCGTGGGCTGCAGCTGCCTCTGTGGGAGCGCTTGGGGGGATGGGGTCAGCTCGCCCCTGGGTGCCACCACCTCCGTGGTGTCATGGGCCACTGTCCCCTGCTCTGGAGCAGGGCTGGTGGTCCCTGGCCCGGCCCAGCCCCCCCTCCTGGCTGTGGCCGCGTGGCGGGGGCTGCAGCCCCCTTTGTGTCCCCCCTTTGTGTCCCCCCCCCCTTTGTGTCCCTCGGAATGGCGGTTGCCCAGGGCTGGGGGATGCTGGGCTGGAGGATTTTGTTTGTGCAGGGTGGTGGAGGAGGAGGAGGGGGCTGGGGCCGGCACAGGGGGATTAAGGGGGAGGCTGGGGGGCGTCCCCGGGCCACTCTGATCCCTTCCAAAGGGACCTTTGTTCGGGAGCCGGCTGCTCCCGCCACGCCTGGGGCTGGGGGCTGGCAGCTGCAGCCAGGCCTGGCCTTCCCAGAGCTTCCCAGGGCTGTCCTGCTTCCCAGGGCCCACCGTGGGAGCCGCCTCTGGCTTCAGGGCTGGGGAATCCCTTGTCCCACATCTTTTGGGGTGGGAGAGGCGGCTGGAAGGAGCACCGGGAAGGGTTAGCACGTGTTTGTGTGCTGGGATCGCAGGGCTCCATGTGGATCCTGTCCCTCAGCCTCGCTGCCCAAACCCGCCTGCCCGGGTCCTGCCACTCCTCCTCCTCTTCTTCATCCTCCTTGCCAGGCTTGTCTGGCAGGACACTGAATGCCGGTGCCAGCGGTGCCCACGCGGTGCCCGGCTGGGACTGTGGTGCCTCGGGCAGCATTTGGGGACTGTAGGTGACATGGGTAGAGCTAACAGTGGGATTCTCCCAAATTTCCTTTGCTGGGAACCCCTCAGGAAGCTGCTGGTCCCAGGGGTGGTGGCCCTGGAGCACCTGGCAATGGGCTGGGGATGCTGGGGCAGGATCGGGATGCTGGGGCAGGGTCGGGGTGCTGGGGCAGGGGGAGCCCAGGATAGGGTAGGGAGAACCCAGGGCAGGATTGTGGTGCTGGGCAATAGGTGCCCAGTGCAGGGACTGCCAGGGTGGTGGGTTCTGGGGCAGGGAGTGCTGGGGCAGAGGGTGCCCAGGGTGAGGCCGGGGGTTCCAAGGAAGGTGGTGCTGGGGCAGAGGGTGCCCAGGGCAGGGTTGGGGTGCCGGGGCAGGGGGTGCCCAGGGCAGGGTTGGGGTGCCGGGGCAGGGGGTGCCCAGGGCAGGATTGGGGTGGTGGGTGCCAGGGGCAGTGGGTGCCTAGGGTGAGGCAGGGGGTTCCAGGGTAGGGTCAGGGTGCCAGGGCAGGGTTGGGGTGCTGGGGCAGGGGGTGCCCAGGGCAGGATTGCAGTGCTGGGGCAGGGGGTGCCCAGGGCAGGGGCTGCCGAGGTGGTGGGTTATGGGGCAGGGAGTGCTGGGGCAGAGGGTGCCCAGTGTGAGGCAGGGGTTTCCAGGGCAGGTGATTCCAGGGCAGAGGGTGTCCAGGGCAGGGTCAGGGTGCCATGGCAGGGTTGGGATGGTGGGTGTCTGGGCAGGGAGTGCCAGGGGCAGTGGGTGCCCAGGGCAATGGGTGCCAGAGGTAGGGGCTGCCCAGGACGGTGAGTGCTGGGCACGGGGTGTCTGAGCGATGGGTGCCGGGGCAGGATTGGGGTGCCGAGGCAGTGGGTGCCGAGGTGGTGGGTGCCTGGGCAGGGGGTACCACGCGAAGGGGTGCTGGGGCGGTGGGTGCCATGGTGGTGGGTGCCTTTGGCCGCGCACCCCGGCCGGGGCTGAGCCAATTGCTCACTGCACCCTGAGCCGATTATGGCTCTGATAATAGCCCGGGGGATTAACGGGCTGTGCCCGCTCTCGCTTCGGCCCTTTATCCTCCTCCTCATCAAAGAGGCCGCGGGGCGTGGGGCTGGCGCGGGGCGAGGACCCCCACGGCCCTGGGGAAGCCCCCACTGCCGTGCCCACCCCGGGGGGCTGCCCCGCTCAGCCCTGCGAGGTGGGCGAGGGGCTCAGCCCGAGCTCTCCCCGTGCTGCGGGGAGTGGGGCTGGTGCGGGGGTGCCGGGGCTTAGCAGGGCTCCTAAGGGTGAGGATGCCGGGGGGGCTGCCGGGGGAAGGGGCCCTGGGAGGGGGGAAATGGGGGCGTTGGGCGGGCTGGGGGGTGCGGCTGGTCCCAAAACCAGGTGTGCTGCGAGCGATGCTCGAAGCACTGACCCATCGTGCTTGAGTGGGGGGTCCCTGCCAAGGCCACCCTCCTCGGGGTGCGGGTGACAGAGCCACCACCACCTCCTCTCCTGTGTCACCGCCACCTCCTCTCCTGTGTCACCAATGTGTCGTGGGGAATGTTGTGACCAACCTCTGGCTGGGCAGTTGCCAGGCCCCCGTGGTGCCAGCGTGGGTGGGCACCCCAGGGGAAGGGGTGTCCCGGGGAGGATGTGACCCAGGGAGGGGGTGGCCCGGGGACACGGCTGTCCCTGAGCCACTCCCGGGCGTGCAGGTCGTGTGAGGCTGGAGGAAGGGGCCTCGCTGCGCCTGGACCTGCTGCGTGCCGAGGACCAGGGCTGGTACGAGTGCCGGGTGCTCTTCCTCGACCGGCACAGCACTGACGCCGACTTCCAGAACGGCACCTGGATCCACCTCACCGTCAACGGTACCGACCCTGCCTGCCCCTTCCTGCTCCGCCCAGGGCCAGCCCACATCTGCCAGGGCTGGGGCTGGATCTTCCCCAGGTGTGTGAGGGTCTGCACTTGCCTTGCAGCGCCGCCCACCTTCCTGGAGACCCCCCCTGCGTTCGTGGAGGTGCGGGACAGGGCTGCTCTGAGCCTCACCTGCAGGGCTGTGGGCAACCCCCAGCCTGTTGTCACCTGGAAGAGGAGTGACCTGCCCGTCCAGAGTGGGGACACAGTGCAGGTGAGGATGGGGAACTGCTGGTGACCCCCTATGGTGTGTCCCCCACCTTGGCTGGGGTCTGGTGGGACAGCCAGGTGTGCAGGAGAGCAGATGCCTGTCCCTGCTGTGGTGGCACCTGCCTCCTGCCACTGTCCTGCTCATGGCACCACGTTCCTGAGTGTCCTGTCCCTTGTGGCAGTGCCACACACCTGGTCATTGAATCATAGAATATGCTGAGTTGAAGATGACCCACCAGGATCATCAAGTCCATCCCCTGGTCCTGCCCAGGACACCCCAACAATCCCACCTGTGCCCAGCATTGTTGTTCAAAAACTCCTTGAGCTCAGACAGGTTTAGTGCTGTGACCACTTCCCTGGGGAACACTCAGTGCTCAACACTGGGTGAAAAACCTTAATCCTCCCTGACTCATCTTTGAGTCCTGTCACTGGTCATGAGAGTGAAGAGATGGGTCCCTGCCCCTCCACTGCCCCTTGGGAGGATGTTGAAGACCCCAGTGAGGTCTCCCCTCAGCGTCTTCTCCAGCTGAGCTCAGTAAGTGCCCTCAACTGCTCCTCACAGGCTTCTCCTCAAGGCTCTTCCCCATCCTTATGCCCTCCTTTGGATGCTCTTTAGTAGCTCAATATCTTTGTTATATTGTGGTGCCCCAAACTACCCCAGAATTACAGGTGAGACCACCCCAGTGCAGAGCAGAGCAGGACAATCCCCTCTATCTGCCTGATGCGCCTCAGGACAGGGATGTTCCTCCTGGCTCCAGGGAACTGCTGACTTGTGGCCAACTGGTCACCAACCAGGACCCCCAGGGCCTTTTCCCATCACTGCTTTCCAGCATCTCATTCCCAGTCTGTATATTCAGGGTTGCCCCATCCTAGGGGCAGAATCTGGCACTTCTCCTTGTTGAACTTCCTATGGTTGGTGATTCTTAGCCCTCTGATCTGTTGAGGTCTCTCTGCAAGGCCTCACCTTGAACATTGTGGCAGTTTTGGGGCACCACAATATAAGAAAGATGCTATGGTCTTAGGGAGTATCCAAAGGAGGGCAATGAAGATGGGGAAGGGCCTGGGGGGGAAGTGTGTGAGGACACTGAGGGCACTTGGGGTGTTCAGGTGGAGAAGAGGAGACTGAGAGGAGACCTCATTGCAGGTCCAGCTCCCTGGGGAGGGGCAGGCACTGATCTCTGCTCTGTGGGGACAGGAACAGCACCCAGGGAGTGGATAGAGTTATGTCAGGGCAGGGTTAGGGTGAATCTCAGCAAAATGTTCTTCCTCCAGAGGGTTGTGGGCACAGCCCCGAGGCTCCCAGTGCTCCAGGAGTGTTTGGATGATGCTCTGGGGCACAGGGTGTGACTCTTGGGGATGTGCAGGATGAAGGGTTGCATCAATGATCCTCGTGAGTCCCTTCCAGTTGGGCCCATTCTGTGGTCTTGTGGGTTTTGTGCCAGCTCCTCTCCTGCCAGTTTGGTGCCAGCACTGAGTGCTTGCTGCTGTTTCAGGTGAGGAACGGGACGCTGAGCATCACGGCCGTGGAACGCGCCAGCGCGGGCACCTACACCTGCCACGCCTCCAGCAAGGAGGGCACCGTCACCCACACCACCCGCGTGCTCGTGCAGGGTAAGGCTGGGTGGGCCACCCCCCTGGGGACAAGGAGCCCTGGCACAGCTGGTTTTGGGGGGCAGGATGTGATGGGTGCCCTCTGCTGTGCGCCCCAGGGCCGCCTGTCATCGTGGTGCCACCCCAGAACGTCACCGTGAACGTCTCCCAAGATGCCTTTCTGGCGTGCCAGGCTGAGGCGTACCCGGGGAACCTCACCTACACCTGGTTCCAGGGCAGCAGCAACGTCTTCCACCTCAGGTACGGCGGGCACAGGGGTGGCACTGAGGTGGCAGGGCTGCTGTGACAGCCAAATGTGACCCTGAGCACAAGGAGATGGTTGGGTGTGTGACAGAGGGTCTGGGGGCAGGTTGGGTGTGTGACAGGGAGGTCTGGGGAGAGGTTGGGTGTGTGACAGGGGGGTCTGGGGGCAGGTTGGGTGTGTGACAGGGGAGTCTGGGGGCAGGTTGGGTGTGTGACAGGGAGTCTGGGGACAGGTTGGGTGTGTGACAGAGGGTCGGGGGCAGGTTAGGAGAGTGACAAGGTGTCTGGAGACAGGTTGGGTGTGTGACAGGGGGTCTGGGGACAGGTGGAGTGTGTGACAGAGGGACTGGGGGCAGGTTGGCTGTGTGACAAAGGGGTCTGGAGGCAGGTTGGGTGTGTGATTGGGGGCTCTGGATGATGGTGGAGTGTGTAACGGGGTCCCTGGGGAATACTGGGATGTGTGACAGGGGGTCTGGGGAATGGTGGGGTGCATGGCAGGGGATCCTCCAGCCAACAGCTGTGGGGACAGTGCTAGCCATGCCACTGAGCACTGTCCCCACCCCATCCCAGCCACCTCCAGGCTCGGGTCCGTGTCCTGGTGGACGGGAGCCTCCTGCTCCAGAGAACAACCCCAGACGATGCTGGGAAATACACCTGCACCCCCAGCAATGGGCTCTGGGAGCCGCCTTCTGCCTCGGCCTTTGTCACAGTGCTCTGTAAGACCCCCCTGCCGGCCCTGAGGGTCCCAGCTGTGGTGGCAGTGGCAATGGGGCCCTCCCTTCAGCTGCCTCAGGGACCCCAGCCCTGTTTGTGCCCACAGACCCGGCGCAGGTGACCACGATGCTCCCAGAGACCCACCTGCCCAAGGGGATGCGGGGGGTGATCCCCTGTCCCTCCCGAGCCAACCCCCCCCTGCTCTCCGTCACCTGGACACGGGATGGGCGCCCGCTGGAGCTGGACAAGGTACAGCCACTCCCACCCCCTCCATGCACCTTCCCAACGCCCCAAACCCCTCACCCTGACCCCACAACCCCCTCCCAGCTCCCTGGCTGGTCTGTGAGGTCCGATGGCTCCATCGTCATCGCCACGGGGAACGACGACGTGCTGGGGGTCTACAGGTGCACCCCCTACAACAGCTACGGCACCGCCGGCGAGTCCCGGCCCACCCGCGTCCTGCTCAAGGTGAGGCTGGCCAGGTGGGCTCTGAGACCCTCAGTGACCCCCCATTCAGGGCTCTGTCCCATGTCCCACCCCCTGCCCACGCTGCCCCTGTGCCTTCCAGGACCCCCCTGCCTTCACGGTGCGCCCCAAGGAGGAGTATTTCCAGGAGGTGGGCCGGGAGCTGGTGATCCCCTGTGCAGCTAATGGGGATCCCCCACCCACCATCACCTGGCTGAAGGTAGGACCTGCTGCTCTGGGGAGCCACATGAGCCCCCCCAACCAAGGGTGGATGTTGCTTTTGGCTCTGGGGTGTCAGTCCTAGGGCAGTGTCCCTGTCCCCTCGTCCCTCCTGGGGCAGTGTCCCTGTCCCCACATCCCTCCTGGAGTAGTGCCTGTGTCCCCCCCATCCCTCCTGGGGCAGTGTCCCTGTCCCCCCATCCCTCCTGGGGCAGTGTCCCTGTCCCCACAATCCCTCCTGGGGCACTGTCCCTGTCCCCACAATCCCTCCTGGGGCACTGTCCCTGTCCCCTCATCCCTCCTGGAGCAGTGTCCCTGTCCCCAGATACTGTGGGTTCCTGTCACCTGTTTTTTGCAGCAGAAGGGCCTCAGGACACTTTGCTTCGTTGCCTTCTGAAAAAAACAGGGCAAAATCCTGTCCCTTGGTTTCTAAACCAGCCCCAGGGTGGTGCTTCACATTAATTCCCTTTGTCCCTGGTGTTGGGGGGTGCCATCCCAGCCCTGTGGTGGGGTGGGCTGGTGGTCACCCACCCTCAGCATGTCCATGCCATGCAGGTGGGCAGTGTGGGGAAGAGCAGTGCCCAGGTGGATGGGAACAGCAGCCTTGTCCTCCACCCGCTCATCAAGGAGCAGCACGGAGTCTGGGAGTGCACGGCCACCAACCGGGTGGCCAGTGTCACCACCGCCACCTCCGTCCACGTGCTGGGTGAGCACCTGGTCACTGCTGGGCTGGGCTCATCCCTGGGGGCTGGGCTGCCCCTACACCATGCTGAAAGGGGTTGTTTGAGCCCCCTAAAGTGCCACTGCCACCTGCCAGGTACCAGTCCCCACGCTGTCACCAACGTGTCCGTGCTCCCGCTGCTGCTGGCAGCCAACATCTCCTGGGAGCCGGGCTTTGACGGAGGGTACTTCCAGAGGTTCAGCGTCTGGTACACCCCACTGTGAGTGCCCACACCCCCCGTGCCCCACCCTGGAGCCCCCAGCTCGGGGCTCACGGGTCCCCCCTGCCTGCAGGGTGAAGCACCCGCCGCGGGCCCACCACGACTGGGTGTCGCTGTCGGTGCCGGCGGGGGCTCAGCACCTGCTGGTGGAGAACCTGCAGCCAGACACCAGTTACCAGTTCAGTGTCCTGGCCCAGAACAAGCTGGGCAGTGGCCCCTTCAGCCAGATCGTCACCTCCGTGCCCAGGGGTAAGGGGGGGGCTCCCCAAAACTTCCCCTCTGTTCCCAGAGCCCTCAAGCACCTGGGAGGCTCCCCAAAACCTCCCCTGTCTCCTCAGAGCCTTCAAAGATCCAAGAGGCTCCCCAAAACCTCCCCTGTGCCCCAAGAGCCCTCAAGCACCTGGGACACTTCTGTTTCTGGGGGCTCCCCAAAATCTCTCCTATTTCTAGAGGCTCCCCAAAACCTCTCCTGTTTCTAGGGGCCCTCCAATACCTCCTCTGTTCCCCCAGAGCCCTTAAACACCTGAGAGGCTCCCCAAAACCTCCCCTGACCCCCAGAGCCCTCAAAGACCTAGCAGGCTCCCCAAAACCTCCCCTGACCCCCCCAGAGCCCTCAAGCACCTGAGGGGCTTGTTTCTGGGGGCTCCCCGAAACCTCTCCTGTTTCGGGGGGCTCCCCAAAACCTCTTCTGTTTCTATGGGCTCCCCAAAACTTCCCGTCCCCCCAGAGCCCTCAAGGACCTGGAGGGCTTGTTTCTGGGGGCTCCCCAAAACCTCTCCTGTTTCGGGGGTCTCTCCAAAACCTCTTCTGTTTTGGGGGGCTCCTCAGAATTTCCCCTGTCCCCCCCAGAGCCCTCAAGCACCTGAGAGGCTCCCCAAAACCTCCCCTGACCTCCCAGAGTCCTCAAGCACCTGAGAGACTCCCCAAAACCTCCCCTGATCCCCCAGAGCCTTCAAGAACCTGGGAGGCTTGTTTCAGGGGGCTCCCCAAAACCTCTCCTGTTTCTAAGGGTTCCCCAAAACCTCTCCTGTTTCTGGGGGCTCCCCAAAACCTCTCCTGTTTCTGGTGGGTCCCCAGAGCCCTCAAGCTCCTGGAAAGCTCCTCTTTTCCCCCTCCTTCCCCCCTCCACCAGCATCCCCTTTCCTCCTCAGGCCTCCCAGTGACCACAGTGCCTCCGGAGCCACCGGCCATGACCGTGCACGTCTTCCTGTCCCCTCCGCGGGCTCTGAGGGCCAACGAGACGGTGCGGGGGGTTCTGCTGCGCTGGGACCCGCCGGTGCCGTCGCCGGTGGCGCTGAGCGGGTACGCGCTGGAGCTGCGGCAGGACAAGGGTGGCTGGGAGGTGCTGGAGCGCTCCATCCCCGGCACCGACACGCAGGTGCTGGTGCCAGGACTCATCAAGGTGAGCTCTGAGAGGCGGGCACTGAGGGGTTGGTGGCTGTCGTGGCCCCGTGTGGTTGATGGCCCTGTGTGTGCCCTGCTCAGGACGCCTTCTATGAGTTCCGACTGGTGGCCTTTGCTGGCAGCTACATCAGCGACCCCAGCAACACGGTGAACGTCTCCACGGCAGGTGAGGCTGGGGCTGCCACCCATTGTTCTTCCTGCCCCCGGGACAGAAGCCAGAGGAGTGAAATGCCCAAACTGCCAAAACAGAACCCCCTTCATGCTGCCAGACCACTCCCTGTCCTGCCCTGCTATGCCATGCCATATTCCTTCCCTGTCCTGCCAAGCCATGCCACGTTCCCTCCCTGTCCTGCCATGCCATGCCACATTCCTTCCCTGTCCTGCCAAGCCATGCCACATTCATTCCCTGTCCTGCCATGCCATGTCATGCCACATTCATTCCCTGTCCTGCCCTGCCACACCATACCACACTCCCTCCCTGCCCTGCCACACTATACCACATTGCCTCCCTGTCCTGCCAAGCCATGCCATGCTCCCTCCTTGCCTCACACCTGCCATGCCACGCTCCTCCCAGCACCATTCCTCTGCCCCTATCCTTTTCCCTCCCTGTTCTGCTCCTGGTGATGTGGGGACACGTCTGGGACCCACGTGTGGATCTGCCTCGAGTTCAACCTCCCTGCTTGTGGTGCCCACAGTGTGGGGCACAGATCCCCCCCCAAGGCACCAGAGCAGAGGCTTTGCTGTGTGGCATGAGCAGGGCTGTGCCCACGTGCCCCACGGTGACGGGGTCACCCGTGTGCCCAGGTATGGAGGTGTACCCATCCCGCACGCAGCTGCCAGAGCTGCTGCCACAGCCGGTGCTGGCAGGGGTCATCGGGGGCATCTGCTTCCTCAGCGTGGCCGTCATCTTCAGCACCATGGCCGCCTGCATCATGAACCGCCGGCGCGCCGCCCGTGTCCGCAAGCGGCGCCAAGGTAGGGCCGGGATCCCAGGGAGGGGACAGGGGACAGGCCCAGCGCCAGGTGGGCGCTCGCTGGGGGCTGAGTGGGTGCCCAGCTGTCTCCTCATCATCACTTTTTGAGTTGCTCGCCGTGTGATCCCCGTGTTGTTCTCATGGCCTTCCAGATCCACCACTCGTCTTCTCCCCCAGCAAGAAGCTTCCACCTCCACAGTAAGTCACGCCATGCCACACTCCCTCCCTGTCCTGCCATGCCACACTCCCTGTCCTGCCAAGCCATGCCACGCCACATTCCCTGCCCTGCCAAGCCATGCCACACCATGTTCCCTCCCTGCCATGCCATGCTCCCTCCCTGTCCTGCCATGCCATACCACATTCTCTCCCTGTGCTGCCACACCACACCATGCCATGCTCCCTCGTCCTGCCACCCCATGCCACATTCCCTCCCTCCCTGTCCTGCCACCCCATGCCACATTCCCTCCCTCCCTGTCCTGCCACACCATGCCACATTCCCTCCCTGTCCTGCTATGCCATGCCATGCCACATTTCCTCCCTGCCATGCCACGCCACACCACATTCCCTCTCTGTCCCGCCATACCATGTCATGCTCTCTCGTCCTGCCGCCCCATCCTTCTCCTTCCCTGTCCCATTCCCATCACACCACACTCCTTCCCTGTCCTGCCACACCGTGCCATGCTCCCTCCTTGCCCTGCTTCCACCATGCCATGCTCCCCCTCATCCCAGTCCCTCCATCCCACTCCCTCCCTGTTCCATTCCTGGTTATGTCATGCTCCCACCTCCATCCCACTCCCCATGCCATGCTCCCCTCGCTGTCCCACTCCCTCCATGCCACTCTCCCCCCATCCCACTCCTTCCCTGTCCTACTCTTGCCATGCCACGCTCCTCATCCCACTCCCACCCCATCCCACTCCCACCCCATGGCTGTGAGCAGAAGGACAGCTTGGGGACAGCCACCTCCCCGCTGCCACTGACCAAGGGCATTAGGAGCAGAGTGCTGGGTCGGGGCTCCCCCTTCATGCTCCCTCTGGGCAGTTTTGGCCAGAGAAAACCTCGGGAAGCATCAGAGTAGAGCTGTGAGTGCCACGGCTGGGGGTGCTGCAGCCACTCCCGTGTCCCTTCCAGCAATCCTGGTGGCTCTGGTAGCCCCGACAGCACGCTGAAGCTGAAGCTGCAGCCGTCGCCGTGCCGGAGCCTGCACCGCACGCTGCTGTGGGGCGAGAAGGCTGGCACCAGCCTGGGGCTGAGCATCGCCGGGGCTGGTGCCCGCTACCCTGGCTACGAGAGCCCTGGCAGGGAGCAGGGCCGGGGGCACGTGCCCCTGGAGCGCATCTGCCGTGGCCCCGATGGCCGCTTCGTGGTGGAGACCGACCCGCGCCCGCAGCCAGAGCCCCCGCAGCCCTTCCACCAGCTGCCCAGTGAGGACGAGGAGGATGAGGATGAGGACGAAGAGGAGGAGCCCGTGTGGCACAGAGGGGTCTCGCTGCGCCCCCGGCCCGCTGGGCAACCCCGCCAGGACGCCCGGGCCACCAGCCACCGCCACGGCCGCTACTTTGGCTACGGCAGCAGCAGCCCCGTGGACGAGGCCACGGCGTTGTGCATCGTGGACGTGAGCCCCGTGGCCTCCGCCGCCGCCACCCTGCCTTACAGCACTGCCGAGGAGCCCCCCGGGCCCTGCCCCGGTGCCCCCTGGCACTCACCGCCCTGCCAGGGCTCCCCCCGGCCCCCCGACCCGCCGGCCGTCAGCGGGATCCTGCAGTACCTCAGCCTGCCCTTCTTCAAGGAGATGTGTGTGGACGGCGACTGGCCGCCCCCGGAGGAGCCGGCGGAGCCCCCTCAGGCCGGTGCCCAGCCGGACCCCCCCGCCAGCCCCCCACCCGCGGGGCGGGCGCTGTGCCCGGACTGCATTGACACATGTGCCAACGCCACCTCCCCACCCACCACCGCGCTCCTCGAGCCCCCCCGGCCGCCCCTGGCACCAGCCAAGGCCTCGCTGCCTGGCTCCCCAGCCTGGCACCGCTCCCCCCCAGCCAGCCCCGGGCCCCCCAGCCAGCCGGCCCCACACCTCCGGACTGAGGCCCCGGGGCGGCCGCCAGACCCCGCACCCCCGGACAAGATCCCACGGGGCAGCCTGACCAGCCAGAGCAGTGGCCGGGGCAGCGGCTCCTTCCTGCGGCCCCCCTCGCTGGCACCGTCCCTGGGGGGCACCTTCCTGGGCACCCCTCTGGGGGATGGGGGCAGCTGGCACAGCGGGGGCTTGGCGGTGGAGGAGGGACGGGGCAGGATGGATCTGGCCCTCGGCGGTGCCGGGAAAAGGTGAGCCATGGGCAGGGCAACTGGGATGAGCTGGAGCGTGCCAGGACAGCTCCTGGCCTGTCCCACAGGGCTGGGATGGGGCTGGGATGGGGTGCCCTGGCACGGAGCTGTCCTGCTGTCTCCCAGCCCTGCAGCACCCTGGGGACACCCTACTTGGCGTCCCCACTGTCCCTGTCTTGAGGGACCTGTCCAGCTCTCCTCCAGAATCCCTGTCCACTCCTATCTGCATCCCCATGTCCCTCGAGGTGCCTCTGGGTCTGTCCTGATGCCCATCCATGGGACCTGATGCCCTGGGATAATGCCCATCCCTGGGGTCTCACTCCTTGGGGTCTCTCCTGACACCCATCCCTGCAGTCTCACACCCATCTGTGGGGTCTCTCCTGATGCCCATCCCTGGGCTCTCACACCTTTCCCTGGGGTCTCACTCTGTGGGGTCTCTCTTTGTGCCCATCCCCAGGACCCCCACCCCCAACTCCTTGGAGGTTTCCTCACACCCATCCCCAGGTCTCACTCTGGGGTCTTTCCTGATGTCCATCTCTGGTGTCTCGCTCCTTGGGGTCTCTCCTTGTCCCCATCCCGAGGGTCTCACACCCATCCCTGGAGTCTCATGCCTTGGGATCTACACTGATGCCCTCCCAGGGGTCTGATGCCCATCCCTGGGATCTTAATCCATGAGGCCTCTCCTGATTGCCTATCCCTGGGGCTTGACACTCATCGTCTGGGTCTGTGTGATCTTTCCTGATGCCCATCCCTGGGGTCTCTGTGGTGTGTCTCCTGATGTCCATCCCTGGTGTCTCACTCCATGGGGTCTCTCCTGATGCCCATCCCCAGGGTCTTACTCTGTAGGGTCTCTCCTTATGCCCATCCCCGGGGTCCCACTCCCATCCAGGGGGTCTCACACTCGTCCCCGGGGTCCCACTCCCATCCCCGGGGGTCTCACCCCTCGGGCCGTGCCCCCTCGCCCCCCTCTCCCCCGCAGGAGGAACACCTCGGTGGACGAGAACTACGAGTGGGACGCCGAGTTCGCTCTGGAGTCGGAGCTCCTGGAGGCGCTTCAGCTTTACCGGGGCGCTGCCCCCGCCCGGCCCGGCTCCTCCATCGCCCTGCGGGACCTGCAGCGGCCCCGTGAGTGCGGCCCCCCCGTGCCCCCCAGCCCCGTGCCCAGGGCGCTGTGGCCGCCCCGACGGGCGCGGCAGCGGGGCCGGACGCTGCCTGTCTCCCCGCAGAGCCCGGCTCGGCCCCGGTGAGCTCGGTGTCGGCGGAGGCGTTGGGTTCGGGGGGTCCTCCGGAGCGCGGCCAGACCCCCCGCCCCGAGGGGTTGGGGGCTCGGCGCCGCAGGGAGGGGGTCCAGCAGCGGAGGCAGCGGGTGGGCGCCCGTGGGTGCTGCTCCGAGCGCTTCGAGCTGGCCACGCTGCTCTGAGGGACCCCCGGGACCCTCCTGGGGCGAAGGGATGAGGGGGGAATAAAGAGGCGTGAGAGCAGCTCTGGCTCCTGTGTGGCGGCGGGGGACACACACCAACCTCACCCCCAGGGCACCCTCCAGGGTCCTGCCACTCCCATCTCCCCCAAATTCCTCCCTCCTGGTGCACCATGTAGGACCCAGACTCCCTTTTTATCCAGCACCCAACCCCATCACCACCCACCACCCCACCCCGCTCTCTGCATCCCGCCCCATGTCCTATCCCTCCCACCCCCCCTTCCCGCTATTCCTTCATCTTTCCCGCTGTGTCCCCCTTTGTCCCAGTCCCCATGCTTTGCACACGCTCCCCCAAAAAGGTCTCCCCTCCATTCTGCTCTGTCCTCATCTTCTCCACCCCCCAGCCCCATCTTCCCAGTCTCCCCCCCAATCTTCCCAGTCTCCCCTCATCGATTCCTCCCCTTCTGCCCCCCCAACTTTGCAGCCACCCACATCTTCTCCCTGTCCCCCCTCATTGCTGTGTCCCCTCCATGTTCTGGTACCCCCCCCATCTTCTCACTGTCCCCCCCCTTTGGTGTGTCCCCCCATGCTCTGGCACCCGCCCCCCATCTTCTCGCTGTCCCCCCCCCTTTGGTGTGTCCCCCCCATGCTCTGGT
>JAWWEW010000069.1:3445450-3459234 GCA_035583185.1 Anabacerthia variegaticeps
GCAGCCTCGGGAACGCTGCAGCAGCACAAATTCGGGTCACGGGAGGCTGAGTGGGTTGTCAGAGGAAACTGAGAGGTGAGACAGCATCTCGTTAGGTTTTCAGGAGTGTCCCCACACTGTGTAACCAGGCAGGGTCAGCTCTGCCCTCCCAGCACACGCTCCAGTTTGTCAAAGCACGGGAGACTCCAGCCCGTGTTCTCCACTCTGTGTCCCACCTCAGGGTGTTGAAATATATTTGGCTGCTTTCAAGAGTCCAGTCCTTCCATTCCCTCACTTGTAATTCACACACAAAATCACAAATAAAAGCAACATCTTGTGCTGAAATCCTGGAAGGAATTACACTGTTTGCCTACATTTCCCCATTCTCTCCAGAAGGAGTGCACTCTACTACTAGTAGTAGTGCCCAGGGGACAGCTCCTGCATCTGCTGTCCTGGATTCTCTGGCCCTGTGGGGCAGATTCTGGCTGACAAACATTGTGGAATTGCCCACCCACAGCAGAGCAGAATCTGTGGTTAAGAAGATGTATTATAGGAAGATAAGGCATGGGATCAGGCGTGGTGTAACAGAGGCCAGTGAGCCCAGATGGACAGGCAGGGGAGTAGATACAGGTAGGAGCAGCTGGAGATGTGGCCATGAAGCAAGAAGAATTCAGCCAGATTTGCCTCATTTTGCTCTCACTGATGAGCTGGTGGGTGAACTCTTCCCTGGAAGGCAGGAGGGAGCAGATGGCAGCAGGCAAATATCTGACTTGAGCACGGAAAGCGAAACCGATTTTCCACAGGATCTATCTGACATACAAAGGCCAAACTTTATTTTTATGAGCCAGTATGAGCCAGGCCTCTTGTTTATTGAACTTTACCCGTTTGTTTCGTGCCAGCAGACACAAACCAAGTGCCCCTGTGACCTACAGAGGGCCAGAGGGCCAGCAGGTGTTCACAGCTGGCTTTTCCAGGGCTCTGAATGCCATCTCACGATCTGTGGGAAGCACGACTCCCCTCTCTGTCTGCAGCAAGGTAGACAGTGCTGAGATTATATATAGCAGCAAGTGGGCTGGGAGGAGGAACACTGGGCTGCAGGGAGGGGGAGGCTGCTCTGGAGGAACCCAGGGAGTGTCTCCTGGTGCAGCACAAACTGCAGTGGCCCCTGGCGAGCTGAGCTGGGCCAGCACTGGCCTGGAAGTGAATCAGCACTAAGAGAATGAAGGAGAGCCCTGGGCACTGCCAGGGGCTTCATCCCTTGCTCTCAGCTCTTCTTCCCTACCCAGGTACAAAGCTCAGTCACTCAGGGAGCAGGGGGATGCACCAGGCACACTCAGACTCCAGGATCCCATAGGAGGATCCCAGAGGGATGAGGGTTCTGCTCACAGAACCATCATCACCACTAGGCCAGGGTTTGTCCAGCCAAGACTCTTTCTGGGGCTCTGAGGCCTGAGTGGGGTTTTGCAGAAAATTGTTAAAGGTGCTGCTCTTCAGACTGTCCATGGATGGCCAGAATCATTCCAGCACCCAGTAGCCCAGGGCTGTCTGCATCCTTCAAAACAGTAATTCCCTTCTTGTAATTTGTACAATTTGAATGTTGCCTGCTTAAATAGCTCCACTGTGTGTTTGCCATGGATCATGGAGTAATGGAACGGGTTGAAATGGGTTGGGAGGGACCCTAAAGCCTACCCAGCTCCATCCCCCTGCCATGGGCAGGGACACCTTTCACCAGGCCAGGTTGCTCCAAGCCCTGTCCAACCTGGCCTGGGACACTTCCAGGGATGGGGAATCCACAACGACTCAGGGCAAGAGTCCCTTCCTACTCGGGATATCTCTGATTCTCTGCTGCATTTTCATCTATGAATAAACGCAGCTAACGAGTCCAGAACCTTCGGAAACGCGGTGTTTTAAGGACTCACTTGGACTCCCACAGGTGGAAAGCAGCTCAGAGACACCCGGCCCGGGCTGTGCCTCCCCCGCTCCAAACCCCGCGCCCGTCGCTGGTCGCGCTGTGCCCTCTAGTGCTCGTTCTTGCCACTCCGGGCATCTCCTGCAGCCCGAGGATCGGGAGTGCCTGCTTAGGGAACAACCAGCGGGAGCTTTGCGTGGACCAGCAATAATTAAACCCTTTCCTTGAGGAAACACGCGGGCTCCGAGCAGCCTCTCTGTGCCCGGATCCCCCCGCAGTTCACACACACTTTGTGCTTTTTTTGTAGTGAGAATGCTTAACCTTCGTGTAGGAATTCTGCAGCAGCTGAAGCCTCCAGCGACCCAGAAACTCAGGGCAGAGAGATATTAATATTCTCCCTCCTTCCATCCCTCCTGGTGCTTACAAAGGCATGACAGGTCTGCGCGGGGATGCGGATGAGGAGGAATTCCGGATGAGTGGGGGAAATAAAGGGCTCTCTCGGGGAAAACCTCTTTGATTTGTGTGATATGTTAATGCTAATGATTTCACCAACAATCAGCCTTCCACCCCCAGCGCTACACAGCGACTGAGATGGAAATACCCCCTCAGCATCTCATCAGAGAAAACATTCTTATCTCCACGAGTCTGTGCCTCAAAGCACACCCCAGCCCCAGCATTTAACAGCAGAAGCTTTCAGAGTCACACAGACTGCAGTGGGAGCACGGGATGGGTGTGCATGGGAGGTGGGAGCACCCCCAGTGTTTGGCATTAAATCAGAGCTCAGTTACGTTCCTAAACACATTTATAACTTCCTGCACCAAATAGGGCAGGACTTGAGTCTGCAAGGCTGATCCTACAGCTTTCAGTGTGGATCCTCCAAGAGTGACACCGAGGAAAGAACAGCTTGAAGACAATGCTCTTGGTCTTCAGAAATGCAAATTACCCGAGTCACTCCTGTCGGTACCGATGAGTTTTTGCTGTGACATGGGAGCTCAGTTGAAACACACAACGAGCGCAGGAGAAACACCACTTTTAAAGCAGAATAGTTATGAGTCATCCTGGTGACGAAGCTGAGAGACACAAATGGGATTCTGAAAGGGATTGGGAAGGCACTTGCTGCAGAGTATCAATTATTATTAGTATCAATATGACATTAGCCAGGAGCTCCCTTCCAGCCTCAGATTCCAAATTAAACAGGATTCCTGCATGTCCCCAACACTCCCAGGGACAAGGATGTGACCAGGCACCACAAAAGGCCAGAAGAAATCAGGGTTTCACCGAGGCCACGCTGAGGAGGAGCCCTGACTGGCTCAGTCACCACCAGGAGGATCATTTCACTTGAATTAACTCTACTTTAGAAGGAAATGCCCTTCCAACACCCTCCATGAACATGTTTCACTCATGTAGGACAGACCTGCTCCTTTTCCAACACAAACCTCAACTCTGGGGTCATTTTTTTCCTGGAAGAGAATCCTTTCCCTCAGTGCCAGGAGTTCCCAGCTTTAATGTGCCCTGCGGTTTTCTCCTGGTTTGCTGCTGTGGCCAAACATTTATTTTTGGATTCTCCCTCATTTGTGCCAGTTAAATCTGCAGCAGGAGGAAAGGCTTTCCTTGGCTATTTTTGGGGCTGGCTTTTTTATTTATTTTCTTTTATGAGACACACTCAAAGCAGAAACTGAAGCACGCTATGAACTGCAATTTTAAAAGTTTAAAAGCAGAAGAGTGTTCCCGAGATCAAACTCTAACTCCAGTGAGGAACCTCCCAAGAGTGGTAGCACCAGGAATTTCCCCTCCCTGGGCTCTGTAGAGGGATATTCTGTGTGTCCTGCTCAAAGCAGCTGCTGTCCCTGACTCCTTCTGTCCCACCCAGTGCATTTCAGAACCCCAAGGCAGTCCCAGCTCTCCATTTGTGCCATCAATCCACGAACAAACAGAGTGCACGAGTGTCCAATGTGACAGCACAACCCCTGGCACGACCAAGAGACTTGGAAACAGATAAAAATAATTCAAGCATCATTTTTACCTCCTAAATTGAGGCCCCATTCTCTGCTTCAGACCTTTGCAATGTGTATGATCAGTGAAACTGGCTGGGTGTATTTTTAGCATAGAGCAGCTCCTGCTGCCAAAACCAACAACAGCTCTGTTTGCTGCAGGACGGGGCACTTTTCCTTCTGAGATTTCTCCTTACTCCGTCCCACAGCTCACAGGATTTTACACTTTTCTCCAAACCCCCAAATTCCTGAGTTCATGGGATTCCATGGGAATGTCAGCTTCCCTGTTCTCACACCAAAACACACATGAGGAGAGTTGAAAGCGAGTTCCCTGAAGGCCAGGAGAGAAAACCCCCAGGGTTTATATCCTCAGCAGTGTGACTTTTTAAAATGAATTTCATCTGAGGGGGAATAAAGGGGGGCAAAAGGCTAACTCATCGTCATGGAATGTGTGGGAATGGCAAAGGATAGTTCTAGGAGTCCTTGATCACGTTTTGTGGCAAAAAACCCCTCCTTTTGTGAAGGTCTGACCTGTGGGAGCCCCGGACCAGGCAGCTGAGTCACAAAAATGAACCAAACCCCTTCGGGGCTGTGGCTGGGCTGAATTAACCTGGAATTGGGCAACAGCTATGGGGGTGAGACAAGGGGGAGATGTGCCTGGTAAACCTGAAGGTGCCACATTTCCCTGGGAAAACAGGGCAAATTTGGGGGACAGCAGGGACTACAATGCAGGAGCTGCCTGAAAACACATGCCTTCGACTTCTCTTGCCACTGGGCTTTAACTAGAGAATATGAAGAATTTCTTCCCATTTTCACCAGGGGCTTTTGGATCGAAGCCCAGCTGAACTTACCCTTCTTTATGCTGAGAACCATCTTTGGGGTCAGGGCTTGTGATTTGAGGTTTTTGCTCCATTTGGACTCAGAACCAACAGCGTAAAGCTCACACAACCTGAGGGGAAAAGCCTCTCCTGAGGGGTGGAAAAGGGGTAGAGGGTGTTTTGGGGTGGAAAAATGGCACTAGGAGGGGGACAGAGGGTGATTTGGGGTGGAAAAGTGGCACTGGGAGGAAAGGCAGACATTTTGGGGGGGGGAAGGGGCTCTTTGGAGGGGGATAGGTGTTTTGGGGCAGAAAAGGGGCACTTTGGAGAGGGACAGAGGGCGATTTGGGGTGGAAATGGGACACTTTGAAGGGGAAAAATGGGTGTTTTGGGGTGGGAAAGGGGCACTTTGTAGGGGGACAGAGGGCGTTTTGGGGTAGAAAAGGGGCACTCTGGAGGGGGATAGAAGGTGTTTTGGGGCAGAAAACGGGCACTTTGTAGGGGGACAGAGGATGTTTTGGGGCAGAAAAGGGGCACTCTGGAGGGGGATAGAGGGCATTTTTGGGCAGAAAAGGGGCACTCTGGAGGGGAGCAGAGGGCGTTTCGGGGTATAAAAGGGACACCGGGGGTCACCTCCTCCCTCACCGCCGCCATGAGGGCCCGCTGTGAGGGTGGGGGGGGAAGGGGGCGGGGCTTGTCGCGCGCCGTTGGCGGGAAGGCGGAGGGGGCGGAACTGCGGCAAATCGCAGCCAATCAGCGGGCGCGGCGCGGCCCCTGCGGGCGGCGGGCGGGGAGCCCCGTTGCGCGGCGGGTTTTCCCGCGCGCCCCCCGAGGCGGGAAACGCCGTGAGGGGACGGAAGCTGCCAGGCCCCCCCCCCCCCCATCACGGCTTTCCCCTCACTGCGACAAAATGGAGGGCGGCCGAACCCCCCCCTCAGTGCGGGGCCCAGAGAGCCGGTCCCCCTGAGGGGGGTGAGCCGTGCAAAGCCCCCAGGCCGGGGCAGGAGGAGCTGGTCGTGCCACCCGTCAGGACAAGCCCATCGGCAGGTTCTTCCTGGTGCTGAGGATGTGCCCACAGAGCGTCCCCAAACACAGCCCTTCGCCATGAAAAGAGTGGCTTTGCCTCACCCACCGGTGCTGCCAAAAGGTGGGTTTAACCTCTGTTTAACCCAGGGTCCCTCTTTGGTCACAAATGGAAATCGTAAGGGTAGAGCAGCCAGAGCTGGGTCTTCAGCTGGAACAGCAATTCCTCTCCACCCTTTTAAACTTTAAAAGCAAATAAATAAAATATCCCAGAAAGACACCACCCATTTCTTGCCTAATTGCTCATCCAGCAGCAGAAAAGCCTGTTTGCTAGTGGCTTTCTCAAGTGCATCCAGGGGATTTTTGCCAGGAATGCTGGACTAATCCCAAGATAAAACAATGCTCTGTCTGGCTCGGGAGGAGCTGCAGGTTTATTTTAAACATTGTGAGGAACAATTGAGCACCAGACTCGAGCTGGGGTTGCTGGGCACAGTCAGGATTTGGTGGAAAGCAGAACAGAAACAGGCTCTTGATTTTAATTCTTGTTTCTTAAGACTCAGATGTCTATGTTAAACCCACCTAAACACTCTCAGGTTTTCCAGAATGTTCTCCTTTCACTGTTTAAAGTACCACAAGTCCAAGTTCCATCCCTAGAAAGACACATCCCCACATTCCACCCCATGTAAAAGATAACAGGAAACAATTCCCTCTTACTCTGTTCCTTCAGAAACATCCCATTCTCCACAGCTGGACACACCCCAAGAAGTAATCCAATACAATAGCCTCAATTTATTTGAAATAATTCAGTTTGAAAACTTTTTAATTTAAAATTTACAGCACACGTGGGGAGGAGACATGTTTTGTTACAACTAAAAGTTATCAGAAGAGTGCTGCAGGGCTGTCATCTTTAATTTAACACTGTCATGGCTTTATTCAAAACACAGTTGCACAAAATCAGTTACTCCAAAGTTTCAGGAAAGAGTCGGAGAAGGAACCGAACCACACTATATACAGACTGCCATACAAAGAGCATTAAAATAGGACAAAACCTCTACAAAATATAAAACCCACCCTGACGTATTTGCATGAAAAGACCACCCACCAAGCAAAAAAGTTTCAAAAGTTATCTGGAGGCTCTGAATTCCTCGTTAAAAAACGCTGTTTGCTGCATGCCGAGCAGAGGGCACGGGATGGGGACACTGGGACCAACAGATTAGCAGGACTTGGGACTGGGAGGGCTCGGGTTCCACGTGGTGGCTGCTTGGGAAGTGAAGTGTGGCCAAGGGAAGGGCTGGGACCCCTCGGAGCTCAGTCTGCCTGCTCTTGGGAGCAAACCCACTGCCCACATCGCTTTAATCCATCAAAATAGACTTCTTTTTTTTCCATTTAAAACTAATTTCATCTGCGTCAGTAACAGACAGTTACAGAAAACCCTGACACGGAGGTGCTGCAACGGACACACTTATAAATAACAGGTTTCAATCTAAAAACAAGAAGCAAAAGGATGGGAAAACACCTTTTCTCTCAAAGCTGAGCACGGAGCCCCCAGGACACGACAGATATGCATTGACCCACCCAGGACTCATCACACAGGACTCACTTGTGGCTGCAAAGGTTTTACCACGACCTTTCTAGTGCATTTAGATATTCCTAAAAAAAAACCCCACAAAGCCCAAGGAGCCAGCTGGTCCCGAGTGTGCCACCACCCTCCTGACCCCACTCCGAGGCCACAGCTAGAGGAGAAACCCAGAGTTAAGGCTCTAGTTGGGGGGAAAAACCCACACACACAGGGAATGGGGCTTTGCAGAACTTCAACCCTGCACCATCCACACTCCCCTGGAGAGCTGGGGGTCACATCGAACTACTGGGTGCAATTCCTACAGAACATCCACAAGGAACCGGCCCGGGGGGCTGACTCAGGCCCAGGGATCTCCCTCTTCCCACCCAAGGGGGCTCTCCTCAGTTTCAGGCAGCCAGGACAGGTACAAAAATAAGTCTCTGGAATAAAGCTGTGTGTGATATTTGGTTCAGGACCTACGGGAGACGTCAGTCAGTGTGAGACTTTGCTGTGTGGAACCCAGGTTGTGACTGAAGGGGGAATGCTGGGAGTCAGAACTCGTTTCCAGCAGGGAAGATGACACATCGGGGCAGAAATATTAGGAATTGTTGAAGGCTGCTAGAAAAAGCTTCTCTGCACATCCCCTGCTCCTGATGCATCTCTGTGGCCACTCGATTCAAACCCCCAAATATCCCCGACTGTTCCACATGAACTGAGCGTTCTGCCTTCAGCCAGATTGACACAGTTTGAGGTGAGGGGTGGAGAAGGATCACCACGGGGTCATCCTTCCCTTCAATGGTTCTAGAAAAGCTGGGGGAGGCTGGAAAACAACGCGCTTGGAGGAGTTACCCGTTCACTTCTGCATCAGAAATGCACATTTCATCTATTTTACACGTTTTATAGCCATGGTTGGTGCAGAATTCCCAGAGTGACAATGTGAGCGCAAAGTGAGTGAAGGTTTAACACAGATTTCTAGTGAAATGGTTTGAAACTACACATTAATTGCTTTGTTAATACTCGCAGTGACAATGAATTTGGGACAAAAAGGTATGGATTGCAACCCTTTATAGAACACAACTCTTTCGGTTTGCCAAAATACACCCTTGAAGTGAATACTCCAAACAACGAGCAGGAAAATAAAAATAATTTTCTGAAACCCACTGAGACTTCACCCTGGAACACCCAAACTGGAGAGAAGCCTTAAAAAATACCACAGGAGTCACTTTTTAAAAAACTGAAACACGGGTGTCATCTAGTTGGAGGTTTCCAATGGAACCCCTAGAAAACTGAGCACAAGAGTCAACTGATTTAAGAGAGCGTGGAATTTGCCACAGAGCATTTTTGAATGAATCTTTTGAAGCATAAAAACTAAAATCCTGAAGGAAGCTCCCAATATTTAAACCCATGGGACAGGGGGTCGGACTCGGGGCTAACGATGACCAACACAGCAAGTTTGTACGAAATGAAAGAGCTCCAAAGAAAAGTCTGGTGGGGGGGGGAACTTGCCAATGGCTTCAGTGATTATAGGGCTGAAAATTGTTCTCTACAGAAGGTTCCTACGGGCTATCAGAGCTTATCTGGAATGATAAAAGGGGCAGGAATAGTAAAACCACACTTCTGCTATAAAAAGTTAACATAGGATTTCTGTCGGGACATCTATGGTACATGGACATACAGAGCTGCATAATCACTATTGCGTCTTCCATAACTGGAGAGTCTGGTCCTGCAAGTTAATCCTCCTCTTCCTCGCCTTCGTCCTCGGGCTCTCGTTTCCTCTTCTCCCCTCGGACGCCCTCTGCTAAGGGAAGAGGGATGCACACAGCCTGTTAGCTCTGCTCCCCCAGCACTCACACACAGGGGAGGGGAACATTCCCAGAGGAACATCCCACAAAACCAGCTTTGTGCTGACCCACAGGCTGCAGCAAACCGGGGTCAAACCAAGCACGTGACGCTCCACACGGGAACTCTTGATATCCAGCAGATTGATTAAAAAACCACCTTGGAGAACTAAAATGCAAATTCCTGCCTCCTGAGTTCCCTCTTTAGAGCTGCCAAACAGCCTGCCCAGCCCAGCGGTCCCTGCGGGGACCAGGTGGGATGTGCTCCCTCCTCTCCCCCAGGGGCAGACGGGCACCAGGATCCCGCAGAGCATCCCAAAACTCCTCCAGAGGTTCGGGCGGCACGCTGTGCGCTCTGCTGGTGGGAGCCCGCAGTGCAATGCTGCCCCTTCCAACCCGGGGATTCCCCAGGAGTCATTCCCTGGCCGATGGCCCAGCCCAGCCCCGGGGCTGCCTTGGTACAAAGGGAAGAATTGGCATTGCTCCTTCAAAATTCCCGTTTTTTTAAAGCAAGTGGAAGATCCAGCTCCCAAAGCCACCCCACTGAGCCCAGCACACAGGGCTCAGCTAGGAAAAAATTCTGGGACTTGTCTTTACACAAATGGGGAAGTTTTTATGAAAAGTAAGTTTAAAAAACCCCACTCCAGTAACCTCTACTTGTTGCAAACAGAACTGTGTGCTCTGGAAAATGCCCCAGAGCAGCATCAGCCTGCATGGACACCCATGTTTTCCACATGGGATCACACACTGCACCTCAGAGCAGCCCCTTGCCCTGTCTGCTTCTGTAGTTTGGCCATTATGCCCATGGCTACCAGCAAAATGATGGGATTAAGGAGTCACAGCCAGTAAGAATAAGACTGGATAGAA
Organism: Anabacerthia variegaticeps; assembly: GCA_035583185.1. Lineage (NCBI taxonomy): Eukaryota > Metazoa > Chordata > Aves > Passeriformes > Furnariidae > Anabacerthia > Anabacerthia variegaticeps. The sequence goes on from JAWWEW010000069.1 coordinate 3,455,434, forward strand.
AAAACATCATTATGGTCCCTGGACAAGCTCCTGGGCTCAGTTTGACTCCCAGGAGCTGCCCTGAAGTGGAATTGCTTATGGAGAAGCCACTTGGAGCTGGATAAAGGGAAAGCTCCAGCTGCTCCTGGCTGCCAGGGCTTTGCCAGCAGAGCCTCTGGTGCACTTGGGGGATATTTTCAATTTATTTAAATAACAAGGTCCAGTCCTTCTCCTCTCTGCATCAGAAACCACAATTCCCAGCTGTGCAGGAGAGGCAGTGTCTTTCCTTTTTGAAAACTGATGTTTCTTCCTCACTTTTATTTCTGCATTAATGTGCATGTCCCAAGCCCACAAAGGTATAGAATTAGAGAGAATGGATTGTTTCATGCACAGCTTGAGCACTTACCTTCTTCCTCCTCATCCCCTCCTTCAACGTAGTCGTCGTCGTCCTCTTCATCCTGTGCAAAGGTTGGGAAACATTTTTACAATTGCTGTTTATTGAAGTCTTGCTTCCAACACTGATCCCAAGCAGAAATCCTGCTGGGGCAGCAGCTGGCCCCAGAGTCCCATTTTTTTTTGGCTATTCCCCACTTCTCACTACCTTGTGCCATCTCAGAGTAAGTTCTTGACAAATTAACTGGGAGAGAGAGATGCCAACAGCTTTAGATTTCCCTTGAACCTGTGGTCAGTAAGAGCCAAGGACAAGGGCAGAGCACAACAATATCTTCCCAAGTTATTGTGAAAACATTAAGTTTTGTTGGGGTTTTTTGTTTTGGTTTAAGCTGAGAAATGTAAACGAATTAACAATCAGCTCTGGAGAATTGAGCAAACTCGGGTCTTGTTTTCACATCCCTCTGCTGGAGGAACTTTACAAACAGGGGAGTGTCACAAGTCAAAAAGGGGAAACAGCCCATCTGACATCTGCCCTGGGAACATGGCAATTAAACCCACTCCCTGAGAGGAAGCAAACTCTCATGGAATTTTGGCAGGACCAGTTTACAGCTACAAGACTCTGCCCACCACCTTGTAAAAGGTGCCTGTTTTCCATACCCTGGAACTGTACTGGGATTGTTTTCCCCACCCACAGAACCCTGCAGGGGCTTCACCTCCTGCATTTGGCAGAATTTACCAACTTTACCTGAATCTCTTCTTTCATCAGGTAAGAAAGACCAACTTCCTCCTCCTCTTCACCTTCCCCCAAATCTGAGGCTCCATCATCCTCATCATCTTCCTCTTCATACTCTCCAGGAGGCCCAGCTTCGTTCTCATCATCATCATCATCCTCATCCCCTTCTGCAGTGAAGGACACACATATTTGAAGGTAAATCCATCTTAGTATCTGTTACCTGATCACACTGAGTGGGAAATGCAACCCCTCCAGCTCCAAAGGGATGCTCCCTCACTTCCTCCCTGTGCCTGGAGCACTAATCCTTGTCACAGGCCAGGTCAGCAAGTGACAAGACATAACCAGGTGATTTAACACTTATATCAATTTTCAACTTAAGCTATTAATCTATTTTCAAACACTGGGTTTATTTTCACATTCCAAGTGTCAACTGCTCAGCTTCCATTGAGTTCTGTTAATCCCAGGCTTCCAAAGCCTGGAGGATTTGCTGACAGCAAGAACAGCCTCTCCTTAAGGACTGCAACTGAGGTGGGACCAAAAGGAACTTCTCTTGTGTCCTTTTGGAACCCAAAATCATATTACACTGAAGCACGAGGCTGAAGCCATTACAAAACCCTGTAAAAGTGTAATTTTTTAGTCAAAATAGTGTGCATGTCCCCTCGCTCTGTATCACTCAGCAGCACAAAGGGCTTTACTGCTGGCACCAACTTACTTAGAGAACATTTGTGTCTTTGTAGAAGTGTCTTTAGGCCAATTCCCTTAATCCCAGGCAGCTCCTGCAGGACTCAAACCCTCTGAGAGAGGCTCAGTGTGTGAACACCAAACACACTCTGGACTCTGCTTCAGGAGCACGAGCAGAATCACACTCGTGTGCTCAGGATGTCCCTGCCCCACCCTGAGACCTTCATTGCAGCAGCCCATTCCTCCCTCCCAGTTTGTTTCAGGAAGTTACCATCATCATCATCCTCTGAGTCTGGTGCCTCGTTGTCCTCCTGATCAAACCCATCCAGGTATGTGATCTGCTGGAGCAGCTCGAAGATGCTGTCCCTGTAGTCCTCGAGGTTTGTAATCTCACAGTTGAACAGGTCAAGGCTCTTCAAGTTCTTCAGATTTTGCTGGAAATTAAAAAAAAAGGGTTTTTTTCCCCCTCTTGACACACCCACGTGGTGCTCCCAGGTACAGTGTGGTCATAGCCTGACTAGAATGTGCTGGCTACAGGATTTACTTTGTCCCCATCCCTCGTTTCTCCCCAGAAATTCAGTCCAAGCTGCTGGCAGTGGCTGAACCCCCAAGAGATGCCTGTGCAGATCAACACCCCACAGCTCCCCACAGCTCCCAGACTCCCTGACACCCTGGGGGGAGTTGGGTTGTGTGTGCAGAGCCCAGTTTTAGACAGAAACCCCCCTCACACCAAAAAACAGGAGAGCAGGTCCCCACCAGCAGCTCCCTCCTCTGCTCCACCACCCCACGACTGCTGCTCTCCAGGTTTGCTCCTGGCTGGATCCCACACGTGACTGAGTCACTTGGCATGTTAATGAAAGCTCAGCAGACAAACCCACCCTAATGAACCAGCACAGGGGGGTCACAGCATGACACACCTTGGCCATTTTTCCTCCAAACACAAAGCAAGCCCAAGAATCCCTCATTCAGGACATCCCATACCCACCATGGAAGCATTTTCCAGCAGTGGGGTTGCACTTGCTGTCCTATAACCACAGCACCGAGTCCATCAAACCAGGACCAGCCCCGAGACTGACAAAGGTTTGCACTGATCCATCCCAAAAACATTCATGGATTCTTGATGGAAACCAGTATTTATTAAATCTAATACTCTAATACTCACAAGAGCTTCCACAGTGCCGAGATCTTTGATTTTGTTGCCACTTAGATTGAGATATGTGAGATTTGGACATCGCTCTGCCAGGACCTCCAGGCCTCCAGAAATGACGTTGTCACTCAATTCCAGCTATTGCATAGTGAGAAAAGGAATTAAATAGTTGCAATCTCACCCTTGGATGCAGCTGCATCATTGTTACTCCCTCTCCCTTTAAGTGTTTCATCACTTTTGAAGAGCCACCCAACTTCACAAGCTTTGGGCTGTCAAAAAGTCCCTTTAAGATGAGAACTGTAAAACACTCCCAAGTCTCAATTTGAAGTTATTTAGGACTGGATTCCACTGCCAGCAAACTGGGCAACCCAAGGGCCTCTTACCAAGGCCAACCTTCCCAACATCCACAGCCACCCCGAGACTCAGTGACCAAGCCCAACTCGCCACAATCAGCTGGAGACACCCAAACCAACTTCAGATCTTAAAAAAAACACATCACAAACCCACAAAGCACCATTAGCACCCCACGAGGGCCAAAAGTTGTGCCACCCGTGACTTTCCCTCCCCAAAGCCCCATCGGGCAGGAGACACTCACCTTCCTGAGCTTACTCAACGTGGGCAGCTTGGCCAGCGACGTCAGCTCGACGTTGGCCATGCTGAGAAACTGGAGTTCCTTGAAGGAGTCATTGAGCCCTTCGATCTCCCCGTTGCTGGACCGGCAATTATCGAGCACCAACTCCGTCACCTGCGGGCAGGACACACACGTGGCATTGGGGGGGTGTCACGGCACCAAACCCCAGCCCCAAAAGCATCGACAGCTCCGCTCACACACCCCAAACTCTACAAAAACAGCCACCTGACCCCAAAA
>JAWWEW010000069.1:3481140-3492273 GCA_035583185.1 Anabacerthia variegaticeps
GGACGTGTGACGCCCCCCCCGGCTCGGGGGGGGTCTCGGCTGCATCTCTGGGCTCTGCCTTCGCGTTTGGGGGGGTCGCTTTGTACCCACGGCGGTCAGTGAGACCCGCGGGCGGGCGGGACTGACCGGGGGGGGCCCCGACCCCTCCCCAGGACCCCCAAGGTGGGGGCGGCCACGTGCCTTGGCCGGGGCTGAGCCCCCTCCCCACGGGGGCCGCGACCCCCAGGCTTGTGCCTTCCCCCGTGGGGCCGGGGGGGCGTGTGACCCTCCCCCCGAGTGGTGCCAGGGGGGCAGGGGACAGTGTGGCCCCCCCTCCCCCCCGAGTGTGCCTGGGGGGGTCTGGGGGGAGTGCGGACCCCCGAGTGGGGCTGCCCCACAGCCGGCCCTGCTGGAAGCAATAAACGCCGCGGGAGCGGCCGGGGCCACCCGTGTCCTGTCCTCTGTCCCCGTGGGTAGGGGGTCTTGTCCCCAGGGGTGTCACAGGGGCCACCCGTGTCCTGTCCTCTGTCCCCGTGGGTGGGGGGTCCTGTCCCCAGGGGGATTTCTTGTCCCCAGGGTGGGTCCTGTCCCCAGGGGGGTCACAGGGACCACCCAGTGTCCTGTCCTCTGTCCCCTTGGGTGGGGATTTCTTGTCCCCAGGGGGGTTTTTTGTCCCCACGTGGGTCCTGTCCTCGGGAGGGTCACAGAGACCACCCGGTGTCCTGTCCTGTGTCCCCTTGGGTGGGGATTTCTTGTCTCCAGGGGGGTTTCTTGTCCCCAGGGTGAGTCCTGTCCCCAGGGGGGTCACAGGGACCACCCAGTGCCGTGTCCTCTGTCCCCTCGGGGGGGTTTCTTGTCCCCACGTGGGTCCTGCCCTCGGGAGGGTCAGAGCCACCCCCCTGCCCCCGGTGCCCCCGCGGGACCCCCAAGCCCATGCCGGGTCGCCGCCCCAAATCCCGGCCCCGGGTCCGCCCCCCGTCCCGGCGGAAGCGCCGTCACCGTCGGAAGGGGCGGAGGGTCCGGAGTGTCCCCTGGGAGCGGCGGGAGAGGGGTCGGTGGGACCGGGAATGGGGTTGGGGATGGGATTGGGGACGGGACTGGGGGTGGGGAATGGGAACGGGGATGGGGAATGGGATGGAGATGGGAACGGGGAACGGGATTGGGAACGGACACCGGAACAGAGACAGGGACAGGGACAGGGACAGGGCTGGGAACGGGAAACGGGATGGGGACCGGGACAGGGACAGGGACAGGGCTGGGAACGGGGTGGGGAATGGGATTGGGGAACAGGGATGGGGATGGGGAATGGGATGGGGAACGGGAATGGGGATGAGGAACGGGTACCGGAACAGGGATGGGGATGGGAAGGGGCACCAGGACAGGGCTGGGAACGGGGACGGGGAAAGAGCTGGGAATGGGCACCGGGATCGGGAATGGGCTGGGAACAAGCACCGGGACAGGGCTGGGAACAGGGAACAGGATTGGGATGGGCACCGGGATTGAGATGGGCACCGGAATCGGGACAGGGCTGGGAACGGGAACAGGGACGGGGAAATGGGATGGGGACGAACACCGGGACCTCACCGGGGCCAGGGTGGAGACCCGGGGGGGTCCCTGCCCTGTCCCCAGGAGGGTCCCTGTCCTGTCCCAATGGGGGTCCCTGCCCTGTCCCCATGGGGGTCCCTGCCCTGTCCCCATTGGGGTCCCTGCCCTGTCCCCCCGGGATGGGGAGGGGGCAGCAGAGCCTGTCCCGGTCCCAGCCGCCCCGTCCCACAGCCATGGCCAACCACATGCGGTTCGTGGCCCGCACGGTGATGGTGCAGAACGGCAACGTGGAGGCGGCTTACGGTGTCCTCAACAGGTGGGGAGGGGGCAGGGGGGTCCGGGCAGGGGGCAGGGGGGTCTGGGCAGGGGGTGGGATTGGAGGGAAAGGGAGGAGTAACTCGGTGCGGGAATGGGCAGGGGGCGGGCAGGGGATGGGCAGGGAATGAGAAGGGGATGGGAAAGGGATGTGCAAGAGGAGCAGGAGCCGATCCCATCGCCCATCCGGGCGCTCCCGTTCCCACCTCCGTTATTCCCAGCTTTAACCCCCGGGGCTGGCGGGGATTCCTCCCCTTCCTCCTCCTCCTCGCACATCCCGCCCCTCTCCCATGGCTCCCACGGGGTACTGCCGCCCCTGACGCGTGCCCCGCGTGTGCCCCCCGCAGGATCCTGGCTCAGGACGGTGTGGCCGATGCCGTGCGGCGCTCCCGCTACTACGAGAAGCCGAGCCAGCAGCGGCGGCGCCGGGCGTACGAGGCGTGCCGCAGGGTGTACTGCGCCGAGATGGCGCGCAAGATCGCCTTCCTGGCGAGGACCAACCGCCAGGACCCGTGGCTGGGCTGCTGAGCCCGAGAAACCCCCAAAACCCCAATAAAAACCCAAATAAAACCCCAATGATTGACTTGGGATCAATGGCCATGCAGGGAGGGGGCGTGGCCAGGCCAGGTGGGCGTGGCCGTTGGAATGGGGCGTGACATCACAGAGGAGGCGTGGCTTTTGATCGGGCGTGGTCTCGTGGAGGAGGCGTGGCTTTGCTGAATGGGCGTGACCATGTTATGGGCGTGGCCTCCCAGTCAAAGCCGCGCCCATATTGGGTGGGCCCTCACCGATCACGTGACCCCATGACCACGCCCACCCCGCCTTCCCGGTCCTCCTCCTTCCCGGCGTGCCCCGCGCGCCCGCCCCGCCGCTGCCCGCGCATGCGCCGCCCGCCCCGCGCCGTTTCCGCTTCCGCCCCGAGGCGCCGTCACCGTGAGGGCCGGGCCGGGCCCGGGGCCGGGTGAGGGGGCGGCGGGGCCCGAGGGGGTCCGGGGGGGTCTGAGGGGCATGGGGGGCGTGGCCGGGGCAGGGAGGGCAGCGTGGGCAGCGGGCGGGGGCCGGCGGGGAGCGCGGCGGGGAGGCCCGGCCCGCGCGGAGCTGCTGAGGGCTCGGCCCCGGGCCCGGGGAGGGTGTCCCGGCGCTAATTGACTCGTTAGGCTCTGGCTGCGGTTAATTGGCGGGGCTGTTTGTCCCCCGCCCGGCTGTGTGGGAGCGCTCGGTGTGGGAGGGTGAGGCCGAGGGAAAGGCAGAGCCCGCGCAGGGCCCCGGCGGGGCTGGAGCGGCTGGACGGGCTGGACTCACCGCCCGGAGCCGCTCCCGGCTGGAGAAGGCCGGGGCAGCCTCCTTAGCACCGAGCCCCGGCTCCCCGTTCCCGGCTCCGGGGGTGCAACCCGCCCCTGAGCTCCCCATTCCCGGGGAAAATAACTGATCCCTTGGGCTCCCCATTCCCAGGAGGAATAACTGACCCTGTGGGCTCTCATTCCCAGTTCCAGGGGTACGACTGACCCCCTGGGCTCCCAATTCCCATTCCCAGGGAAAATAACTGACCCCTTGGGCTCCCCATTCACAGGAGGAATAACTGACCCCTCGGGCTTCCCATTCCCAGGAGAAATATCTGACCCTCTGGGCTCTCATTCCCATTCCCAGGAGGAATATCTCACCCTCTGGGCTCTCATTCCCAGGGAAAATAACCGACTCTCTGGGCTTTCCATTCCCAGGAAGAATAACTGACCCCCTGGTCCCCATTCCTGGTTCCAGGAGGGACAACTGACAACTTTGGGCTCTCCATTCTCATTCCCAGGAAGAATAAATGACCCTCTGGGCTCCCCATTCCCAGTTCCAGGGGTACAACTGACCCTCTGGGCTCCCTTATTCCCATTCCCACTCGAGGTGTTGTTCCCACAGCCCTGCTGGGGTTCCCGTGGGGAGGGAGCTCCAGGCTCAGGCTCATCCCTGAGGAGATTTTCCCTGCTGTTCCCAGATCCGATTAAGGCCTGGAGCCACAGGGATGAGGCTGCTGGGAAACATCCCGGGTTTGGGGCTGGGCAGGGAATGTTGGGGGGCAAAGGGCTTGTGCCCCTCATGGGAAGGGGCTGGCAGGAGCTGTTCTGGGGTCAGGGAGCAGGGATTTGGGGGAGGATGCAGGGTGGGAAGGGACAGCCCGAGAGGAAACATTCCCATCCCATTTGTGGAAGGGAATTTGTGGAAAAAAGGACCTTGGCCTTTCCCAGGAGGGAATAGGGGTGGGATGCAGGGGCTCCAGGGTCCCCTGGCTGCCCAGGCCCTTTCCAGAGCCATGGAGCAGGGATTTGGGGGAGGATCCAGGGTGGGAAGGGACATCCCAAGAGGAAATATTCCCATCCCATTTGTGGAAGGGAATTTGTGGAAAAAGGGACCTTGGGCTTTTCCATGAGGGAATGGGGGTGGGATGCAGGGGCTCCAGGGTTGGATTGCTCCGCTCCTTTCATCCCAAGGGTTAAAACCAAAGCAGCAGCAGTTTCTCCACGAGCTTTTCCATGGCCCAACCCCAGAGGAGACACCTCAGGGCTCTGTGTGACCCCTCCATTGTCCCTCCACAGGTGGGAGCCGGGCACTTCCCAGCACTCCTGGCAGGGATGTCTCTGTCCAAGCGGGAGCTGGACGAGCTCAAGCCATGGATCGAGAAGACAGTGAAGAGGGTGCTGGGCTTCTCCGAGCCCACCGTGGTCACAGCCGCCCTCAACTGCGTGGGCAAAGGCATGGACAAGAAGAAGGCAGCCGGTATGTCCCCACTGGGGGGCTGTGGTGACACAGCCCAGCCCTCCCCGGGGTGAGCAGGGGGGTTTGGTGACACTGAGGGGAGGCTGGGAATGGGTTAGGGAAATCTGGGGGAGTGGGAATTCATCCCTTGTTCAAGGAGCTGGAATTGGTGATTTAACCTGTGTGCTTTTTTAGCCCCAAGTTTGTTCCTGCTTGAGGCCTGGACTTCACTAATCGTTCAGTTTGAGGCTCCTGACAACAGGAGTCACCTCCTGGAACTGCTCAAAGACATGAAATCCAAGGGGTCTACATTACAATTGACTCCCTGGTCCCCTTTCCCAATTCCAGGAAGGACACCTGACCCCATTCCCAGTTCCAGGAAGGACACCTGACCCCATTCCCAGTTCCAGGAAGGACATCTGACCCCATTCCCAGTCCTGGGAAGGACAATTGACCCGCTGGTCACCATTCTCAGTCCCAGGAAGGACAACTGACCCCATTCCCAGTTCCAGGCAGCACAACTGACCCCCTGGTCCCCATTCCCATTCCCAGGAAGGACAACTGACCCCTGGACTCCCCATTCCCAGTTCCAGGAAGGACAACTGACCCCATTCCCAATCCCAGGAAGCACAACTGACCCTGTGGACTCCCCACTTGACCCCGAATTCCCAGAAATTTCTGGAGCCCCACAGACCCCGCTGTGTTTGTAGGAATGACCCAAACCACCCTCCTAGCCCCAGAAACCTCTGGATTCTCCCTCCTCCTGCTGGGAACTCATCACTGATGGGGTTTCCCTCTTTCCCAGACCACCTCAAGCCCTTCCTGGACGATTCCACACTACGGTTTGTGGACAAGCTCTTCGAGGCAGTGGAGGAGGGACGGAGCTCCCGGCACTCCAAATCCAACAGCGACCGGACCCGCAAGCGGGAGCTGAAGGTGATTATCGATTATTGCCTATTGCTTATTGATTGTGGCTCGGTTTCTGCTGCGGTTGGGTGGCCTGGAGGCAGCACAGGTGCTCTGGCACACTCTCCTCTTCCAGAGAGGTACAGCTCGGAACGTTCAAGAGAAACGACTCCTCTCCATGTTGAAGTGTGTGAGCCTTTACCTTGTGGTTCTCTTCCCCCCCAGAGCCGAGGTGCAAGCCTGGCTTTGGCTTTCTTGGAGGGTCTCTGTTAGGCTGGTGCAGTGGGGTGAACCCACAGGGATCCATCTCCCTTTTCCTCTGTGCTCCTTACGGCTGTGTTTCCATTAGGAGCCTGGGAGAGCTGCTCCCAGCGACTCCTGTCGCTCTGCCACGCCTGGATGTGCCATGTGGGGCTCTGTGACAGATGATCTCGTGGGTTCTCATTCCCTTTTTCCACCCAGAATCAGCAGTAGGTGGGTTTTGACAACCCTTGTCTGAGCACAGGGTTAATTCCAGCTCTGGTGGCTCTCCCTGGTCTGGGATCGTGGAAGGCTCGTGCATCCAAACCTGTTTTCACTTCCTTTCTTCTCTTGAGGACTTTCTGGAACTGCAGTTCCCATCACTGCCCAGTCTGGCATTCCCTCTCTGTGCTGCTCCCACTCCAAAGTGAATTTCCTTCCACTCTTCCCGAGGCCCCTGTTTTATGGCAGTCTGTGTTTCCCTGACTCTTTCAGTCAGCACTGAACCTTGGTGAGCCAGAACGGTCCCACTCGGGATCTGGATCTCTTTGGGAGTGTCAGGACAAGCTGCCTCCACTCCCTGTTCTCTATCAGGAGCTCTCTTTTCTTCCCCCTGCCATGGCAGTGGGTGCTGGGCTGGTCCCCAGGGCCATGGGAATGTGAGGGCTGAGCAGGGATGGGGGTCCAGGGGCTGCCCCCGACCCTCCTGGGGACATGGGAGAGACAGGGATGTTGGCAGGGCCATCACCTGGGGGTGGCAGGAGAGCAGATGCTGGCAGAGGGATCTGGTGCTGGCAGAGGGATCTGGCAGTGGCAGCAGGAGCAGGGCTGGGCTGGGGGTGCAGCCAGGGACCCTTCCCCAGTGAAGCTGTGGGGATGTGTGGCCTGAGCCCTGTAGGTGTTCCTGGCTCCCAGCTGAGCCAAAAGCCAGGCTGGGCAGCGACAGCACAGGCTGATCCTTCTTCTCTTGGTTCCTGGCATGGGGATGGGCATCCCTCCTGCCAAATCCTCTCTGGAACCACATTCCTTGGAGCTCCTCTGTCACACCCTGGGTCTGCCCTGACCCTGTGGGAGCAGAACTGGTCCCTGAGGTGGTCACATCACGATGGCACTCCCAGACTGACCCCCCCTGCCCTGGCACAGGCTGTGGAGAGGGATTTGTCCTGGCACATGTAGATCCTGTGGCATGGGGCAGTGGATTCCTCCCCAATGCCACCCTGGTGCCCTGGCACAGGCTGTGGAGAGGGATTTGTCCTGGCACACGTAGATCCTGTGGCGTGGGGCAGTGGATTCCTCCCCAATGCCACCCTGGTGCCCTGGCACAGGCTGTGGAGAGGGATTTGTCCTGGCACACGTAGATCCTGTGGCGTGGGGCAGTGGATTCCTCCCCAATGCCACCCTGGTGCCACTGGCTGCCTTCGGCCCCTCTGGGGTAGGTCATTGCTTGGGAAGGTCAGGAACTGAACGTAATGGTTTCCACACTTTATACTATGGGCAAGTCCTTTCTCTTGAACTTGTAGGTTTTCCAAGAAGTACCTGTGTGGCTGAGGAAGTGTCCTTGTAGGATACGAACCGTTGTAGTGAAGAAGGGATTGCAACTAACGCTTACAACCGGTGTGTATATTTTCTTTTCCAATAACACCTTGACACACACACGACAGTAGCCCAGGGCATGGAGAGATCCAGGTTTTCCTCACACAAACCAAGCACTGATGATGGAATCCGTGCCTGCAGCCTCGGCAGCTGGGCTGGGCCTGGCCAGAGCTCCGTGTGGAAAACGTGCTGTGCCTTTTGTTTTGGGAGCTCCCACTGCTGGGGAGCCCCTCAGTGGGGTCCCTGCTCCTCGTGCTCTCCGAGCTGGGCTTTCCTGGAGCGGCTCTGGCCTTGGATCCGAGCTGGAGTCGCCTGGCTCGGGGCCTGAGGGGGTGCTGCAGGTGTCCTGACCCTCCCTGGGCCCAGGGCTGCATCCTCCTCTTGGGGAGGACATGGACCCCTCCACCAAACCCTCTCAAGTTGGTGGAAGATGTGGAAATGTTTTTATCCCAGTCGGCTCAGCTCAGGGCAGGCTTTTTCTGATCTTTGCCGTGTCGCTGAGACCTTAAATCTCCTCAGTGCCCAAAAGCCACCTCTGAGCACCCGAGGGAAGGTGGTGGCTGTCACACAGGGGGCTCCCTGTGCTGTCTCCTGTCCTTCCCGCTCTTGCATGGACGTCATTGGTGTTTGTCTGCTGGGGGAGCAGGGCAGGGGCTCAGCCTGCAGTGCCACCCTGGAATTCTGCCCCACAGAGCCGGAGCTGAGCCACGTGCTGGTTTCTCACCTCAAATCCCGGCCCCTGCGGAGAACACTCTGTTCTGACCACACTTCTCTCCTCTCTCTTTGCTGCAGGATGTGTTTGGTGATGACTCTGAGGTGTCCAAGGAATCCTCTGGCGTCAAGAAGCGGCGGATACCACGGTTTGAGGAGGTTGAGGACGAGCCTGAGGTCATTCCAGGCCCACCATCAGAGAGCCCAGGAATGCTGACCAAGCTCCAGGTCAGTCCAGCTGGGCCGTGGCACCTTCCCTCTGGCTGTGCTGGAGATCCTGAATCCCAGCGTGGTTTAGTGGTTATCCCACCTCACATCCCTGTGCCAGCAGCAAAGAAAGACTCCCTGTCTGCGTTTTCCCCCCAGATCAAGCAGATGATGGAGGCAGCCACCCGGCAGATCGAGGAGAGGAAGAAGCAGCTGAGTTTCATCAGTCCTCCAGCACCACAGGTACCTTTGGGGAGCCACAGCCAAACCCCACCCATCCCACGGCCCCTGTTTCAGCTGTGCCATGCTGGAGCAGGCTCAGAACCAAACTCCCTTCTCTGCAAACAGCCCAAAATCTCCTCCTCGTCCCAGTCGGAGCGTCTGCCCATCGGCAACACCATCCAGCCCTCGCAGGCCGCCACCTTCATGAACGACGCCATCGAGAAGGCCCGCAAGGCTGCGGAGCTGCAGGCCCGGATCCAGGCCCAGCTGGCCCTCAAGCCAGGCCTCATTGGCAACGCCAACATGGTGGGCTTGGCCAACCTGCACGCCATGGGCATCGCGCCGCCGTGAGTACCCCGGGGGGCTTGGCTGAGTCCTCCCCAGGGCTGTTGGTTCCCCAGCAATGGCCTGAAGGGAGGAGTTTTGTGTTAAAGAGGTGAAATGGAGGTGCCTCCTCCTTGGGTGAGGCTCTCCCAGTGAGCACACGCGATGTCGGAGTCGCTTCTGGTGGCACAGATGAGCTGTAAAAATACAGAAACCCTGGGAATGAGCTCAGATTTGCTTTCATTTAGTGCCGTAGTCACGTTTTGACCCCACAAACCCCGTCCTGCCCACAGGAAGGTGGAGCTGAAGGACCAGACGAAGCCGACGCCGCTGATCCTGGACGAGCAGGGCCGGACGGTGGACGCCACCGGGAAGGAGATCGAGCTGACCCACCGCATGCCCACCCTCAAAGCCAACATCCGTGCCGTGAAGAGGGAGCAGTTCAAGCAGCAGCTCAAGGAAAAGCCCTCGGAGGACATGGAGTCCAACACGTACTTTGACCCCCGGGTCTCCATAACCCCGGCCCAGAGGCAGAAACGCACCTTCAAGTTCCACGAAAAAGGCAAATTCGAGAAGATCGCCCAGAGGTTGCGGACGAAGGTAGGGGAGGAAGGGGGTTCTCCTCTCCTGGGGTGGCTCTGGCTTACAAGTTTTCCACTAAAGTCATCTGAAACTGTCCCTTGTTCGTGTTGGAATGGTGGGTGCCCAGCTGAGCATGGGTGTGTGCCAAGGGTTTTCTCACCTGGGGAAGGACAAAAATCTCTGTTCTTAACAAAAGGTTGGAAGTTCCCGAGAAAACAGATCCCTCTCTGTCCCTGAGATCAACCCAGAGGAGGAGATTTCAAGGGGTTTTGGTTAAATGCCCGAGTTCTTGGGGAGAAGGGGAGGGAAGAGGTTCATTAGAAAAGTCCTTATAGGGAGACTTTCATTTAGGATTGTTCCATGCTCCTGAAAGGCTCAGGAATAGGGCCAGAGTTTTGGCAGGTTTGGGAGCTTCCCTTCCCATCAAGTGCCATGTGGTTTCTATTGCAGTCTGTGTCAGATTGTTCAAAAACCTAAATAAATCAGTACATGATCCATGTTAGGCTGTTCCTGAAGGTTCTATTGCTTTGGAATGACCTTTTTGTACCTCTTTTTTCCTCCTTGGTCTCAGGCTCAGCTAGAAAAGCTGCAGGCAGAGATTTCCCAGGCTGCCAGGAAAACTGGGATTCACACCTCCACCAAGCTGGCACTGATCACCCCTAAGAAGGAGCTGAAGGAGGGAGAGATCCCAGAGATTGAGTGGTGGGACTCCTACATCATCCCCAACGGGCTGGATTTGTGAGTATTCCCAGGTGTTGGTGGTTCTGCCATGGGAGGAGCTCAGGGATAACACGGGGGGGGTCTGAGAGGCTCGTGGGAAACTGGGCCAGACACTCCTGCTGGAGCACTCAATTCCACCTCTCATCTCCAAGATGCAGAGTTTGCTCCCAGAGTCTCTCTGGGGGCTCTCATGAGGTTGGAGGGATTTTGTGGCCCAAATCTGTGGTTTGATTTCGTTTCACAACCATTCCATACGAGCCCTGTCTGTGGTAGGTGAGAGAACCTGCCTCCAGATCCCAAAATGGGGGTGGGATGTTCCAGGGGGAGACACCTGCACATTAACAGGTCTCCATCGAGCTCTGGGGTGAGGATTTGTACAGGAATTCAGGCTGGGAATTCTGCCTTGACACCCAACTCTCTCCTCTCTAGAAAAGGTGGGACGTCCTCAAAGAGAGACGAATACTTTGGGATCACAAACCTGGTGGAACACCCGGCCCAGCTCAACCCCCCTGGTACGGCCTTGGCTTGGGGGAGGTGTGGTTGTCCACCCAGAGCCACCCTCCCCACGTGGTGCTGGGCAGGGGGAATCCACTGCTGGTGCCCCCTTGGTTCCTCCAGAGCACATTCCTGATGATCCCATTTCCATGCAGTGGACAGTGACACACCAGTGACCCTGGGTGTGTATTTAACAAAGAAGGAGCAGAAGAAACTACGGCGCCAGACACGGCGAGAGGCCCAGAAGGAGCTGCAGGAGAAGGTCAGGCTGGGCCTGATGCCACCACCAGAGCCCAAAGGTGAGTGGCAGCCATGGGCTGTGGGTGGGCATGGATGTGCTGGGAATGCTGGAGGGATCAGAGACCCACCCAGGCAGTGGGTTTGTGAGCAAAATGGTGTCCTGGTTCCTCTCCCATTCCTGTGTCTGGAACTTCTCCCGGCCCCTCTCCCATTCCCCTGTCCCATGGGAGCTCTCCCAGCCCCTCTCCCATTCCCCTGTCCCATGGGAGCTCTCCCAGCCCCTCTCCCATTCCCCTGTCCCATGGGAGCTCTCCC
>JAWWEW010000069.1:3524874-3545926 GCA_035583185.1 Anabacerthia variegaticeps
GTTATGGGGGGACAAATCCTGGGCAATGGGGGTTTGGGGGGGAATGAAACAGGGGGACAGCTCAGGGGGACAAAGTTGGGGGTCCAAACTGGGGAGGAAAGGGGTTATGGGGGGATAAATTGGGGGGAATGGGGGTTTGGGGGGGGTAAAATGAGGGGAGTGGGAGTTTGGGGGGCAAAACCAGGGGAAAGGGGTTATGGGGGGACAAATTGGGGGGAATGGGGGTCACTATGGGGGGTGTGGGGATTTTGGGGGCCACAGTCCCCTGAGAGGGGGACAGAGAGAGGCAGAAAGGAGGCAAAGATTGGAAAAAGGGCAAAAATCTCTTGTTGTAAAATCCCTGCTGCCCAGAATTCCCAGGAAGAGGGACCTGGGATTGGGATATGCCCAAGGAGGGGTTCAGATCCTGCCCCCCCAGGGATTGTTCAATAAAATTCCCCCCCAAGGACCAACAAGGCAGTTCCCAAAGGGGGGTGAAGGGCCAAAATTGTGCCCTGTCCCTTGTCCCCACCCCATCAGCCCCCAGGGATCCTGCCAGTCCCTCCCAGTCCTCCTCCTCCTTCCCAACTGGGCTGCTCCAGCTGCTTTTCCTCTCCCAGGACTTGGAAAATTGGGGAAGGGGGGGGTGTTCACAGCCGTGTCACCCACAAAGGCTCAGGGAAATGGGAGTTTTCCTCCTCCCCTGGAAAGGGGCAGGGCCTGGGATGGGGCTGGGGAGGAGGTTGTTGCTGGGAGAAAAGTCCCTGGATCACAGGACAGGGCTGGATCATGAGATGTCTCCAAGTGGGATGTTCCCACTTTTCCATGGAGAAATTTGGAATTAAAAAAATAAGAAAAACACCCCAAAACTTCCAGATCTTACTTTTCCAACAAAAGGAGAGGGAAAACCAAAGCTCCCCCCTCCACTTACAAGAGGAATCTCTGGGCTGGTGGCACAAAGGGCTCCACACTTCCCATGTGGGTGTTATCCAGGAATCCCAGCTCTGGAATCAGCTCCTGGAAGGGGGAGGATCTCCCCCTTCCCTGCCCCAAACCAGCCTGGGGGGCCCAAGGAGAAACACCCACATTGCACTCCAAACCAACCCAGCCTTCCAGGAAAACTTGGGATTGATTTTTCCCTGCTTCCATTGTGCCAGGTTTCCTTCCCAGTCCAACTCTGCAACGAATCCTCCTGTTGGGATTGAAGCAAGAGGGAACCAAACTGCTCTTCCAGCCCTGAAGGTGAGCTGGATTGGCCATAAATCGGGTTTGGTTTGGTTTTTTTCCATGGAAAAAGCCAGAAGATTCCAAGTCAAGGTTTAAAAATTAAAAATTTTATATATATTTATATATATATATAAAAAAATTCACTCTGTTCCCTACTTTTCCAGCTCTCCTCTTACAGTTTGTGATTTGGCAACAAGGATCATCCCACGGCAGGAATTTCTCTTTAAGGAGACGGTGAGTGAGCAAATGTAGTGAAAAAACAGAGTCCCCCAGCAATTCCCTGACCAAATCCAGGGATTCTCCCACATCCAGCTCCGAGATGATGACAAGGAACTCCTCTCTGTGGGATAAAATTCCACAGACAACGTGGAGAAGGGTTTTTTTTCCCTCCCCCCAAAAAAATCCCTGTAGAAACATCAATTTGTGGCAGCACAGAAACCACCAGCTGGAAAATGGATGCATCCAGGAGAAAGCTACATGGATAATATGTTTATGGCTCGTTAATTATCCCGGGATAACGAGGGGGTTGGGTCACACTGACTTCATTGCACAGTTCACAGGAGAGGGAAGATTCCAAACAAACACAGGAATCTCCACAGGGAGCACCCTGGACTGGAGATGTGGTAACAACCCTCCACCAACAGCCACAATTCCTCCAAAAAGGAGGGAACCTCTGGCTCAGGACACGGATTCTCACTCAAGGATTTGTGCTGGCAGGGCCAACTCTTGGAAGAGCTTCTTCCAATCCTTAAAAATCCCAAGAGTTTCGTGTTTGATAGAAAAAGTCACGGCAGAGAAGGAGATAAAAACAGTCAAAGCCACCTTAAAAGCGTGGAAGGGCTGGCTGTGATCCAGGCAGGAATCCCTCCCACGGAAATCCACCTGGGAGTGGCTCTGGGGACACGGGGCCTTTGCTCTCGTGGCACTCAGGTCCTGGAATTCCAGAACAATCCCACAGGGAAGGGGTGTCCAAACCACACCATCCTCCTCCTCCTCCAGGGCCACCCATCCTCGGAGCTCTGCTGCCAGAGGGTGGGAAGTGTTTGGACAGTTCTTGGAGAGAAAGGCTCAGCTGTTTTCCTTGACAGATGGATATCATCGAGCTCGGTGTTGTCCCCCCTAAGGCTTGTTTTACTCGGAAAAAGAAGGGAATATGTTCAGCTCTGGGAATTCTTCATTGTTGTAGTTGGGCCCTTGGTCTCCCAGCATGGTCAGCATGTCCTGTGGGGACACAAGGGGAGAGTTGGGATCTGCACTGGAATAGCAGGTACCAAACGGCCCCAAGTTGTGCCAGGGAGGTCTGGATTGGAAAGGAGGGAGAATTTCTCCATGGAAAGCATGGCCAGGCATTGGGACAGGCTGCCTGGGGATGGGGTAGAGCTGCTATCCCTGAACTGCCCAAAACCACGTGGATGTGGCACTTGGGGACATGGTTTAGTGCTGGCCTTGGCACTAAACTGAGTTGGACTCGGTCTCAGAGGCTTTTCCAGCCATAATTTTCAATAATTCCATGATTCCATGATCATGTTGGCAGGGGTTTGCTGGAGCAGGCACTGTGGACCAGGATGGTCCCTTTCCCAAGGGAACACAGGGTCTGTGTCCCAGGCAAAGGGAAGGAGCAGCCAATTTAAACCATAAGCAGCAACTCCTCGGAAAGCTGACCACGAATTCTCAGGAATTACCTTAATTTTATCGGATTGGGGCTTTTTTTTGTTATTAATTAGAACTAGTGGAATTAATGGAACTAAGTGGAATTTCACACTGATCCTGCAACGGACCAGGACACAAAGCCAGTCCTGCCCTCTCCACTCCCAGCTCCACCAGGTTATCCCAAAATTCAGGACTTCCCCAGTCAACCTGAACGGGAGGGACAAGCTCCAGGCTCTTCAGCCCAGTGGATCCCAGTGGATTGGGGGGGTTAAAAAGCTCCATCTTACTGGGAAGACCTCAGGCTGGCTGGGCTGGGGCTGCTGCACGTGCTGCTCGCTGGATCCTGGGCCGTGGTGCTGCCCTTGCCACTGGGGCCACATTCCCACGGCGTCGGCGGCGCGGGGCTGGAACGGGGCCGGGGGCTGCGCTGCCTCCGGGGCTGCTGGACACACAACACAGTCAGGACACCATTCCCGGCCTTCCCTGGCACTGGGGAGGGCACAGCTACTGCTGGCAGGGTGGGGGGACCCTCCAGGAATTCCTGTCAGAGGGTGGGGTACAACAAAGGGGTGCCCAGAGGGGTTGGTTTCCTCCCGATCAGCCTTAAAAAGGGGGATGATCCCAGGTTATCCTGAGCTGCTGGAAGGGATCACTGTGGTTGGAAGGTGATTAAAGCCCCACCAGTGGCAGTGAGGGCAAGGATTCAGCTCTGCCCTCCCCAAAACCCCACAGAGAGCACACCCCAGCACAGCTGCACCCCTGGCACCCTCCACACTCACTGAAGCCGCTGCCACGGCCGGGCAGGGCCGGGTACGGGGCCGTGGTGGGGGAGGCCGTGGATCCCGGAGCTGTCATGGAGCTGAAGGAGGACGGGGTGCCCTGGAATGTCCCCATGCCAAAGGAAGGCGGCCGAGTCTTCACCGCCTGCGATGCCACCTGCTGGAAGAGAGGAGGAACACGGGGGAGGAAGAGGAGGGATGGCTTTGGCCCGACCCTCAGCTCAGCAGCCCCGGAGCAGCAGCAGCAGCAGGAGGAGGAGGAAGAAGCACACGCTGGAGAGTGGAAGCAGGATTGATTCCCCACGGAGAGCAGGGGCTGGAAGCAGCGGGGACCCCGGGGCTGGGCCTGAGGGGTTGGGCTGTGCTACCTGGGGTGTGAACACCGGGCGGGTCCCTGCAGCCCACGTGGTGCCGCTGACCTGAGCTGGGCTGGAGTGGCGGGGCAGCTGCCCTAAGATCCGGCCCGAGGGGGAGGGCTGCTGCTGCTGCTGCTGCTGCTGCAGGAGGTTCACTGGAGGCACCATGCTGCTGCTCCTGCAAAGGAGAGGGGGCTGAGGCACTGGAACTCGCAGGGGGGACAGGCACCAAAAGGTTGTTGGTGGAGGGAAGGGTGGGATTGTCAGCCCTGAAGTGTTCAGAGAGGTTGGTGCTGAACACGGGGGGACTGGATGATCTAAGAGGGCTTTTCCCACCGAAATGATTCCATGATTCTAAAGTGGGGCACAGCTGGGAGGAGCTGCTGGTGCCTCTGGCGTGTCTGAGAGGCACAGGGAAGGGACAGAGGCAGAGCTGGGAAGGTGAGGCCTCACCTGAAGTTCTCCTGGGGCCGTGCAGCAGTGAAGGTGGTTCCCTGGGGGAAGAGGGGTGGGTTGGCTGGCACGGTGCTGGCTGGGAGGGCCTTGCTCTGGTCTGTGGAGAGAGCATGAGACATTTTGGGGCTGGGAACAGGGAACCAGCTGGGAGAGAAGTGTCCATGGGAAGGAGGAGTGCTTTGCTCCTTCTCCAGATGATTTGGTTAAACCCTGTTTAATTTGATTTCTTCTCCATTTTCTAAGAAGGTTTCCTGGGGTTGGGGCTTCCAGCACAGCCTGGGAAGAGGCAGGAAGGATGTGCCCAGGGCAGGCAGGGGGAGCAGAGAGGAGAGCCCTGCTGGGCTGTGCTGCCCACCCACCTGTGCTGATCCCAGTGAAGATCTCCCCGAAGCGTGGATCCCGCTCCTGGCTGAACAGGCTCTCTGCCTTCTCCAAGGGCTTGGGGTGCTCGGGGGCTGCAGCACTCACGGGCTGGACAGGGACCTGGAGCAGGGACACAGGGAGTGTCACAGCCCTGCTGTCACACAGAGGGGCTGAGGGCCTGGCTGCTCTCAGCATTCCAGGGTTTTACTGGGATAACGTGGCCATTTGGGGCTGGCCCAGCAGGACAGGCTGCCCAGGGAAGATGGGGCTGCCCCTGGATCCCTGGAAGAGTCCAAGGCCAGGTTGGAGCAAACTGGGAGAGTGGAAGGTGTCCCTGCTCATGGCAGGGGGTGGAACTGGATAACCCTTAAGGTCCCTCCCAACCCAAACCATTCCATGATGATTCCACATGGTAAATACTGGAATCAAGCAGCAGATGCAGCAACACCCAGGGCACAAACACTTTCCCCTCGGGGCCACCTCAACCTTGGGCCACCACCTTCAAACCCCCAGCAAAGAGGAGGTTTGGAGAGTGCAGGAGAACACCCAGGGAGTGCCCAAACCCCTCCTGTGGGCAGGACTCACCTGTGAGTGCTCATACCCAGCCAGGCTCTCCCTTCCAGGGCCCACGTCCAGCTCTGGCTGTGGGGGCTGCTGCTGCCTGAAATAGAAAGTGTCTGTAACAGGAGAGCACAGCCTGCCAAAGAGAATTCCCAAGGGATCAGCTCTGGGATCTGCCAGCCCGAGGTTCCTGCCTGCACAGAGAGGGGTTTGGGGTGGAAGGGTGTGTGCCAGAGGGCAGAAATGGGAAGGGGAGCTGAGCACCTCCTGACCTTGAGGGCAGTGGGGCCGTGCCCATGTCCAGGGGGAGGGGGACGCTCTGCCCCAGCTGGGGCCTTGGCAGGGAGTTTGCCAGGGCAGGCCGGGACTCCTGGCTCGAGTTCCTGCAAAGCAAACACAGAGGAAAAAAGAGATTATAAAACACCCCAGCTGGAAGCAAAGTTGGGTTCTGGGTGTGGCACAGCATGGTTGTCTGGGGAAGGATGTAAAACCCTGTGGGAATGGAGGTTCTTTCCACCTGGTTTCTCTGCAAGGAGGTGCCATGGAATGATGGAATGGGATGCTCTGGATATGGAGTTGTGCCTCCCACACTCAGTCCCTGAGCCATTAATAACCTGCACCAGGAGCGTGGCTGGATATGCAGCACCCCTAAAGCACAAGGTTTTAGGAACCTCCAAACCCTTCAAGTTTTCCATTTAGCTCTGTCAGACACTCAGAGGCCACGAGCAGTTTGAGGTTTTAAGCCCAAAACGTGTTCTGGGAGCTGTCAGAACCCAGCCAAATGTTTAAATCACTATAAATTAACAGGAATCCAACACAACCAGGCACAGGCTGCTCTGCCTGGAATTTCCACAGGCATTTCAGGTGGATTATGGCCATGAGAATGGCTGTGCGTGGAATGGAATGGAATGGAATGGAATGGAGGAGTTCAAAGGGGCAGCTCTGATGTGGGGCAGGACATCAGGCCTGCAGCACATTCCTGGATTTTCCTTTTCCCAAGCAATCCAGGCTCCTGTTTGCCTGCTGGAGACTCCAGTGGCAGCTCTGCATCACACACAGGCACTGATTTTTGGGCTTTGCTGCCCTCGTGGAAGAGGCCTGGAGCTCCCCATGGGAAGGGAGAGCAGCTCTCACCATTCCCAAGGGAGACAAAACCCCCTTGACTGCCCCAGCAATCCAAGAGCCACATTCTGGGGCAGATTTCACTGATTCCAGGCACTGCTGGGAGCCGAATTTTGGCAGCTTGTTAAGCCCCACAACCAGCCAGCCAAAGGCATTTCAAACCCTGCACTTTGCAGCCCTCCAGTGCCTGGCACAGCCCAGGAAACGAGAGCTCGAGGGATTTGGGGACTCCTGCAGGGTTGTGCCAACTGAGGGGGAGTTTGGAGAGGGGGAGAGGCCGAGGCTCCCAGGGGTGTTTGAGGAGCCCCCCAGGTGCCCTGGCCATGCACATACTTGACATTGGTGTTGGTGCAGATGATGTACTCGATCTCATCCGAGTAGGGGTTCTGGAAGGTGAAGGAGCTGGTTCTCATCCACAGCCATTCCCGGCTCTTGGAGCGGAAGCGGAACATCACCGACAGGACCTGCCCTTTCAACTTCACCACCTGGGGGAACAGCAACCCCAACAGTAGCACCTCACCAAGGGGGTTGAGGAGCAGCCTGAGCACGAGCCACCCTCCCCCAAAAACACCCCTGCGATGGCCCTTTGCCTCAAACCTGGCACGCATCAGCCTTCCCAAGCTAAATGGCACTATTCCCTTAGGATACCTCGATTCCCAAAGGACACAGCAGGGGAATCTGAAATGCCCTTCTGTGGCCTTCACTTCTCTCAATGTCTTTGCACTGGTGGGATGTATGAGAAAAAGCCTCCAAGAAATGGAACACATGCTGTCGCCGCCGATTCCAACGGTTTGGAGCAATGGATATGAGCAGCTGGTTTTTGGAGTCATGAAAGCACAGGGGCAGCCTTACCTGCCCTGCCACCAGTCCAAGGCCCTCAGAAATAACAGGGCAAGCAAACCACCTCCATTTCGGGTTCTGCAGCACTGGGCTGGGCCCTAGAGATGAACCAGGGTTTCAGCCACAGGAGCACGGCAAGTCAAGCAGGCCCTTGGGAGCCACATCCCTGGCCCTACAGGCAGCCTGGACCAGCAGCCAGAGCAGGGATTCAGGAGTTAAGACATCAGATGCTTCTCTTTTGGTTTGCATTTAGCTCTGTGACTTCATCTGTAACTGTTTGCAAAGGAGAATTATCTAAGGTTTGGTTTTCCCTCTCGGTGTTCCAATTAATTCTGCCGCTTTGCAAAGGCATTCCCATCTGGATTCCAATGTCAATTCCAATCTGAATTCCAGCCTCAATTCCAGCCTCAACTCCAACCTGAGTTCCAGCCTTAATTCCAATCTGAATTCCAGCCTCAACTCCAACCTGAACTCCACCCTGTGTGCAAAGGGGCAGCTACAACATCCTCACCTGCTGAAAGCTGTCCCGTAAGAGCTGCTGGTCTTCTGGATGGCAGAAATCCACAATGTCCTTCCCCAAAAGCTCCTGATTTTCAAGGAATTGAGAGAGAGATCAAGTCAGTTCATCTGGCAGACAGATCCCATAATTAATCCCATTTTGGACAGGTAGTTCCTGCTCCTTCCCCCCCCCCAAAATCCCTGTTACACAAACCAAACACGGGGGCTGGTGTGCTGTTGTCTGAACAGAAGCACAACAGCTGTTGATTAGTGTTTGATCTTTAACTCAACTGGAGGCAAAAAAGCCTTTAATTGACACTTGACATAATCCAGAGCCACCACGATCAAAGCACTTGGAAAAACACAGGGAAAAGCAACGAGTGGAGAAGAAACACGCCCGGATGAAGCCCTGGGTGTGGTTTATCAGCTCAGTGGAAGCAGAGCCGTGAGGTGGAAGGGGAAGTGAGCTGGAAGAGCACATTTGGGAGGCTGCAGAGCCCCTCAGGGCGCTCACCTGGGGCTGGTAGCCAACGGTGGCCACGCACCGGTGGTCGATGAAGGTGAAAATGCCCTCGGTGTTGTGCCTGGAGATGAACTCTGTGGGCTGGCACACATTGTTCATGTCTGTGCAGTTGGGGGAGCTGGTCACCTTGGGAGGGAACACAAGGAAGTGTTTTCAGGCTTCCAGGGAGAGGTGGTGTTGGAAAAGGCAAAGGGGCCACTCACCTGGAGCCTGCCAATGGCCACCAGGCAAAACTTGCTGCCCTGGCCGGCGTCGGGGTCGTCGTCAGGGAGGGAAACACCTGGGAAAGGGAGGCCAAAATTCCACCATGGATTGCTCTTTTTGGAGGAAATGGACCTCCAGACACCTCCCCACCCTTGTTTGCAACTCAGTACCCTTCCCCACGGAGGGATTTGGTACATTAAGGTGCCTCCCCCTCCCTTTTATCACCAGAAGGGTTCAAAGGCTCTGAATTTCAGACAGTTTGACATTATTTTCATCCTCTGCAGCCAGAGGTCTCTGATGCTGAGCCTGCAAAACCCAGCTCCATCTTCAAATAAAAGCAATAGATATAGCTGCAAAGCATTTCCTGGGATGTTCAGCTCCTGGACTGGCAACTTGAGGCCATGAGGTTTTAAGAGCAGCCCTGAGGGGAGTCCTCACCTGCTGGGGGCCAGGCTTTGATGTACCCAGTGCAGTGCACCACGACATAGTGAGGTTCTCCATCCTTTGCTGCACCCAAACCATTCCTTGGGAGAGAGGAACAGGATGAGGTGGGGAAGGTGAGGCAGAGTGTTTTGTTGTGTTGTTTATATAGACCTGTTGTTTGCAATGTGTGTTTTATTCACCTGCAGCGATTCCTCATGAAGCTGAGGCGATTTACAGCGACTGGATCCACAGAGCTGTTGCCACACCTGCAGGAAAAGGAGGGCAAAGGATTTATCTCCCATGGTCCACATGAAAATCATCTGAATATCTTGAATAAGAGGAAGTTTCATCCCCTATAAATGGGGAGAAACCTTTGAATTTCCACCACACCAACCCCTCACTGTGCAGAATTCGAGGGAGGTGACACAGGGGGCCAAAACTGTTACTTTAAACTGGATCTTTTCTACAACAACAAGGACTTTGCTCATGCAAAGCTCAGCCATGTTCTTTCATTCTACACCAAAACAAGCCCAAAAAGAGCTGAGATAAAAGCCTGGAGGGCCCAGGGAGTTCAACTCGAGGCTCAGTGCCATCCCCAGGGAATCCCCTCCCACCTCATGCGGCAGATGAAGGATCTCCTCGAGCCCATGCACATCCTCATGGATTGCTGCCCCTCCTTCTTCACAGTGCCCGTCTTCAGGTCCAGGATCCGCCCTACAGAGAGCAAGGGAAGGGAGATGCTGCTGCCCTGGGAGTCCTTCCCCCAGCACAGCTGTGGCTCCAGGCAGCGAGGTGGGACACTGGCAGGACACCAGTGTCACCGTGGTACCTTTCGATGCATTCTCGGGGGGGGCTGCAGCATCCTTGGTAGAAAGGCACCAGGGTTTGGTTCCTTCTACAAAGGGAAGGCTTTAATCCAAGTCCTCCCAGGTGCTCCCTCCCCAATTTCCCAGCCCTCCCCTGCTGCCCCAGGGGGGGGCTGTACCTGTGAGGGCATTTTCCGAGGTGGAGAGCTGCTCCCTCAGCTTGCCCACGTCGTCGGGGTGCACTTGGTCGTACAGGGTGCTGCCAAACCACTCGGACTGGGGCTGGTTCAGCACAGGGGTCACCGAGTCGGACACGTAGACCACGCGCCCCGTCTCGCAGGACACGATGAACAGGAAGCCATCAGCTGCCTCCAGGATCAGGTGCTTGAGTTCCTGCACACACACAGGCACTGCTCAGCTCCACAGGCAACACCCACCCCGGCTTTGCCCGTTTTCCTCCCCATCCCGTGGTTTAACTTTCCCTTCTCATGGCTCTGTTTCCCACGAGCCAAGAGGAGAAGGTTTCAGGGACACCTCACTGGGCCTTATGGGGGTGATGGTTTCTAGACTACCAGAGGGCAGGGTTAATGAGATTTTGGGAGCCTGTGAGGGTGGGCAGGCCCTGGCACAGGTGGCTACCCCACCCCTGGAAGTGTCCAAAGCCACAGTGGGGCAACCCAATGTAGTGAGAGATGCCCATGACAGGGGGGACAGAACCAGATGGACTTTCAGAGCCCTTCCAACCCAATCCCATGGCTGCAAGGGCAGACCTGGTCTGTGAGGAAGGAGGGTTTGTAGGTGCCATCCGTGGAGGTGTTGCCAGTGCCCCGCAGGGACTTCATGTGGGACACGGCCATGCGCAGGATGGTCAGCTTGTCGGGCTTGCGGGCCAGGGCGCTGCACGTGGGCACCATGTCCGACAGCTCCGTGATGTAGGCTGTCATCTTGTTCCTCCTCCTGCGCTCGATCTCGCTGTGGTTCTCCCTGCAGGAGCGCGGGGGGGGGAGAGGAGGAGGAGGAGGAGGAGGAGGAGGAGGAGGAGGAGGAGGAGGAGGAGGAGGAGGAGGAGGGTGAAGTCAGCAGGGGCAGGCTGGGCCGTGTCCCCGCTCAGCACTCACACAGGTTAGAAGGGAGGAAGCCTCACATGCTGGGCGTGCACGGGGAATGGGGCGAGGGGAGAGGCCACACCGGCACCACCTTCTGGGCTGAGGACCCTGCCCCGAGCCACAGAGGCTCCCTGGGACCAGCAGGAGCTGGGTTAGCTGGTTTAGCCTCCCCATGCACTCCACAAGGTGCAGGAAGCCAAAGGAGTTCCTGCTCTGCTCTGGTGCAGACGAGGGGGACTCGCCCCCACTGTCCATGCCAGGATGGAAGAGATCCCTGGGATCCCCTCCACCATCTCCTCTGGCACAGCCACACAGGGACACCAGGATGTGGGCACTGCTCCTGTGGGCACCCTGGGCTGGTGGGAGGTGTCCCTGCCCACGGCACGGGGTGGGACTGGATGAGCTTGAAGGCCCTTTCCGACCCAAACCACCCCAGGGTTCTGAGGAAACTCAGGTAGCCGAGTCTCACCTCTTGGGAAGACACTTCTCATCCCACCAAGAGCCTTTCACAGAGCCACAGGAGGACACCTGAGCAGCTCACACCTGATTTCTGCACACATCAAGGCCAACATGGGCCAGCAAACACCTGGGGGTGGCACCAACCTCTAAAGGGACATCACAGCGACTCCTGCCCCCTCAGGGGTTCTTGACACCCCTTTGGCTCACAGGGCACAGTCCCCCTCACCCCACAGACCAGAACCTGCTTCTCTTTATCCAGAACATGTCATTTAACTGGATCCCTGCAGTGGGTTTTCCAAAACAGAGCTCAAAAGCCAGGTTTCCTATACAGGAGGATGGACCAGGTGCAAGGAGGCACATGGTGGGAAGTGAAATGAGATGGAAGGAACGAGGACAGGCAGGTGAATAAAGAGGATAAATACAAAAATGGAGCATTGTCACTACCAGGGGTGTGCAAACATTGAGTGACCTCACCTTTAAGTCATTCCTTCAGTGACCTCACTTTTAATTCATTCCTTCATTCAGTGACCTCACTTTTAATTCATTCCTTCATTGAGTGACCTCACCTTTAATTCATTCCTTCATTCAGTGACCTCATTTTTAATTCATTCCTTCATTCAGTGACCTCACCTTTAATTCATTCCTTCATTCAGTGACCTCACCTTTAATTTATTCATTCAGTGACCTCACCTTTAAGGTGCCCCTGCCATTAGCAAGATGAGCTTTGGGGTCCCTTCCAACCCAAACCATTCCATGGATCCATGAAACGTTCCTCAGGGGAACAATCCCTTGGAAGGCTTTGCTGCTCCCTGTCTTCCCAGGCCTCACCTCCATGGATTCCTGATCTCCTCAAGCATTAAAGTCCCCAGAGGTTGTGGGGGGTCAGATTTGGGCTTAAAAAACTGCCCCAAATTGGGGCATTCTCAGCACCCAGAATGGGGTTTGCTTCACAACAAGCCTGGGTGGGACAGCCTTAAAGAGGGACGGGTTAAAACCTTGTGGGGACATCAAACCCCAGTTCCAGCGACACCACCTCTCCAGGGAGGGGAACACCTGAGCTCACACACCTCCTTGTGCCTGTTCTCAGAGTCCAACAGCATTCCCAGGACACAAACCCTGGCCCAGGGGCCCCCAGGCCACTTGGCACCCTGAGCCAGGACAAGGGAACACTGTCCCAGGGATGAGATGTGCCTTTCCTAAATGCCTTTCCCCTCCTCATTTCAATTCCACAGCAATTTCCAGGAGCCTGTTAAGTCCTCTGCAGCAGATGAGGGAAGAAGGGGGGAAAAAAAAGAGAAGGGATGCCTAGAGAGACATTAAGGAAAGGAAAACTCTGCTTGTCCATGCTGGAAATCTCCATTCTCCTACCTGGCAAGTCTCTCCTTATCCGCTGAACTCTGCTCATCATCAGACCTAAAAATAAAATCAGCCAGCTAAGCTAAAAATGGAAAAAAAGTTGAAAGAAATGGAAAAAAAAATATGGAAAGATGGACTAGGAAACCCAGCCTAGGGACAGGTCTGTTTTGCAGAGGAGCAATTCCATAAAATAAAAACAACATTAGTTTGCAACATTCCACATTAAATTGGTGCTTGATGTGTGTTGGAGTTTTAGGGCATTTACTGAGCTCTAATTTGCTGGATTAATTCCTAATATCAGAAGTATTCTACTATCTCTAATATATTCCTAATTTGCTTGATTTCAGAAGGACTGAAGCCACGTAAGAGGCTGGAGAATCCCAGCCTGGAATTCCCTGTAGCCCTTTGCAGGGAAGAGCAGGGCAGTGACCCCAAATTTGGGCACTGCACCTCAAATCCTGGGGGCAGTTTTGGGCCCCTCAGGACAAGACAGACATTGAGGGGCTGGAGGGTGTCCAGAGAAGGGAATGGAGCTGGGGAAGGGGCTGGAGAACTCCTGAGGGAGCTGGGGGGGCTCAGCCTGAGAAAAGGAGGCTCAAAGGGGACCTTCTCACTCTGCAACTCCCTGGAAGGAGGTTGGAGCTGGGAGTGGGATGGGATCTTCTCCCAAAAAACAAGATGAGAGGAGATGGCCTCAAGCTGCACCCCAGGAGGTTTAGGTTGGATATCAGAGCTCCTGTCAGACACCAAGAAGGAATCAGAGCTGAAACACTCCCTATAATCTGCAGGAAACCCCCAATTTGTAAAGTTTCTGCCTAATTCCCCATAAAACACACAACTCCCACCAGGAAACACGTTCAGGGCAGGGAATTTGTATCTCTGCAAGTTCCCTGAGCAGGAGAAAAGGAGGAGAATCCGAGGCCAGAGCTGAAAGGAATGGTGGAAAAGAGAAATGTGGTTTCATCCCACTCCAGGAACTGTCCAAAACCATCAGGAAAACGGGTGGATCCTTTGGAGCACCTTCAAAGGGGGACGATCCAACAGCCAGGGAGAAGGGTCCTGCAGGATCTCTTCTTAAATTAAGGGGGTTTGGCCCAAAAAGCTTTAAAAATAGCAAGTTCTTACCTGGCAAATCTCTCCTTGTCATTTGGCATCGGGTCATCGTCACATCTGGGAGAAGGGGAGAGGGTGAAGTGTTTACAATTCCTTCTTTCCCAAAAAAACACAGGGAAAACAAGGGTTGCTAAATCCCACAAAACCCCTCCGTGGGGTTTTCCATGTCACATTCCCAGTAGGATGGGGGATTGCACTCAATTCAATCCCATATAAAGGAGCAGATTAAACTGCACGTGGAAGGTAAAAGGTCACCCAGACCAAGACCTTCCTCCAAAGGGTTTCCGGAGGTAAATCCTACATTAATCATCCCACAGCTCCCTTTAAAGGACACATGGGATGCCAGCATCATTATTCACTCCCAAACCACGCAGGGAGGCCACAAAGAAATGCCACAAGACATTCCAGCTCTTCTGTGTCCCATATGGATCCCGAGGAGATCCCTGCAGCTCCCTGGGAACAAGGATGGCTCTGGAGCTGCAGCATCCTTACAGCAGATGAGCCTTAATTAACACGTGCCTGAGGCAGCAACAAAGGCTGCAGAGATGGGGGAGTTCTGCTGACTGGGAGAAAGGGAAGAGTTTGAGGAAGGGGAGCACTTCCCACCACTTCCAGAGGGGAAAAGCCACAGGAGCAGCAAGATCCTGCTCTGGGAAAACACACAGACACCCCCAGAGCACAGGGCAGAAACTCTGGATGCCACATTGTCCCTCACCTGAGGAATTTACTGTTCCCTTCTCCATCATCATCAAAATCCAGCCTGGAAAACAGAGGGAAGAAGATCATTATTAACCAAGTGGCTCCTCCTTTAAGTTGCTTTTCTGTCTGTCCCTGTGGATGATTCCTGCAAGGGAAAACTAAGGAATCCAAATGCAATGAAGTGATCCTAACATGGAACAACCCACACAGTCTGGAAAGGGGCTTCCTTTGGTGTCTGTGAGAAACAGAGCATGGAAAACCAGTTCCAAAGGAGGAAAACACACTGGGAACGCCCCCTGCATCCCAACCTCCTGTTCCAAAGGCTTTGGATCTCCTGGGAGCCACCCAGGGTGCTCAAGAGACCATCAAAGGGACCATTCCCAGCTCAGAATCCACCTGGATTGGGTGCATTTAAAATAAAATAAATAAGGGGAGGGTAAAACCTTCCAGGAGTGGAAGTTCAGCTTGTGCCTGTTTGCCCACAGAGGGCCAAACCCCCAGTTCTGACAAGTTGCTGTGGGAAAGACTTCCCACCTTTCCTTTGGGATGGAAAAGTGTGGCTGCAGCAGGGCAGGGAGCGTGGGAGGAGCTGCAGGGGGAGTGGGAGCTGCAGCAAATGGGGCTGCAGGAAGGGTTTGAGTGACTGGGAGCAGGGCAGGGACTGATCTCAGTTGGCTTCAAAACGACGAGGCCATTCCTCGTGCCAGGAATCTGGAGCAGCCACTGCAGCCCCTTTGAATTTGCAGAGGCATTTTTAGCAAACAAAAAGCCTCCCACAAGCACATTGTGGCTTCACCCCCACCCCTCCCAGGGCGGGCACAGCTGCAAAGGTTGGAGTCAAGCCCCAAAATCCAGATCCCCTGTTCCTCCACTTCTTGCAGGAGCTGGTGTTGCTGCTTTAGTGGCTCCTGTTTTGCTCCCAATCCCTGGTGTGTGTTTGCTCATCCTAGAAGGTGCAACTCAGCTTTTAATCCCTTTTTGAGATGCAATTTAACCCTCTCTAAGATGTGTAACTCCACAAAGGTACCACCACAGAGGAAAAGGGCTGGATAAATCCCACCTGAAGGAACCGGGAGACCCCTCAGAACCCGCCACATTTCCCCCTCCTTCCCAGGGCTGACGGTTCTTCCCAGAGAAAAACCTCCTCAAAAACCCCCCCTTTTTCCCAGAGAGCCCCCCAAAAAAGCAGAGCCCTGAGCAGACACTCACCCAGGTCTCCTCTTGCTGCCTCTCTGAGCCACGGCCCCTCCGGGCTGGGCTCCCGACCCGGCGCTCCCGGAGCCGACGGCTGCGCCCAGCGAGGAAACATCCGAGGCCATTTCTGAGCAGGAGAGGAGGGAAAAAACCAGGAAAATCAAGGAGGATTTTACCCAAATGCCTCTGGCTGAGTGGAACACTCTCCCCACTAGGAGCAGCTGTGTGTCAGCATCTGCTGGGGCTGCTCTGGGGCAGTGTGTGCTTTCATGTGCTGCTCCGAGGGGCCGCGCTGGGTGCTCTGCTCCGAGGCTGCCAAGCTCAAAGATGTGGAATCTTTTCCTGGAGGGAGGAGGAGCCTGCTGGGAGCCCCTTCCCATCCCTGCCTGCACCAGCAAGGAGGAGGGGAGGGGCAGAGCTCTGAGTTTCCCTCATGGCACCGACTTAGAGAGGGGTTATTTCCCAATCCCAGACAAAGAATGAAGCAAACAGCTCCTAAAGCACCAAAAAACCCCTCCTGGTTCAGCTGATCCCTCCTGACCTGCACCAGTACAGACCAGTGGGCACCAGTGGCACCATCACCCTCCTTCCCGTGCTCTTCCACCGCTGCTGGGAGTGCCCTGGATTAGTGGGAGGTGTCCTTAGTGCTCCAGGTGACCTCCAAGGTCCCTTCCCCCCCCAGAGCAGCCTGAGATTCCATGATTTTGTTTCCCTCTCTTTTTCCCTAATCCTGGTTGTTCAGGATCCCAGGGAAGAGGCTCTGGAGTTGTTTCTCAGCCTGGTTTCTGCTGAAACCACAGGGCAGCAGCAGCACAAGAGCTACAACTCACATCCCCCTGCACCAAAAAAGGTGTTTTTAAACCCATTATAAACCATTTTCCCCGGTTTCTGGGATAAGTCAGCTCCGTGCTCATCCCAATGGTCCTGGGTTTGGGAATTTGCTGCCAAACTGCCCCAAACCAATCACTCCAGCCCAAAACCTCCACCACCACCTTTCCAACCAAGCCTGAGGAAGAGCCCAAACCACTTCTGCTTCCCCAAAGCAGAGAGGCCCCAAAGCCACCCCAAAATCCCAGTGCTGGGCTCCCAAACCACAGCCAGTGGCACTGGGAGCAGCTGGGGCAGGGAAGAGCCAGAGCTGGGGGGGCAAAGCCAAGTCCTGGAGTCGGGTTTGAAGACTCTGGGGCAACACTTGGGGTTTAAGCTGAAGCTTCCTGAGTTTTCCCCCACTTCCCAAAGCCACATTCCAGCCCAGCCCGGCTTTAATTTCACTTCCAGAGCGGGATGGTGGTTTGTTTATAGCTGGAAGTGGGGCTGTACCAGTGTGGCAGGACCTGGCAGCAAACAGGCCCCCAAATTCCTGCTGTTTCTCCCCAAATTAGGTGTATTTCACCACATCAGCACTCCCAGCCCCTCTGCCTGCCTGTGCTGTTCTCCTCCAAGCAGCTGGTTGGATGAGGGAGTTTTTTCCTTGCCAATCCATAGGATTTCCCAGGGGTGGCTACAGTATGGAATAAGCATCCAGCTCGACACTTGGCAGCTGGAGGAGCCAACAACAACAATCCCAAGGAACAGCAGGAGCCAGCACAGCCCATCCAACACCAGCTCCAGCCAGAGAACACCAGGACTCGCTGCAATTCCAAAAGAGAAGGGGAAAACAAAGGGCCAGGGGTGGAAACCCTTCCCTGTCCCCTCTCTGCTCCACCCTGGATCACTGGGACATCCCTGTGCCCCATCCCTCATGCCCAGGTGGAATCCCGAGGTGAAATCCAGGGATTTTGTTTAACAAACCAGGCTTTGCAGTGGGAATAAAGCAGGCCAGGAGGGAGATTCCTTTTCCCAGCCCTCTTTAAGGCCACGGTGGGAACACAAATGGAGTTCCTGGAGCACCCCTTTCTGGAGGGGAAGGAATTTCCGCCCTGGGCAGGGGAAGGAAGTGACACTGGGCTGTTCCTCTGGTCCCAACCCACAGCAGGGAACTGCTGTTTGCCTTCAGAGCATTCCCAAGGAGCCCAGGGCCTGGAGCAGCAGCCCAGAGGAACCCACTGGGAGACATTCCCCCCTCATGGCACAAGTGGGACACCAGGAAAGACCCTGAGATTTGGCTCCAAGAACTGATCCCATTTTTTGAGGGGGAGCATTGGAGTGGTCACAGCTCAGGGAGAAGGGATGGGAAGAGGCCTGGCTTTTCCACCCTTTGGAATTCCTAGGATACACAAACACCAGGATTCCCCCCAATCCCAACACAAGCAGCACCCCAAGGAGCTCAGTGGGAATTCCTGGAGCAGATGGTGGAGTTTCCACTCCCTGGAAGAGGGTGGAGCCAGGTGGGGTCGGGATCATTCCCAGGGAACAACAGGGACCCTCACTGAGTCTCTGCCCCACAACCAATCCCTGATTCCCTTCCCCACGTGGTAGTTTTTAATTAAAGCCAGAAGAGAAACTTGTATTTATAAATCCCAAACCTCCCCCTCCCAATCCCAGCTCTCCTGGGAAAGGCTCTGCTGCAACCACTGGCATCTCCACAGGGGGAAAAACCCTCCAAAAGGAACTTCCAGCAAATCCTCCCAGCTGGGATTTACCAGAGGGGCTGCTGCAGCCTGGAAATGCATTTTTATTGCACTAAACACACCAAAACCGGGGGGTTTTGGGGTCCAAAACAGTTTTGTTACAGATGCTTCTTGAGGGGAACAAGTTTTGCTTTAAATTCAGCCATTTCTGAGCTCCCCCAAAGAGTCTGGAGCAGATAAAGCAGATTAAAACTACTTTGCATTTCACTCACAACTACAAGGCTCTGATATTTCTGCTTTTGTGGCTTTTTGTTTACAAACTGTCACGATTTCTGTGTCTTGGGTACAATAAATGGATTTTTTTTTAAGGAAGTAGGAGGTTTTGAGCTTGTTTGAGCTTCCCATGCGAGGCCAGCTCAGCGTTTTTGCCCCCAGGGGAACCTCCTCCGAGAAGAAACACAGAAATTAAGTAAAAAACCTGGAAAAGAATGTTTCTTCCACTGCTAAGAGGTTGACATCAGGCTTTTACAGAACTAAACGTTCCTATATTCACCCAGTCAGCACTAAACATCTCCAAAGAATCCAAATTAATTTTAAAACCTGTAAAATAATGCAAGGAAGGCAATTACTTATATTTTTAATCCCTTCCCCTGTCAGTGGAAGCTCTTTGCTTTTACCCTCCCAACCAGGAGGTTTTTAACAACATAAAAACTGATGAAATTGGCAAACTCCAAACTTTTCAAACCCCCTCAAGTGCCCTTTGGTTCAAAAAGGCCAATAAAGTCACTTTTCCAACAACTCTGAGCACACAAAGAAGTCCCGAGTTGTTTTTCCAGTAACTCTGAGCACCCAAAGAACTTCCAAGCTCTTTTTGTGGTCTCTTTTCCCATCTCTCACCCCGGCCCAGTTGGGTTGGTGAGGACATTCTGGGCATTTTGGGGCATTCTCCAGCATTCCCTGGAGCCCTGAAGTCTGGATTTTGCCACCATGGGAAGGAAGACCCAGATTAGTTGTGAGAATTCTCCTCCAAGAGTTTACTTTCCTTAATAATCTCCATGTTTAGGGTTTGTGCATTTCCCTCCCTCTCCCCGTGTGAAAGGGTGGAGCAAACACTGGTCACTCTGCCCGTGGTTATAAATATCAAACACAGATGTTGAAAATTCTTTCTCTTTTCCCTGAGAATTTGTTGAAAATTACGCAAGAAATCCCCAAAACTCTGAAAACACCATTTCCACAAACGCCTGGAAACAGAGTTTAAAGCCACAGGTCTCTTCCTTCCTCCTTCCCTGGCTGCTCTGAACCCCCTCCAAACACACAGAAAAGTGACCCAGAGTGTTTTCTCAACATTTAAAGCTACAAAAACTTCCTGTAATGCTGAAAAAAAAGCCCACAATCCTCCAGCAGTGCCACAGAACTATCCTGGACAAACCTGAGCGAGTCCCACAGCACAGGAGGGAAGATTAAACCCCCCAAAAACCACCAATAAACTCAATTTCTCATCTCAGCCCCTCGGTTTTAAACCCCCCACAACTCCACAAATGCTGGATCACCCCGGTCACAAACTCATTTCGGAGCAATTTGTCCAGAAAATGGATAAAATCACAGGTTTGGGGCTTTATTTGGCAAAAATCTGAGCTCACCGGCTTCCTGCACACGGGGAGTTATGGGCTCTGGGCAGGAACAGGAGGGCTTATCTGGGGATCAGCCCCAAAGCCAGGGACCCCAAAGCCAGGGATGTCCAGCCCAGGGATCCCAAATCCAGGGACCCCAAATAAAGGGATGTTCAGCCCAGGGATCCCAAATCCAGGGATCCCAAAGCCAGGGACCCCAAAGCCAGGGATGTCCAGCCCAGGGACCCCAAATCCAGGGACCCCAAAGCCAGGGTCCTCAGATAAAGGGATGTCCAACCCAGGGATCCCAAACCAAACCCAGGGATGTCCAGCCCAGGGATCCCAGACTCAGGGATCCCAAACGCAGGGACCCCAAAGCCAGGGACCCCAAAGCCAGGGATGTCCAGCCCCAGGGATCCCAAAGCCAGGGATCCCAAATCCAGGGATGTCCAGCCCCAGGGACCCAAAATTCAGGGATGTCCAACCCAGGGATCTCAAAGCCAGGGACCCCAAATAAAGGGATGCCCAGCTCAGGGATCCCAGACCCAGAGATCCCAAAGCCAGGGACCACAAAGCCAGGGATGTCCAGCCCAGGGACCCCAAATAAAAGGATGTCCAGCCCAGGGACCCCAAAATTCAGGGATGTCCAGCCCAGGCATCCCAAATCCAGGGATGTTCAGCCTCAGGAGCCCTCCAGCCCCTCTCAGGGTCCCCTCCAGCCCCTGAGGGTGCCCCTCAACCTTCCAGGGCCCCCTGAGGCCCCTTCCGTCCCCTCAGACCCTCTGAGACCCCCAGACACACCCTCACCTCCCTTTCTCCCCTCTCAGACACTCTGAGACCCCCAGACACCCCCTGAGACCCTCTGAGGCCCCTCAGGCACCCCCTCAGAGCCCCCTCCCACCCCTCAGACCCTCTGAGACCCCTCAAGCACCCCCTCACAGCCTCTGAGACCCCCAGACACCCCTTCAGAGCCCCCTCTCGTCTCAGCTCCTCCTCTCCTCCCTCAGACCCTCTGAGACCCCTCAGACACCCCCTCAGCTCCTCCTCTCTCCCCTCAGACCCTCTGAGACCCCTCCGACACCCCCTCAGAGCCCCCTCCCACCCCTCAGACCTTCTGAGACCCTCAGGCACCCCCTCACCCCTCAGACCCTCTGAGGCCTCTCAAACAGCCCCTCAGAGCTCCCTCTCACCCCTCAGACCTTCTGAGAGCCCCCCGGA